>CM060889.1:12905000-13232500 GCA_030762935.1 Hymenopus coronatus | reverse complement strand
TTCTTCTCCCTTCTATTGCCTTCCTTTGCTTCATGACACCGTCTTAACATAGTTTAGCGGCTGATGTATTCGCACCTCGCAATAAATTGTAAGCAAAGCTCATTGCTAATACAATTCAAACTGGATGTTGCGTCATTTCGTTCCTCCATTTTTAAATTCTCTACAATGTACATAGTAACCGCAGAAGTTATTGAATTCCGCACAAAAATTTCATACCGAAATACCACCGAAAATAGATGTTTTGAAGCCACTGAGTCCAAAAAAAGGACATGTAGAAAAAGGTTCACGTGTGTCTGTGAAAAGCATAGCTCAAAAATCTGATGTGTTCCATTCACATAGCTTTCTCTACATCTCTGCAACAAATTATTGTTCAAAAGCTTATGTTTGTATTTACTTCATGCTAATCGAGAAAAAGTTAGCAGAAATAGTCTTATTACTTGCTTCCGTTTAAGTAGAAGCGAAATAAGGGAGTACCAGAGGTTAAAGTGATAGTCAAAAGTTGGTTGCTATGTCATTATAGTTCCTTTGTTTGTATGGACATGAGTTGACAAATTCCTGCATGAGAAAAGTAAGTTTTTAAAGGTGAAACCAAATAAATTGTGTGCTTTAAGGTGTTCTAGATTTTTTGTATGGTATGTTTTTGTCCATCTCTTACGGTTTAGCTGTTATTCAATATTCCGTAAAATTCATCCAGGATAAAGTAGTCTTCAGAGGATATTCCCAAAAAATTCAAGATATACATTTTATTTCTCAGGTAAGTATCTTAATATACGATATTTTAATCCATATTGTTGCAGCGATTTTTAAGAAAATCAAAATTTTCGAAAAAAGTTCCATGTAAAGCGCAGTTTGGGGTGGGAGAATTGTTCTCAAAATCTTCCCTGGAAGATACTAAACTTAAATACCAAGTTTGGTATTTTACCGACTTTTGGAGTTATCGTGTTCACAGCCCACGGACCTTTTTCTGAAAATGCTTTTTTTGGATACAGGAGACCCTAAAACATATATTTCCGGTGAAATCCCGGTATCGAATTTTTGGGTGGAGTGAAATACCTTCTGTATACACTATGTACATAATACGTATAGAGAAAGTAAAAACGAAGAGACCGTTAAATACTAAACTTGGTATTTATGGTTAGTATCTCCCAAGAATACTACAGAGGATTTTTCAAGAAGATCCCCTCTGCAAAAATATGAATTTTGTTTTAACATTTTGTTTTTCTCAAAAATGGCTGTAACGATTTTTATTAAAATACCGTATATTATGACATTTCTGAGAATGAAGGCTTAAGAACTCTGTTCTGTACGAGTGCATAACTGTTAAACCGTAAGACCGGACAAAACATTACTCCACGAAAAATGTAGGACTCATTATAACACATAATTTATGTTGTAATTGTTTTTCTTGTAGAATTGACTGTTTTCGAGATATTCCTTGGCATTGAATTCAGTTTTAAAATACCAAACTTTTCTCCAACTGGACCATGCAAAAGCGAACCGAACCTCAATTGTTTCACATAGCGACCAACTTTTAAAGGATTTGCCTATCACTTTAGCCTAGTATATTCCCTCATTTCTCTTCTACTTACAAGGAAGCAAGTATGTAATAAGGTTCTTTTTGCTAATACTAATTGTGATTACATGATGTAAATAAAAAAAATCTGATGTGTTCCATTCACAAGGCTTTCTCTACATCTTTGCAACAAATTATTGTTAAAAAGCATATGCTTCTATTTACTTCATGCTAATTAACAACAAATTATCAGAAATAGTCTTATTACTTGCTTACTTGTAACTAGAAGAGAAATAAGGGAGTACCATAGGTTAAAGTGATAGTCAAAAGCTGGTTGCTATATGACTGAAGTTCCTTTGTTTATATAGCAGAAGTTGACAAATTCCTGTATGAGAAAAGTTAAGTTTTTCAAAGCTGAAACCAAAAACAAGGAATATCTAAAAAAAGATCATCTCAAAGAAAAAATGTATGCAACATAAATTGTGTGTTTTAAAGTGTGGTAAGTTTTTGTCTATTTCTTACGGTTTAGCAGTTATGCAAAATTCCGTAAAATTCACCCAAAACAAAGTAGTCATCAGAGCCTATTCCTAGAAAATTGAAGATATATATTTAATTTGTCAGGTAAAAATCTTTAATATAAGATTTTTTATTAAAATCGTTAGAGGAATTTTTTAGAAAATCAAAATTTTCGAAAAAAGTTCCATGTAAAGGGTAGTTTGGGGTGGGATCTTTTTCTGAAAAAAACTTTTTTTGGATACAGGGGACCCTAAAACTTATATTTCGGGTAAAATCTCGGTATCGAAATTATTGGTGGAGTGCAATACCTTCTTTATACACTATGTACTTAGTACGTGTAGAGAAAGTGGAAATAATATTTTGTAAGAATGATTTGTACATGAAACTGCTAGAGATAGTTATGTGAATACACCAAATATTTTAACATTCTCGCGCTTGGTGATTTAAATGAGTTTTAACATTTTTCTTTACTTATACAATAAACAAGATGGCTGGTCTTTTTTAAATGAAATGCATCATCAAACACTTTACACCCTTATATTTCAAGTTAAGTAGTATATAATAAATGAAACCATAAGCTTATGAATGTTTTCACTGACAGAAAATGGATAGATAGACTTGTAGAAAGATAATGATTATAAAAACGAACACGTCTGTTGCACATTTTGTATTTTTAAAACTATTTTTGTACTCGTTGAAGTGGCCATTCTTGTCAATAATGTCATGCTCTGTCACAAATTTGTGTTCCGTTACTGGCAGTATTTGCATACATGAAAATGCAAACGCCGCAGCAGACTCCGAGACGTTCATAATCCACATATCATTCCCATGACCGTCCTCATTTGTTTTGACCACACATGTTGTCCTTAATTTGTCATCAGGGAAGAGACTATCAATTAGTGAGAATACAAACATAGATACACACAACAAACAACCATGTCCAAGGCGAGACTTGAACCCACGTTTCGCTGGCCACGAAACACCAAAGCTAGACACTTAAGGGGACACTCAAGTGAACATCCCAAAGCTAAGGCTTTCAAATTGTGTACATTTATTGCATTTGTTGATTGTAGTCTCAATTTCATTCATCTATTCCAAATAGTTCCTGTTTATTAATTTTTAATTAAAATTTTAATTGTTTGATATAAAGGGATACTTGTGGAATATTCTTCATTTTTCAACTACAACACTCTATACGAATTTTATTAATATATGTGCAAACAAAATTTGGTCTAGAGTTTCCATATAATGAAAATAAAAGCTACAGGAATTGTTTGTATCTGTAATTTTTATTTTCAATCATATATTTTGAATATTTATTGCCACATAAATACTCAACTAAGTGATTAGCATCAAAATCCAGGCCAAATTATAAAACAAAGCTCCTAAAATGCTTATGTTCTAAATTTCATAACATTCTGGTCAAAATTGCTCCGCATGGGGGTTTTTATGCGAAGAAAATGTAAGCTTTGAGAAACGAAGAAAATAAAGTTGGGGCTCTCTAAGGTTTGGGCGACCGGTAGTACATTTAAAAAAGGACGCTGAGTAAATTATTATACCGCTGTAGATTGAGAGGTAATCAATGTCTTTTAATAATACAAATTAAAAACTATAAATTTGGTTGAAAATGCTATATTGTAGGTTGACTGTCCCCTTAAATAGCGCGGCCATGGGGACCGCCATGGGCGCGTGCGGTTGCATTGCCAGAACCCGTCGTGTTGGCCTACAGATATGGAGAGAAATTAGATCGAAAATGTCCTACCATTGTGCATTGTGGTTAGTGAAGCATGAGTTTTGCTTAGCCGCTATATTTAGGCATTACAATTTTGAAATGAACACGCCTTGTGTGGGCTAAATGTGCACACAAATATAACATTTTGTGGTGTTAAATGTTCAATTAAGTGGTAAATTTAGACTGTAAATTTTAACCAGTATAATTATCAATATGTGTGTGGTGTTTGATTGTGGTTTCTCGAATAGCAGAAGCAAAAACAAGAAAAGGGAAATGTGTGTTAATACATATGTTAGTGTTCATATTTAAGTGGTTTTTCGGTGGTATTCTTAGTGAAATATTTCAATACAGAGATTAATGTAGCTATTTATATGATTTTCGGTGGTATAGTGGAAAATGTTATAAATTATCAACAGAACTATTTTGTATTGTTTGTTAGTTTTTAGATTTTCAACTGGGAAAGACCGTTGAAAAGCTTGGTTAAAGGCAATTCGCAGACAAAATTGGCAACCTACTCCGGTTTATAAGAAACCTCTTGTTAATTCGCTCACTTATTTCTATTGCGAATAATTAATATAAAATTATGTGCTTATGATTCTAGAACCGTTAGAATAGGGGGGCGTGTTCCTCAGACTCGGAATGCAATGGTAAATATCGTAATATTCGTCAACCGAAATTCCTGATTAATATCACATGTTCTACTTACTATAGCTTTAAACCAACGCTTTTATGATACATGATTAACAGTAGTTAATTAGAACGAAATTAAGTTATAACCTTGCCGCAAAGTTTACTGCAATAATCCCGGTTTATTAACAATAACTTCTGATACGCCGAAAAATGTGACTATAGTAAATATTCCCTCAACTATAGATCTCTCTCCTTCCATTGTCCTTTGTTCTTTATTACAGAAACTTGGAAAAACAATTAATTTGACAGATGTTGCTTATGGTGTATATGGCAAGTTGTAGTGCCACAAGATGGCGGCTGGACTCAAGCAAAACGGTAGCATTTCCTCCCAGTGTGTTGGCCCTTGGGTGGCACTGCTGGCGCCGAGATGAAGAACTACTATCAGCCAAGTAGCTAGACACCGCCACGTGATACTGGATTCACAATGGAGTGATATTGGCGACGCGGCACGCGCGGCAAAACGATTGACCAATAGGAGTTCGGAACTGACCATACGAAACCCGCGCGAAGAAAGTTAAATAGGATTTAACTTTTACCGCTCGGCACAGAATTCCTGTTGTTTGATATTCTGTGGTCCTTGTTAAAGTTGTTAAAGATGGCGTCAGCATCAAGGGAAGTTCTTTCTTTTTTATGTTATGCTTTTCTGACTGTGTAATAATCGTAATACAAACGTTACAGAAAATTGAAACTATCTTGCACAACCAAAATTATACCTTCATTCCAGAATAATGTTGTCACCTAATTAAAACCACGTCTATGCTGTTGACTGAATAATAAACAAGCCCCTAACCTCAAAGTTACACAAAGGCGCTCTGCTGGAGATACTGGCTTTGGAATTGGCTGTTTCTCTATATGAGGACCAAAACATCAAATTTGATGGTGTCATTCACATGTAATTGTAATATGATTTGAGATCCGTCATCATATTCGGCATTAGGGTATGAAAGTCCCCAAAGTGGCTACGCTCCTTGAACATAGATCGAACCCAACAACGATGGAGCTTCTGCTATCGATTGTTTCGATCGATTGTTTTGTCGATTGTTTCTGTCGTTCTATGCTCAGTAATGTCAAATGTTGCGATGTGGCGTCGCCAGTATTGTTATCCGGCCGGCATGACTTTTGTGTTCTATATTTACCCGGCCAATGATTCCATCATCTCATCCCTTCCTCTTAGGGGATGTTAAGGCTCAATATATCTATATAGGATGCAGTAATTGAGGTGTCCCCCACGTTATCTATTTACCTTTTACTATACGCAGTAGACAAAGTAAAAATACAACTTAATAGTTGATTGCAAGAATAACCCAAGTCACATAGAATAATTTTATGAAAACTAAGGAAAATAGTATTATTACTACATGATTTGTTAAGACAGGATCAAACTAACTATGGATTAGGTATCACTCAAAAACTTTGTGTGCTGTTGCTGTTAATAGTTTTTACTTTCTCTAACCGCATATGTACAATGTACATAGGGATAGACAAGGTATTGTAATGCATCCAAAAATTCGATTTCGAGATTTCACCGGAAATATTATGTTTTAGGGTTCCCTGGGTCCGTGTGTGTGTCTGTGTGTGCCTGTGGACAGCATAGCCCCAAAACGATAAGACCGTTAAATACCAATCTTGGTATTTAGGTTCAGTATATTTCAAGGATGCGACACGAAGATTTAAAAAAAAAAAATACACCACAAACTACCATTTACATGGAAAAAATTTCGAAAATTTTAATTTTCTTAAAAATGGCTCTAACGATTTGTATTAAAATACCACATATTAAAGATATTTACCTGACAAATAAAATGAGTAGCCTCTGAAAACTACTTTATTCTGGACGAATGTTACGGAATTTTGCATAACTGCTAAACGTAAGTGGTGGACAAAAGCTTACCACACAAAAAAATGTAGAGCACTTTAGAACACACAATTTATGTTATATATATATCTTTTTTTTCGTGCATTGATCGTTTTTTAGATATTCCTTGTTTTTGGTTTCAGGAATTTGTCAACTCGTGTCCATACAAACAAAGGAACTTCAGTCACATAGCAACCAACTTTTGACTATTACCTTAACCTATGGTACTCCCTTATTTAGCTTTTACTTACAAGGAAGCAAGTAATATGACTATTTCTGCTATTTTTTTCTCAAATTGCATGAAGTAAATAGAAGCATAAGATTTTTAACAATAATTTGTTGCAGAGATATAGAGAAAGTCATGTGAATGGATCACATCAGATTTTTTCTATTAATTTTGAGATGTTTATTTATGCCTATATGTTGCAACGACTTTCGGAACTCTGGTTTGAGAATTCAGGAGATGTAGATTGTAACAGGTTATAAGCCCTAATATTTGACAGGAAGAAGAAGGACGGCTTTCAGGGTTCATAATTAGTGATTATTTTTCATAAGCGTAGTTTCATTCACTTATGCATATGTTTATATATAATACATAGCTGGTATTTCAAGAAATCAAATGTATAACTTATTCATAATGTATAATATGTGTACATCCAATTCCGTAAACCCGCGATGTTTGCAAGCGGGGGGGGGGGTGGCGTGAGAGTTCTTAGCAGGACCTCCTTTGGAAGGGAAGTAAAACAGTTGGTCTCGTGCCGTAGATTGGGGCACGCAAAACAAATTCAGAATTCTGAGTAAAATTAAGCCCAATATAGAATGGGACGTTGAGAACCGCAACAGTTAAAGAGTTCCATAAGTAAAACTCAATTTAATTTACATGTGGAACATTAAAATGCGTTAGGCACCTATTTCTCCGAATGCCGTACAGAACTTCTACCTTGTACAAAAGAGCTATTGTGCAAAGGAGAGAGAGAGAAAGAATCCATCCCGAACACAGACTGTGTTTGGCATAACGCTACTACCTACTTCAGTTTGCATGGTAGAAAATGATGACTTTTTGTGCTTTTGTCCACGAACTGAGGGAGCTGTCTGCCTTTAACCCATTTTTCACCAAAAGTGTACTTAGGGTGTTGTTGCTATCTGCGATTCAAACAGTTTTATGATGGGTTAGAAAATAAGGATGAGTATATATCTACTGGGTTCTATAAAGCTGCGCTGAATTGATATCAGATTACCCGGCCACAAGGGCAGTGACATCAATGCACAAATGAACATTGACAAGGGTAAATCAGGGAATCGATACTAGCATTGTTGAGCACCGTGGCTATAATTACATGTATACCATGCACACTCTGTGCTTTCCAGCAAACCAGCCGCCTGCTTCGTATTTTTAGAGATAACATGGCTAATATTATCTTAAATATAACGCAAGAGATATCCACTAACTGAAAACGCAACGCTGTGGTGAGTGGTATAATAAATTGTTAAAGTTGGTTTGCGTATTTGAGATTTTGGCAGTGACTAGAACCAGATTTGATCATACCAGGTGGTCTAGGCAACAATTCATACTTTAAAAGGAATAAAGTCGACATTACCGTGCTTGTCGACCATTTGGTAACCACACAAATCTTGCCTGCTGTTCATAGGAAAATAGACCTTGGTAGCAATAAATACGTCCATTCCAAAAACATGTGCTTAAAACTCCTGTCACAGTATATGTCATATGAATAGGATCGCTGTCATATGTTCTGCAACGTAAATTATCATGAATGAAGACTAAATGAACGGCTTAAGCAACAAAAAGGAGTCACAGAACCGTCATAACGAGATGAGAAGCGGAGAGGGAGACATGTGTGACACTATACCCACAAGTTTTAACACAGCAAGCGGGTGCAATGATTGTAGCTCAACTGATTAATTTCACGTTCCCTCATCACCTCCAGCATATCAGCGGTTCGAGTCCCACAGTCTGCGTGAACTTTATTTATTATCTATATATTATCCATCAAGGTGCAAAGTTAGTTCAGTGTTTGTCACATTAGAAATTTAAGTGTAAATTAAAAGGTATACGAATTAAGAATAAACGGCAGTTCATTTTACGTTATCTTCAGTTTTCGATCCATAATTTTCATTTTCATTTTTTTGGAAAAGAAACTTCAGGAAGACTTTAAATAATACTGGACTGTTAACGTTAGAATAAACATAAATAAAAAGAACAACAATAAAAAGAAAGTTAACAAACTCTCTGTTATCCCATCTTTGTGCTAAATTAGAAAGAAAGAAAGCGTAGGGGGATTGTCAATGTTTTGGTAAGCTTCGAACCTGAATGGAACAACTTGGAACTCGAACTAACACTGCGCGTTAACCAAATACGCTACTGTTTAGCTGTAACCTACAGTGCAAAAGTTTATAACGTTAGTAAGCAGAAGATGGGTCTCGGGAGCGATGTTTTCAGGTTAGACTATAATCTGAGGGTTGCATAAAACCAGAGAATATGAGACAGCTTTGTATAACGGCTCTGGCCTGCTAGGTGCTGTGCAAATACCCCTTGGTGCGTTTAAAGAATTGCAGAACTCAACGGAGCAAATGCAAGTGAACACCAGTCAGTGGCCTGCGACCTGTGTTATACCCCTTGCATATCAGAGGAATTGGAATCATTGAGAACAATTCCTTTGTTTACACGGGAGTCTGTGATCTCATATACACGAAGAGTGCAAACTGATTGAAAAGGTTAACATGTTTTCCACTTCGGTTACAGAACTTTATTTTTCAGAGAATAAAGTATGTTTTAGATTTATAAATAATTAAGAAATCTTTATTTCGCCTATCAGTATTTGCAAATAGCTATGTTTGTAATTGTGTACGATCTGTTGCTATTAAATATTAGCGACTAGTAGGGTTAAATCAAAACATTAAGGCGCCATAACAAAAGCATTCATGAGAGCACATATTATTGTTATTATTATTACTATTATAATTAATAATAATTATAATTAATAATAATAACAGCAACCTTCAATTAATTCTTGGAAGCCAAATATTGTAGCACAAATTCAGGTATGCCTTTCTAATCTGCCAAAATAAAGTAATGTGATTTTTAGTATAACTTGTTTTAAACATATCTTACTAAAATAGTACGTGATGCTATAAGCAGAAAGAGATGGTTTTTGTTATAAAATTATGTTGTCATCAAAGATAAGTAGTAAATCTGACTAAGCAGATTTGAGACCTCTAAGACTAAATTGTTCTACAAAAAATGTAAAAGAGACAATTCTCAAAGACAGGTAGGGCAAAACTCAAACTATTTGACACGCAATCCACACAATCACGTAGTATCACATACTTGAAATGAATCGGTAGATGGAGAAAACAAACAGAAATACAATGACTGTTGCTAATTATTAGATGTTGAACACTAATTTATTTTGTTTAAACTACGGCAAACAGCATTGTATTGCACTTTCTGTACACAAAATATAAGTAATCATTGGTGGAGCAGTTAATGAAAGATTGTCTCACAAACTGTTCGTTTTGCTCGCAAGTTCCATCTATAGTGCCTGAAAACCATGAATAGTGTGTACTCTCAAGTCATCAAGTTGCCTATCCATCCCTACGACTTAAGAGGTAAAAAACTATACTCGCTATTGGATATATCAGTGTGTGTTTCTGACTTACGTTGGATGGAACAGCGTGAATTTGTGTTTAAAAACTATGGAAAGCAAAAAGGGACATTTCTGTCATCTTATGCTGTTTTACTTTGGTAAGGGTAAACTGGCAGAAAATTTGTGCAGTAACGAAGAACGAGCATGCCAAAAGTGGTTTAGTCGAATTCGAACAGGGAATTTCTCCTAAAAGACAAACCTTAATCTGGACAACAATGGTGATGAACGGGAAAGAATGAAATGACAGTGAACAATCCACAAATGACAACTCAGATGTTGGCATTGGAGCTCAATTTATTTAGCTTGTGCTACTGTAGCCAAGAATTTAAAAAAAAAAGAAGGTGGGTTATGTAAATATTCGCGTTGTGTGAATGATCCGTTATTGGATTCGCTGGCAACTGGAAATGAGAAGTGGATTGTGTACAACACCCGAAAGAGTAAGCCATGGCAGAAAAAAGGGCTGCCACCACTATAACCAGGGCTGCATCCGAAGATGGTTATACTATATACGAGGGCTGATCAAAAAGTTAGTTGCACTAACTCGCCGCAGGAGCCCGCTGTGTGTCGCAGTCTTGGGCAAAGCGACAGTAACTGCGCAGAAGTCAAATAGGACGGTTGCTGTGGTTGTTCTTTGTGTTTTGTGTGACTAGCGGGCTAAAAGCAATGGCGCATCAACTGGATGTTCTCTCCAAGTTGGAATTGCGAGCAACAAACCGATTTCTATGGGCTAAACGGGTGAATTGCACGGATATTCATCGTGAACTCACTGCTGTAAATGGAGAGCGTGCGATTCCTCGGCAAGGAATTGTAAAGTGGTGTCAACAATTTGAAGCAGGACGCACGGATATCACAGACGAAGATCGCGAAGGCAGGCAGCAACGTCCCGTACCGTTGCAAATGTTGACCGTGTGGATGCAATCATTAGAGAGAACCGGCGCATAAACCTGGGGGAAATTGCCAGCATGCTGAACATTTCGTATGACACTGTGTTCTCCATTGTTCACGAGGTCCTTGGTCATCGTAAGCTGTGGCACAGATGGGTGCCACGTGTTCTCACAGATGATCACAACGGACAACGTTTCGAATCCTCACTGGCATTTTTGCAGCGGTATTCCGCAGAGGGCGGGTTTCTGCTGCGAATCATCTCAGGGGATGAAACGTGAGTCCATCACCTCACCCCCGAAACAAAGAGAACATCGATGGAATGGGTGCCCATCTCATCACCACAACGAAAGAAGTTCAACCTTCAGCAGGAAAGGCTATGGCGACAGTGTTCTTTGACATGGAGGGTTTGTTGCACGTAGAATTTTGACCAAAGGCACAACAATTAACGCGACCTCATATTGCCAAACGTTGAACCAGTTGCGTAAAGAGATTACAGAGATGCGCAGGGGGAAATTGAGCGACGGTGTGATTTTGTTGCTCGATAACGCAAGATCTCACAAGGCCGCCAAACGTGCGAACTGCTGCAGCGATTCAAGTGGAAGGTATGGCAAACCCTCCATACAGTCCCGACTTAGAGCCATGCGACTTTCATCTTTTCGGTAAGCTCAAAACGGATCTCGTTGGACAACGATTCCGAAACGATGTGGAGGTGAAAGCGGCTATCACCGTGTGGTTACAAATCGCTGGAGGAGATTTCTATGCATCTAGAATCGAAAAGTTGGTTGACCGTTCCGAGAAATATTTACAGTCTCTTGGAGACTATGTGGAAAGGTGAACTTACATTGTATGTTGGCATAGCCGTATTGCTTTTGTATAGGTGGTTTAATATATGGCTGTAACGTGGAAGTGCAACTTACTTTTTAATCTGCCTTCGTATTTGGTGCGTTTATAAGGAATCCTGTATTAGAAACTTCTTCCGAATAATGGGAATATAAATTCGAAGCAACATTATTCTCACTGGATCGTCTCAAGGCAGCCATTGAATTGGGAAACGATATCGTCTTTCACACGAAATCTCTATTGTGGTCTGTCAAAATTTGCATAATTTTGATTGGGTTGTGTTACTCCAACTGCCTTAGTCCTTGGATCCTGCCCCATCCGACTGTCGTCTATTCTTTTTTTTTTAAAAAAAACAGTTTCGGAAGCTTGCCGGGACTCCGGCACTGTATTCCTTTCTCCTCTTTTTTTTTCTCCAGTATCCTACATTTCCTTAGTTGATCTATTTAATTTTTACATATACAGACACATACACATTTACAAACATAAGACACCCATGCAGCCGCGCCGTGGCCGGGGTTCGATCCCAAGCGACCACATGTGAGATTTGTGGTGGACAAAGCGCCGCTGGGGCGGGTTTTCTCCGGGTACTCCGGTTTCCCCCGCCATCGTATTCCACCGGTGCTCCATCATCATTCATGTATCAAAACAAAATAAAATACCCATGCCCAAGGTGGGACCCGAACTCACGATACCCTGCACCACGAAGCACCAAAGCGATACGCTTTAGCGAGCGCGACCATGGGGACGGCGTATTAGAAAAATTCCCTGCCCCAGCCGGGAATCAAACCCGGAACCGCCAGATGAGAAGTCAGCTCGCTGACCACTCGACCACGGAGGCAGTCTTGTCGTTATCTGCAGAATTTCCAGAATGGCAAGCAACTCACTGCCTTGCAGGACTCCAGGCTGAACCTGAAGATTTTTGGAAACATGGAATTTATAATCTTCCAGAGAATATGTATACTGTCGACAATAATGGCATGTACTGCAGGAAATAAATAGTTCGTTTACAAAGCCTAACTGCCTTACTTATTTCTATTTTGAACTTGTGTTTCAAGTTTGTAAACAGAAAGTTCGACTACTGCTCTGTCGTAACTGTGCTGCGGGTGAGGCGGTTTCCCAGGCGTTCCTAGTGATCGAAACCTAACGAAAACCACCGAACTTTTGAGATCACCTTTTATACATTCAGTACCGGTATTTCCCTGGAAATGCACGTTAAATAAGAGAAAAATATTATAAAATGCTCCATGAGTATCCTATATCCGTATGAAATGTGTGTGTGTATGTGTGAGAGAATGAACAAAATAACTAAACAACCTGATGTGTACCTTTCCCCAAAAGCTGTTGGCTATGTGACTGAAGTTCATTTGTTTGTATGGACAGGAGTTGATAGATTCCTGTATGACAAGGGTATGTTTTTAGAATTGAAATAAAAAGTCAGGAATAACTCTAAAACGATCAACTCCACGAGAGAAATGTGTATAATATAAATTGTGTGTTTTAACGTGCTCAATATTTGTTGTGTGAATACGTTTTTGTCTATCTCTTACGATTTAGCAGTTATACAAAATTCCGTAAAATTGATCCAGAATATAGCAGTCTTCAGAGGTTATTGCTATAAAATTCAAGACATAAACTTTATTTGTCACGTAACTATCTTTAATATACGGTATTTTAATCAAAATCGTTAGAACCATTTTTAAGAAAATCAAAAATTTAAAAAAAAAGTTCCATGCAAAAATAGTTTGGAGCAAGGGATTTTTTTTCAAAATCTTCGTGTCGCATCCCTGGAAGATACTAAACTTAAATACCAAGACGGACACACTGACACACGGACACACACATACACCAACCAACCTCTTTCTAAGAATGCTTTTTTTATTTACAGGGATCCCTAAAACATATATTTCCGGTGAAATCTCAGTATCAGCTTTTTGGATGGACTGCCATACCTTCTCTATACACTATGTGCTAGTAGGTGTATAGAAAGTAAAAACCTGCTTATTGTCGCCACTAAACGTTACACACAGTGTGTGTAAAATAATAATAAATGTTATCATAGTATTGTGCACCATCACACTCTAGAAATAACTCACTTACCTTTAACCTTTTGCTCGCAACTAAGTAAACACAAACTGGCAGGAACAAGAAGCAGGACTCTGTTTGAGAGCGTTCTTGTAGTAGCACTGCCTACTAAAACAGACAGAGTTTATGAAATACTGATTGTGTAAACAGTTACACAGTCGTGGTATTGTTTACATAAAACCGGAACACTATGTGCTGTTCCCAGCTTGTTCATTAAAGCGACAACAACTGTGTTATTACCAAAACAATTAGAGATTAATTTGTTTCAAACTAGACACTTGTTGAAGTGTAGCAAATGGTTTCCGTTATTAGAGAAAATGACAATTATTTTCTATAAGTTTTAGAACCTCAATTAAAAATATTCAGTGGTTTCCAAGCTACTATTTTAAAATGACACTGTAAAACAAACATTATTTGAGTAAAGCTGATAAACTGAAAACAAATTTACGAACAGTCTCGGGGAATTAAGAACAATCCTCCAATTATAATTTTATATAGCAAATTAGTATAATAGTAATCTGTCTCTTAGGAAATTTTTACTTTCTCTATACGTACTATGTATGTATAGAGAAGGTATTGTATTGCACCTAAAAATTCGGTACCGAGATTTCAGCGGAAATATATGTTTGGTTTCCCTGTAACCAAAAAAAGCATTCTTAGAAAAATGTCCGTGCGTGTCTGTCTGTGTGTGTGTATCTATGGACAGCATACCACAAAAGCGAAGAGACCGTTAAACACCAAACTTGTTATTTAAGATAGGCATCTTCCAAGGATGCGACAGGAGATTTTCAAGAGAATCTCCCCCACCCCAACTACCCTTTACATGGAACCTTTTTCGATTTTGTTTAAAATCTCGTATATTTAAGATATTTACTTGCCGAATAGAATGTATATCTTGAATTTTCTGGGAATAGCCACTGAAGACTACTTTATTCTGGATGAATTTTACGAAATGTTGCATAACTGCTAAACCATAAGAGATTGACAAAAACTTACCACACAGAAAATGTAGAGCACGTTAAATCACACAATTTATGATGCATACATTTTTTTCGTGGAGTTGATCGTTTCGAAGATATTCCTTATTTTTAGTTTCAGCTTTGAAAAACTTACTGCTATAAATGCTGTTGATATAACTAAGAATAAAGTTACTACACCAACCATTCATGTATAATAAAATACAGGAAAATGTCAACTCCTGTTCATACAAAGGAACTTCAGTCACATAGCAACCAGGTTTTGACGATCACATTAACCTATGGTACTCCCTTATTTCGCTCCTACTTACAAGGAAGCAAGTAATAAGACTATTTCTGCTAATTTTTTCTCGATTATCATGAAGTAAATAGAAGCATAAGCTTTTTAAATATAATTTGAGGTGGAGAAAGTCATGTGAATGGAACACATCAGATGTTTTGTTACTATTCTTAATATTTGGTCTGAAGAAAGTAAGTTGGACATTTAGGAGGATGGCAACCATGTTGATATTTACAGAGGATTTTCTGAACTTGAAATAGAAATTTTGGAATTTAACTACGTTTAATATCATTGAAATACTTTGTAGAAGTAGTTAAAATTTTTATTCTACGGAGAAATGTACAAACATTATAATCAAACTTGTTAATATATTATCCTATATCTCTATAAGCAAACAAACTGTTGTCTAAGTTGCTTCGTGAACTGTGAATCTTGATGATTTACAATTAAAAGAGGCACCAGTAGAATAATATTTCTTATGACTTAAAAATGTTATAATGAAGAATATAGATTTAGCGTATCAGCTCTGTATACATTTGAAGAATGTTTTGAGTTTGTGTTTGTAAGAGTAAAAATACTTCTGACCTGCTGCCCTGAAAAGCAAATGTATTACAAATGGAGTTTTGTGCAACGGTAGGAACATTTCAAAATTTTGAAACCTGGTGGTGGTGAAGCCTAACGAAAAAGAAAATGTATCAGTATCTGTGTATCAAATATCGGCACAAAATCGAATATCTCAGGTAGGGATATACAAGGTGGTTCAGCTGTTCCTTATTATTTTTGGAGATAGTCAACACTTCATACTCTGAAAGTAATAAGGTCGAAATTACCGTGCTTGTCGGCCATTTGGTAACCATGCAAATCTAGCCTGCTCTTCATCGGAAAATAGACCTTAGCAGCAATAGCTACGTCCATTCCAAATACAGGCGCTTAATAACTCCTGTTACAGTACATGTTATCAATAGGATCGCTGTCATATGTTCTGTAACGTAAATTATAATGTATGAAAGAGGTCACCAACAGTTATAAAGAGATGAGAAGCGGAGAGGGAGGCATGTGGGACACTATACCTACAAGTTTTAACGCAGTAAGCGGGCGCATTGATTGTAGCTCAAATGATAAATTTCATGTTCCCCCCCCCCTCAGCTCCAGCTTGTCAGAGGTTCGAGTCCCACAGTCTACGTGCAGTTTTTTCTTCTCTATGTATTAACCATCGAGGGGCAAGGTAGTTCAGAGTTTTTTCACTCTAATAATTTCAGGTGTAAACAAAAGGGTATACGAAACAAGAACAAATGACAGTTCATTATACGTGTCCTACATTCTTCGATTGTTAATGTTCTTTCAAATTATTTTGAAAAAGAAACTTCACAAAGACTTTAAAAATTAAGGAAATTTTCCAAACGTATAAAGCTAATAAAAGCAATTTCAAAGTACTATAACACCTAACATGTTATCGATTTTTTTTCGTAGTTAAAGTTCTTTACAATATTTGGCAGCTGGAACCCTCGGTAGATTGGTGAATACTACCGGAAGACTGTATGGTGTGTCTCGGTAACGATGTTTTCAGGTTAGCCTGTGATATGCGGGTTGCATAAAACCAGAGATAAAGGGACAGGTGAACCACCTTGTATAGCTGGCAATGTGAATTTTAAGGCATTAATCCATATTCATACTCATACACAAACACACACACACACACATATATATATATATATATATATATATATATAAATATAAACAAACACTGATATAGTTTTGTTTTAACAGAAAACTCAGGTTTAGCTTGTATAAAACTCCAACTGAATAGAAAGCATATTTTAAAGTGAGCACGGGGACTTCTTATTCCATGACAAACATAACCTCTGCCATTTCATAGGAAGTAATAAAAACATTGACTAGGACGGGAACTTTTATTAAAATAAGATGATTAAATAAAACGATAATAAACATACATAATCTCAAAAATAAAAGTTACAAAGAAAATTAAAGTCATTATTTAAAGATAATAAAATAAATTTCAGTTTGATTCATTTGAAATTTTAATATAATATTTTGGATTTTTATATTGCCAAAGTTCATGCATTTGTTCACAACTGCTTCACCAGATATTCAGTATTCCCATATATTCACCAGCTGCACATAATGCAATTATATTTAAAATATATTATGTTATATGATTTCACACTTTAATGGTGTACATTGATTCATGTTTAAATTGCTTCTACTTGGATAGACTTCAATTTAAAGTTAAACATTTTCATAATATTGACATTATTAATTACTTTAAAATTAAGCTTGTTAACAAAAAGTAATCTCAACCTGTATAAGGAAGTATATTACATTTCACATATATGTACTGATAAATGTGGCAAATTTTCAAAATAATAATTTTTCAACATGTGAAAACAGAAAAAAACAAAGTTTAAAATATTTTTATTCTTAAGGCTGTTTAAAAACAGCACCTATAAGTACTTTCGACTTTGCTGTTCTGCAACTAATTTAGATACATATTTCAAAATGCTTGCGGCTTTCCTGTATGGTTTGTTCACTTGAATGTTCGCAAAGGTTATTCTTTTATGGGCATAATTATATTACAGACATTTAAATAGGTACGCGATTCAATGCTTTAATGAACATTGGCTATAAAACTGTAGAAAGTAAAATGAATGTTGTATTTAATAGCATTAAAATCCACTTTTATAAATTTTAATGCTTTGGCATTGAATTTTTGCCTTTATTTTCCTAAGTACGTTAAGGGAAATAGTAAATGCTGTACAGTTACTTCCAATATAATATTACGATTTATTGTATCTTCTATGAAGTATTGAAACTAAAAAGTAATCAATCGAATTGTATTACATTTATTTGAGCTGTTATTTTAAATCATAGATATTCTTATTTATTATAATTTTTAGGCCTATATGTCTAATGGTGTTATGCATCAACAACTTTTTACTTTCTCTATACGTATTATATACATAGTGTAAAGGGAAAGTATTGTATTGCACCCAAAAATTTGATACCTAGATTTCAGCGGAAATATATGTTTTTGGACTCCCTGAACCCAAAAAAAGCATTTTTAGAAAAATGTCCATGCATGTGTCTGTCTATCTGTCTTTGTGTGTGTGTGTCTGTGGACAGCATAACTCAAAAACGAAAAGACTGTTAAATACCAAACTTGGTATTTAAGTTTGGTATCTTCCAAGAATGCGACACGAAGTTTTTCAAGAAAATCCCCACCCTTAAGTACCCTATACATGGAACATTTTTCGAAAATTTTGTTTTTCTTAAAATGGCTCTAACGATTTTGATTAAAATACCACATATTAAAGCCATTTCTATCACAAATAAAATGTATATCTTGAATATTCTGGGAATAGCTTCTAAAGACCTGTTTATTCTGGAGAATTTTGCTTAATTTGGCAAAACTAGTAAACCGTAAGAGATAGACAAAAACTTACTGTACAAAAAATGTAGATCTTGTTAAAATACATAAGTTAAGTCATATACATTTGTTTCGTGGAGCTTGCCGTTTTCGAGATATTCCTTGTTATTAGTTTCAGTTGTGAAGTATTTATACGTTTCTCAGACGGGAGTGTCCGTTTTTCTTTTGTTCTACTCCTGGCCAAGCAAAGAAGTGATTTGCAATGACAATCGCATAACAACTATTAAAACATTTTACTGTCACTTCAGCCTAGTGCATTCTGTTAGTTCCATTCTACTTATAAGGAACTAAGTAATAACATTCTGCTAATGTTTATCTCGATTAGCATGGTTTTGAAAGAAGAATTATCTTTCGTAAGACGTTTGTTTGTAGAGCAGCTAGAGAAAGTCATGTGATTGTAACACATAAGATTTTTTTTAACATTTTGGAGTACAAGTATGTTAGAGAAAATGAGTCTAGTTCCACTCCAACGCACAATACAAATTGATTTCTTTGAATGAGGTGAACATTATTATATCTATGATTCTATTGCTTACAATTGTATTAGATAAAAGTATTCAGGCTATCACTAACAGCTGTTATTATTTTCATCTTCGCAATCAGCAACGACTCTTATCCATTACCCTCTCATGTAGGGAAGGTGATTTCATTGAACACACTGAAGGAAAAAATCTGATGTGTTCCAGGCGCATGACTTTCTCTACATCTCTGCAACAAATTATTGTTAAAAAGCTTATGCTTCTCTTGAAAAAATTCTCTTGAGAAAAAATTAGCAGAAATACTCTTATTACTTGCTTCCATGCAAGTAGAAGGGAAATAAGGACAGAAGTTGACAAATTCCTGTATGAGAAAAGTATAAGTTTCTTAAACCGGAAACAAATAACAAGGTGTATCTCTAAAACAATCAACTCCACGAAAAATATGTATATGTCATAAATTGTGTGTTTTATCGTGATCTACAATTTTTGTATAGTACATTTTTGTCTAACTCTTGCGGTTTAAAATTTCAATAAATATCATCTAGAATAAAGAGAACTTTGGAGGCTATTCCCAGAAAATTAAAGATATACATTTTATTTGGCATGTAAATGTCTTAAATATAAGAGATTTTAATCAAAATCGTTAGAGTCATTTTCGATAAAATCAACATTTCCAAAATTTTTCCATGTAAAGGGTAGCTGTGGTTGGGGGGGCATTTCTTGAAAATCTTCGTGGCGCATCCTTGTAAGATAGCAACCCTAAATATCAAGTTGGTACTTAACGGTCTTTTCGTTTTTGAGCTATGATGCCCACAGAGACACACAGGCAGACACACACAGGCAGACACACACACATGGACCTTTTTCTGAAAATGCTTTATTGGATACAGGGGATCCTAAAAGATATATTTCCGGTGAAATCTCGGTATTGAAATTTTGGGTGGAGTGTAATACCTTCTCTATACACTATGTACATAGTACGTATAGAGAAAGTAAAAAGCAGCGGTTGTCCCACACCTTTACTAACCCCACCATAGTCCATGTGATCCCGGAGTCCTTAAGACTGAGAGATACCCAAGTTTGATTTCAATAATAAGAATACTGAAGGAAATATTCTGCATAACTCTGCAAACCGTGGTTTTATTTACACCTTCTGTATTAGCAGGCAGACGCGCAGCTCTTACACTGTCGAGATATCTTTAATGGTGAGGCAATCTCTGTAGAAAGCTTTATCAGTATATTAGCTACACCATTGTTGCCGGTTATTTGATAAAGCGCAGAAACAACAGACTACTCCGTCCTGCCTACGCCGCAGTAACCACCAAACAATCTATACGGGTATTGGCAACCGCAACACTTTAATCTGCTCATTCATCCTATCGACTATTTCGGTGGGTTAGCGTGCTCTATCAGAAGCACCTTAAAGGGATGATAGTTAAGGGAGAATATTAATATCCTGAGGGTGGCAGAGATAGCGTCTATCCTTCTCAATATATTTACTCTGTATCCTCCCCGGAGCGCTGGCTTCAGATTGAATTTCTGAGGCGATACCAATCGAAATTACTTTGTAGCCTTTCGGAACTTGTTGATCTTTCTATTGGACTGGAACAGGGAGTGGTCAGAGTTCTTCGGTTTATATTGACCTAAGTCGATAAGTAAATTCGAAAAACAAATACTTTAACGAAGTATAAGCACAGGCATAGTTTGCTAACTGTGCAACCAATCATTTGACAAGGAAAATATTAAATATAGAGACATTAAACAGAGTAATTCAAATATATATGCATCAAAACTCAATATTACATTTTCAATTACATACATTATTTATACACCATATACTATTTATTTGTATGTGAACGATTATATCATATATTTTATTTTATTTGGCACAAACACAGTAGGTAAAAAATCTATTGCAATCGCCAAAAATTTATTTTAAGATTTCACAGAGTACATGATTTGAGGTCTCGTGAGTAAAATGTATTCTGAGACTACCCTTAAAATGAAAAAAGAAATAATTGATTTTATTTGAAATATTTCTTAACAATTTTGACTAAATACCATATGATTGATACAGTTTTATAGAAAATGAAATTTATTTCTTGAATTCTCTGACTATAGCTTCTGAAATCCTTTTGCATAATTAAGTAGCTGTAAGAGATAGATACACAGAAACTTAGATCTCGTTAAAGAACAGAATTTGTGAGATGCATTTTTGTGGTATGCGAGAAATTTTATCAGTTTAATTTCGAAATGCATATACTTTTCTCAAATGCAACAATGTTATTCGTTGTTTTTTTATTTTAGAAAAATGAACGGAGTTCCAAAGGCATCACATTGATGAACAGCTGCTAAAGGATTTGACGACATCTTAGGCCTACTTTATTCCAATATTTCCTTTGTATTGTTCAAAGAAATATGTAGTAAAATATTTCTAGATATGTTGATCTTAATTAACGGAAAGTGGATTGAACAATAACCTTTTTATAAATCGTTTTGAAAATACTTCAAAAGAATGAGAATCGTTGAGGTGTTTGTAGCGAAGAGTTCTGTAACCTATAAAATGCCTTAACAGCCTGCGATTTTACAGCCTCTTGCCATTAAACTCCTATCATCTACCTGCACGTGTTGGAGCTGTTTTAACTGAAGGTGAAGGTGTGTCTGGGAGCCATAAAACTGATTAGCTCTTAAGGGAGGCGTATCTCTTAAGCCCTGGTCGGAAATCTACCTAGGAGAAGATACTCCGAGTTTAAACCCAGTCCCCCAGGGTGGGTGAACGGCGCGATTTGGCTGGATACTTATCCAAATAAAAAAAATGATGTGATCCATTCACATGACTTTCTCTACATCTCTGCAACAAATTATTGTTAAAAATTGCTTGCTTCCTTGTAAGTAGAAGCGAAATAAGGGAGTACCATAGGTTAAAGTGACAGTCAAAAGATGGTTGCTATGTGACTGAAGTTCCTTTGTTTGTATGGACAGGACCTGACAAAATCCCTAATGAGAAAAGCTTAAGTTTTAAAAGATGAAACCAAAAATAAAGAATATCTAAAAAATGATCAACTCCACGAAAAAAATGTATATAATAGATATCGTGTGTTTTAACATGTTTACATTTTTTGTGTGGTAAGTTTATGTCCAACCCTTACGGTTTAGTAAATATGCAACATTTTGTAAAATTCATCCAGAATAAAGTAGTCTTCAGAGGCTATTCTAAGACAATTCAAGATATACATTTTATTTGCCAAGTAAATATCTTTAATATACGATATTTTAATCAAAATCGTTAGAGCCATTTTCAAGAAAATAAAAAATTTCGATAAAAGTTACATGAAAAGGGTAGTTTGAGGTGGGGGGACTTTGCTCAAAATCTTCGTGTCGCATCTCTGGAAGATACTTAACTTCAATACCAAGTTTGGTATTTTACCAACTTTCCGTTTTTGAGTTATCGTGTTAACAGGCACACGGACACACACACTGACCTTTTTCTGAAAATTCTTTTTTTTTTTTGGATAAAGGGGACCCTAAAACATATACTTCCGGTGAAATCTCGGTACCGAATTTTTAGGTGGAGTGCAATATCTTGTCTATGCACTATGTACATAATATGTGTAGAGAAAGTAATTAAATTCATAGGTATTTAAGGAATAAGCCAAATATTAATCAATGAAAAAGATATGACCATGATGAAGAGCCATGAGTTGGTATTAAAAAACAAAAATTTGGATAGCTATATATGAAATAGAAGCTAACTTACAAAGATCAATGTAATAAGTACTTCAAACCCAGGATTCATAGTATAGCCAACTATTATGGTCAATTGGTATTGGTGGTCAGTTGATTCAAATACTGGCTATGCCATTGAATTTTTCAGTCTGACTCTACCTATCCAACCCCTGTCCTACACATGGCTTGTGGGAAAAAACAATTAATCCAATACCGATTGACCATAATAACTGGCTATACTATGAATCCTGCGACTTACAATATTGTAAGTCGCCATTGGAGTTGTAATCTCAAAATAATTTTAGATCACCTTGTGGTTTACCGGGAAACGTTTGAGTCAGTTGAGAAATTCAATACTATGCCGGCATGTTGCCATGATAGCTCAGTGGCAGAGTAACTGGCTAGATATCGGGAGATCCGTGGTTGAAATCCCGGCTATGGCGTTGAATTTTTCAGTCTGACTCTACCCATCCAACCCCTGTCCTACACACGGCTTGTATGAAAACACAATTAATCTTTCTCTTACGTGATCTCGTGAAGCTGTTGGAACGAGGTTGAACTTCAGTACTCCCCTCCGTCTTTATCTATTTGTTACAGTTTTCATGGTAAGGTTTTCGGAACGGGATGTATTCATTGGAATGTTATTTTCTCACCCGGGGCTTTGTTATTTAGTTAGGGAAAAGCTATAATGGCCGATATGGTCCTGTTAAAGTTGGCTCTTAGAAACTTTCCTGATACTTCACGGTTTTCCATTAGCTTTTCCATAACAACATCGAGTAGGTTCCTAGCCTCCATTGCTACAACGGTCCAGCTGGTGTTGTTGGCTGCTGAACCTGCCTCAGCTATTCGGCGATGGAGTGGCTCTTTGGACCGTATCATATATGTTGCTCAATTTGAAGGACTGCCGACAAAGCTTTGCGGTGTTCTGTTTGTAGAACCTGCTGTTTCATCCCCCGATTTCTTACACCGCTGATAAATGCGTGGACTGCCTCTTCATAATAAAGCCTGGTGGTAAATTTGACAGAGCCCGTGTGTTAGTTGCTACAGATTCTTGTAAAGTGTCTTGTGATTGCTGCATTCTTGCCTTCAGCTGGGTTAGTAAGCGTGGCTTAGCGAAGATCTCTATAATAATTCTGCGCCACTTTAACTAAAATTTTGATGTGTTCCATTCACATGACTTTCTCTATATCTCTGCAACAAAATATTGCTAAAAAGCTTATGCTTCTATTTAGTTCATGCTAATCCAGAAAAATAATAGCAGAAATAATCTTATTACTTGCTTCCTTGTAAGTAGAAGATACATAAGGAAGTATCATAGGTTAAAACGATAGTCAAAAGCTGGTTGCTATGTGATTGAAGTTTCTTTGTTTGGATGGACAGGAGTTGATAGATTCCTGTGTGTGAAATGTATGTTTTTAAAGGTGAACTCAAAATACATGAATAACTCAAAAACGATCAACTCCACGAGAGAAATGTGTATAACATAAATAGTATATTTTAACGTGCTCAACATTTTTTGTGTGATATATCTTAGACGGTTTAGCAGTTATGAAAAATTTCGTAACATTCATCCAGAATAAAGTAGTCTTCAGATGCTATTCCCAGAAAATTCAGGTAAATATCTTTAATATACGAAATTTTAGTCAAAATCGTTAGAGCAATTTTTGAGAAAATGAAAATTTTCGGAAAAAGTTCCTGGTAAAGGGTAGTTTGGAGTAGAGGGATTTTTCTCAAAATCTTTATGTCACATCCTTGGAAGATACTGAACTTCAATACAAGTTTGGTACTTTCCCGAATTTTCGTTTTTAAATTACGGTGTTCACAGACACTCGGACACATGGACACACACGCGCACCATTTTCTAAAAATGCTTTTTTCGGTCACAGGGAACCCTAAAACATATATTTTCGGTGAAATCTCGGTATCGAATTTTTGTGTGGAGTGCAATACCTTCTCTATACACTATGTATATTGTACGTGTAGAGAAAGTAAACATTCATTGCGCGAGCCTAAATGGAGGTTTGTGATAGTTTGAGTGCTTGTTCCTGAAGGGTAGCCAAAAGCTGTGTGATCTTCTCCACCGCCATCCAAATTGCGTTTAAATAGCACCCATGAGGAAGTTCCATCCACTTTCTGAGACTTAAGCGTTTTGGTCGTCTAATGATCGCGGAAATCTATTTAATTTCCTCACAGACTTTAGCTTCTGGGAACCACCAAATCTTCGCCACTACAGCGTTCATGAATTACTTACCTTCATGTCCCTACTGGACCGATTGCTGTTTCTCTGTGGCCTCAAAATCTCCTTGTTTTCCGTCTTCTGCTGATCTAACAACTTTTCTGGCTGATTTAAACGCTCATGTACCACATGCCAATTGCAGCTCTAGTCAGACAAAATGTATTTGAGCTCTTTTACAATGTCGTTTTTCAAGTCTTTTAGCGTTGCATTTGTCTCAGATTTTACAGTGTATACAGAAGCTAAGATTTGGGTATTACCAGGAATACCAAAAGTCAAAATTTGAATATCTTAGTTTAGAATACATATCTACTTAGTTTAATACATCCACAAACAGTTCTTATAAAATGTTCTTCAGTCATTAAAACAAGTAAACCGACATATTCCATGGTGGAGTAAAGAGTTAGCCAAACAAAGAAGTAATGCTTGGTACCTTGGAATGAGGCATTGTTGCAACGAGTACTCTGACAGGGTATAAACTGTAACTTAGAAGGTGAAAATGAAGTCCTGTACTTAAGGTCTCGGATTCAAACCCTACGGAGGTGATGGATTTTTTCGGACCTAAAAACTTAGCATGGCTTCCTTCGGAAGGCAAGTAAAGCGGTTGATCCGGTATTATAGAATTACTGCATGTAAAAGAACCTCAAACCTGATAAAGATGCCTCTGAGGAAAATTAAATAATCTTCCACGCCCAATATAAATTGGGACATGAGAACTGCAATAGATTAGGGGTGTTCATAAATAATAATAATAATAATAATAAAACAGTAAAAACTTGGATGGAGGTTTTCAAGAACTTTTGCAGTTTATGAACACAAGGTACTAAGCAAAGAAAATTAAAGAAAATCCAATTATATCTGTTAAAATATAAGAGTCTTCAACTGAAAAAAATCCAATTTATATTACTAATATAATAACTAAAAACAAATCACAATATATAAGAGGTTTATTGTATAATATTCTTATCCGCATGAGTTTGTATAAAATAAATTACGATTCATCTAAAGAAGGCGATTGTACTTCTAATTATGGAAAGTTTACTCAGAACCAGCAGTTTGAATACGACATGATGATCGCCTTTCCTGGCAGAGCATAGTAAAGGAGGGACGAGATCCTAGTTGCTGAGGGGATGAAATGGATCCTCAGAATGCCGACAAATGTATATTGGAAGCCATCTTCACTTCAGAACGAATTATATGGAACGTACTATAAGCGTTTTAAATCCGCTGGAGAATACGGGGTCCTTTCTATTCTGTTCAAAGGAGTTTCGATGCTTTACTATATGGGAATAAACCTATAAAATTAATATACACAATAGAGAAAATAGAAATAAAAATAAATGTAGATCCCTTCCTTATTAATCCTTTTCTTCGCAATTAAAAGTTTAAATTCTTCTAAACCACTTTTCATAATCCTGCCAAATCACTACCAAAAAAGTGGTTCCAATGGCCATGAGTGTTAGATGCTAGGTAATGGACTGGCCATTCATCCAAAGCCAAATTTTGCAAGTTCAAATCCCAGTGACTGTGGTAAAGGACGGGGAGAACCCAAGTAAAACAGTCGGTGTAATGCCTGGAAGTTAATGGGGTTACATTTGCTGTAGTTATGTGGGTTTTACAATTCTTTTTATTTAAAAAAATCACTGCAATTTTAGGGGGAAATTGTATATATTTGTACAATATAAAACAGTCTTGATTACTTATCGTTTGTGGTTGAAGGTTAGTATAACATGCTATGAATCCTAGAGTACAACCCTATTTGTATAGTTACGCTTAAAACAAGCGGAACTTATAGGTACCGACGAGCAACAAAGGGTTAACTGTGAAATATAATAAATGTTTACTTACAAAGTACAAACTATTTCAATACAATGCTCAGTCGATATGCATCTGTTTCACCCAGGAGCAGTGGAATGGTAAAATGTGAATTAGATATTATCACATTTTGATTACGTGCCAACGGCATACATGGACGCCGTTGCTCTGATACCTGAAAAAGTGCAGGATGTCTCACGCATGATTGATGTTATCCCGTTGATGTTTTGTGAACACTTCGGCACTGTACTAAGGAAATGTGCATTCGTGAAATGACTGGTGAAGAGCAAAACAATGAGTCTGACAGTGAACTTTGGAACTGGGATCAAATGTTTTAGTTACACTTTATTTTTGGTCACATGAGTATTGTTTAAATAAAAAACGGGACATGTCAGTCATTCTCTATATCCATTTATCAGTATGTGTCTTTATTATATGATTACAGATTTTGGTGCATGACTTTAATCGTCTTAATGAGATGTATGGTTAACCATAGCCTATAGAAATGTTGTTATTCAGAATTATATAACAACAGTTTATATATCTCAAAACTACTATTCAGTGACGTGTCCCTTTTTGATCTCAACGCCTCTATTATAGCCTCTGTGGTGTTATGACAAGGTAAGTTAATGAGCTCCTTGAAGAAGTACTAAGTTATTGCCCTCTCGCGGTACACAATATTTTTAATGCAATTTCTCTAATATTGGCACATATTTCTGATCCCTATGTTCACTCTTGTATTCGAAAGTAGAAAATGAATTCCAACACAGCAAATGTAGGGATCAGACTTGTAGGTCTTCTGCTATTTGCAAATGATTGCTAATAGTAAACTAAAGCAATAAAACTATTTCCTGGGTTTGTAGGCCATTGTCCATTGGGTCTCGAAGTTCCTGGCGTTTCGCCAAGGGCTGTGCTTGGCATCTTCACAGATGACCTGGTGGCAGGTCAGAGCTCCAATGAATTTTTACAGCAGAGAGCGTGCCTTTTAAATGACCGGTGGGCAGAGCCTGTCATCCTCTGGTCATTGTCCTGCGTGCATTGGTGAGCTCTCTTATGTTTTGCTTTTGTTTCTGCTATTTCGTTTGCTTTTCAACACTGTTATCCAGGTTTTGTTTAGGCTCATAGATTCTTCCTTGCGATTAAAATTATTTCATGTTTGTATATTCCTATTGCCTCCCTATGTAAACGGCCATGGTGATGGACGATAAATATCTGTGTCTTTCAAACTAATGTCATGTCCAAATAGTAAAGAATGTCTTGCTACGCAGATTTTTCTATTAGACCTAATCTACTGTGTTGTTCATATTATTTTAATCGCGTTGTCACACTGCGCATGTCACACTACCTGGCCACAGCTACAAGGAATTTTGTAAACACCAGCGGATGAGTGACGATCCCATTTATCTTTAATGCCCTTCGGAAATACCTCTTGGATTATATTAACAGTTTCCTTAAGCGGTACCTGAGTGAAAAGAGAGAGAATATCGAAACTTACTAAGCGGTCCTCTGATTCTAATTATGTATCCTTTAGTTTTTCTATGAAATAGCTGGAATTGTTCACGTGTGAGCTGGTGTTGTGGATGTACTCTTGTAGTGGTGTGGAGAGGTGTTTGGCTATGTGATAAGTGGGGGTTCCAATAGAAATATACAAATAAGAAAATAAGTTTAAAGTCAACGAAATGGCCGAAAAAAGGAAAAATACAAGACAGCCCAGAAATGCACGCACAGATAGTTACTGGCTCCGCCCACCGGCTATATAAAAGGCACGTTCTCCGTTGGAGTTCTGACCAGCCATCGCATCACCTTAGAAAATGCCAAGCGCAGCCCTTGGTGAAACGCCGCGAACTTCGAGACTCAATCATCCGGAAAATAGTTGCATCATTCAAGCCACCTGCAGTGAAAGACTCAGTTTGTGCATAAGTCACCTCTTCGGAGAAAAAGTTCAACAGTCCATAAAATGCTTCGAAAACAATGCAAAAAGAAAAGCCAATTATTATCGTCTCTGACCTATCTTCTAAGATGTAGAGACACTGGGACGATTCTAAATGTATCAGGATGAAACACCTCTCACTACACAAGTACATCGGAATTACAGCCGTACCGAACTTGAACTTCTAAGGTAAGGGATTCATATCTTCCGTAAAGAACTCTCCTAAACGGACCGACGCCTACTAGAACTTCAGACACCTCTGCAACACTCTCTCAAGAAAAGAGTGGGATTAAATCTCAGCGACCACCTGCTCTCCGAGGTCGAAACATACGTATTGGCGAAGGCGAGATACTTCGCTGTAACTCCCCGAAACATCCCAGTGGAGAACATCATAGACAAAATTGAGGGAGTAATACATGAACTACCTACAAGTCAGGCAGAAGAGATTCGCCGTGAAGCCTCAAGAATTCTATGCAAAGCACCAACGCCAAAAGCAACATTACGGCGCATGAAAGAAAAATCATGAAAGCGCTGAACAATGCTCATTTTACCAGCATACAAGGGGACATCGCCATGGCTACAGCAGTGTACAAGAACAAGATAATATATTCTGTCTTCCAGCACCTTAAAAATGCCTAAAAGGATCCTATCACGAAAATTCTCAGACAGACTAATGCTCCTATAAAATTTTCAACTCTGCAGGATAACATAAAGAAGCAGACTTTTAAAAGCGAAGCTTTGCCGCCGAGGTTACATGATCTGCTGAAAATTTATAAAGACAATATCCCATTACGGCCTACAGTGAGAAGCATAGACTCGCCCACTTAACACATAACAAAAGACTCCTCACACTACTACCAGAGCACATCGGCAACACCAGTTCAAACGTGAAATATTCCAGCCTTTTCATAGAAAAATTAAAGAACATACAATTCGAACCGGAAGACCACCTAATAAATTTCGATATTGTCTCTTTTCAGTAAGCTATCACTTAAGGAAACCGTTAATCTAATTCAAGAGGTATTTCCGAAGGGCATTACAGATCTACTTCTTTCACGCCTCTCTACCAACTATTTGCTATGGAAAGCAGACTTCTATGAACAAACAGACAGTGTCAACATAGGAGGTCCGCCGGGTCCCGTCATATTTTTCTTCATGGAAACATTTGAAAAGACAGCACTTGAAAGTACACCGCTTAAACCCAAGGCCTGTCCTACGATTGACACATTTGACATTAGAAACCATGGAGAAGACAATCTACATCAGTTTTTGTCATACCTGAAAAATCTGAACAACAATGTTCAATTCACCGTGGAAAAAGAAGAACAAAATAGATTGGCCTTTCTAGATGTATTAGTCATCAGAACGACAGAACCTTAGCCTAGAGCACATGCTCTACAGAAAACTGATACACATTGATTGGTATCTACATAAAACTTCCAATCACCATCCTAGACAGAAGCAATAATTAATAAAAATTCTCAACGACCGAGCCAAACATACCTGCAGCAAAAAATGTTCAGAAAAGGACTTAGAACAATTAAATTCAGCCTTCAGAGCCAGCGGCTACTCTAATAAGGAGATGCGGCGAACACTTCATCCCAGGCACACCAGCGAAAAAAGAGAAAACCGACTAGCCACCTCTAGCTCTATATCAAGGCAGTAAGGGAACGTATAGACAAGCTTCCACGATGCTTCAACGTTGATGCCGTCTATAGACCCACACTAAAATTAAACCCTTGCTGTGAAAGGCTAAAGACAAACTTGGTCTTTACTCATCCACTGATGTTTACACAGTTTCTTGTAGCTGTGACCTGGTTTACATCGCACTACATGAACGTCACAGCAGAGTAGTAGTGGAAAATCTACAATAGCAGAACACTATTTTTTGGATATGACACCAGTTACAAAGACACCGAAATTCTGTATTTTCCCGTTACCTACTTTGCCTGTTTACTTAGAAAGGCAATAGAAATATACAAACATGAAAAATCTTGAATCGCAAAGAAGAGCTATGCGACTAAACAAAGCCTGGATACCATTGTTGGAAAGCAAACAAATTAGCAGAAATAAAAGCTAGAATTAAGACGTTCCACCAATGCACGCGAGCCCATTACATCACAGAGAGTAAACTCCGCCCACTGGCCATGTAAAAGGCATGCTTCTCGCCGAAAAGAGTAAATGTTGTAACAGCTGGCATTTAATATCTATAAGCGAAAGGCTCAGAATCACTATGGACCCTTCAAGAACTAGGAGAATATGACATCAGCAACGACAAGCACCTCTTGCCTCCGTCTACTTTAATAGGAATATCGGTTTATGGGAGCCAGAGATTAATATTCAGGATTACCTAGGCAACCTAATTAGGGAATAGAACCTATGCCGGGAGAAAGTATAACACTCCACTCAACTACCCATCATACACTTATACTCCCTTCTCTTTCAGCAGCCCTCTAAGTTCTTGTGTTTACCCAACCAAGGCGGCCCCGTGAGTGGCACCTGTCCACACTACACCATGATCAGGCAGCCATCCGCGTGTGCGCTCTACATGACCAAGTCGGTCATAGGCTAGCGAGAAAAGTAACACCGTCACCGAGGCCGAAAGGCTGCACCAACTTACACCAAAGATCTTATAAACTAGTATCGTAAGCTGTAACTCTTGCATTAGGTTTCATTCCTGGATTCGACGAAGCCCCTGTCAGAAAGACACGCCCACAGACAACGCCACACGGCAGAACTCTCTCATATGTATATAGCCCCTCACAAGGATTGGAGTCTATTTCATAGTTTTTAAGTTTGTTTCAGGGACTTGGTCTTTCACGGCAAAAGACACACCGCCAGATTTCAACGCTAGTTCTGTACCTCATCTTAGAGATCAGTCTTCAGCAAGCATCGCCAAGAAATCACACTCCCAACCTAATCTTACACCCTAATCTCTTATACCAAAATCCATTCTCACCCAGACTAATCACTTCGCAAGGGGGTCGGCTGAGCTTTGGTCAAGCCGGTGTGCTAGCACTACCTTCTCTCACTGATGACCATACAGCGCGGGTGCAACAGCGGTACCGCAGCATTCCTCAACTCTCATTACTGGTGGAGGGGTTTTTAGTCGGTATGCCTACTGTGGAAGACCCCCACACTTTAGTCTAGCCAGCCCGGGTTAGTCCTTAAAGTGGATTGTCCCCTCCACTCGAAAAAAAGTAAAAATTCATTCGAGGTCTGACCAACTTCTGGATCCCTATGTAAAAGCCAAGCGCAGCCCTTGGCGGAACTCCGGGAACTTCGGGTCCCAATTGACCACGACCTAGAAGCCTGGAAAATATTTTTATAATTCAAGACACCGGCCGTGAAAGCCTTCATAATGGAACATTTGCTAGGGTTTAAAGTTATTATAAATGATAAATAAATATTATAAGGTTTCAAAGCCAATATATCATATACTTTTCACGTTTCCTTTAGTTAATAAATAATATGTAGTTTAATTCATGTTCATTTACGCTGCTGTACCCGTGTGTAGTCAATGGAACTATTGGCTACCTTGATTTCAGAGTAATGTAATCCATGTTCTCGATTAACAAATCGCATCCGAGTATTGATCAGTAATCTAATATTAGGCAAATGTTCTGTGAACAATACGAAAACGCGTGCTGGCTCGAGCAGAACAAACAGTCTATAGATGAAACAGGGGACAAAATTAAATCTGTGTTACATGGAGCAAATGAAATTATTTTCTCTTCTCATCCGGCTGCAAGTAAGTTGATTAGGGTGGGTGGTTTTCTGAACTGAGACTAAGTTCCCTAGCAACAAAATAATTACATTCAATTTCCCACTCGTTACCTCCTTTACTTGCCTTTAAATAGCTTTGAAAGAATCACCCTGTTCTTCTTCTCCCATGCCTCTCTCTCCTTTTCTAAGCTTTTGAAATACTTCATCGTTGCTTTTGGCAGCTTATGAACTGAATTAGAATCGGCGCGGTTCTCGAATCTTCTGGGCGCACAATCAATTACTTAAAGACATATATTTAAAATTTAAAGGAATCGGGTTTTTTATACATTCTTCGAAGCCAAAGCTTGATAAAATCAGGGAAGAAATAATGTGCTTTGGGATGCTTTTATAGAAAGGTAGAAGAATTACAGCTGTCATTCATTTTGGAGTGATTCTATGTTGTAAGCAAACAAATCATGACATAGCATATTAGTTTGCGAATCATATTTCAAAATTAATGATGCTATTCGCTCTTTTCACTGCATTTAATTTACAAGCTATGGTGGTTTAGCAATTTAGATTTTATAGAATTATTCTGCTTTACTGTCCTGTGAGTAAATGGGCTTTAAAAGTACTACCACAATAATTATTACTAGTACTACTATTTATAATAATAATAATAATAATAATAATAATAATAATAATAATAATAATAATAATAATAATAATAATAATAATAATAATAATATGGCTTACTGGTTTATAACATGAATCGCAGATTATTTTTTTTTCTTAGTTGTAAATATTTATATCCACGACTACTTTTTCCTGACAGTAATGAATTACTACTTAAATATCGATGAATAATGTGCATTTTAATATTTTGGCAACATGTGGCTAAATTCAGATGTTTGAAAGCATTTTCCAGAGCAGAAAAATATTCGCTCTCAGATACTAAACAATGCGAGATACTTGCAATAATTAGCATAATTGGTGAGGTAGCCATAATTATGTTTTTTTGCCTAGAACTATAGCTTACATTACGCAGAATAAAATGTAGTTTACTCCTGCAGTTCTATACCTATATGTGCATATTTTAAGCGCACAGCAAAGAAACACTCATTATTTATATCATTGTAAACATCATCGACATTTATAGCACAAAAAAGTCGACATATTTGAAAATCGACAAAATATAGTTTGAAAAGTAAGGGTTGCATTATAATATACCTTCATTTTGTATGCAACTTTTGGAGCACCCATCCTATTTACGTCTCTTAGGATTTCCAAGATTATACAAATGCCTAGAGTGTGCAAACAGGGATTCGTTTGAAGGAATGCAAGTTAACAGCGATATCGGGATTGATTGCTTAGAAATGGGGGATGAATTGGATTGGTAAGTGAGGGATGAATTGAGTAAAATTAAACACATTTTTGACCAAAATTCAAACTTTTAAGAACAACTGAGAACATTGGTCGCATTTACAATACTTTTAGTTTATTTTTATACTCATAGATTCCATTTTTATGAGGTCCTTACGCTCACCGTACCCTCACGGTAGACCCACTGCTCCCATCTGTATTTCTGCCATCTGTTCCAACACCAGTTCGGAGAGCACGTTCTGCTTGCGTCTGCAGGTAAATGTACATTGAACTTCATCTTTACTTACTTCAAATGCGCTTCCTGTGATACATCATGCGATAAGATATAAGCTTTGCATGTAAAAAAATTCTTTATTCATCTTAATCTTTTAACTATATAAATATATATATATATATATATATATATATATATATATATATAAAATATACACAGGGTGTTAATGAACTATACAGAACTATTTTCACAGAATATGTAGATTACTTAAATAAGTAATTTGAGATAGGAGATTTATGGCCTATTTATTGAAATTTCGAAGTAACGGCTAAAAGTTTCTGAAGTGCCAGTACGCCACAAAACGCGGCACTTTGTCTGGAATAAGAAAAATAATAATAAAAACATTTACTTTATGACAATAATCGAACTCATAATCTTTGGGATAACAGCTTCCCACGTTAATCATTAAGCCACCAGAGGAGTTGGAAAACGCCTCCTGAGTAGGCTACATAACTCAAGAACGTAGTTAATGAATGCTCAGTGTCGCACTGTCAAGTTATTGGTTCGAGATTTTACAGATTTTTGCGACATTAAATCTTGAGAACGCTAATAAAGAGCTGCTAAAAATCGATATTTCAGGCAGCACTTTTAAAGACATTCTAAGCCATTTTTTTCAACCTCTTTGCTTTAACAGCGACTTATCAGCACCTGATACCCACACGTTTAACGCTATGTAATTGCGTTATGTTTATCCGGGGACCATGTATCGCCGATCTCAAGTTACTTATATCAGTCACGTGCACAATCTCGCAAATTATTTCGCTGTAGTTCATTAACATCCTGTATATATATATTACTATATTACTATTAAACGGAAATTAAATGCGAAATTAAACAATTCGTTTTTGTATAAATATTAATTGGAATTTCCTGATTAATTTAATTATTTGAAGTAGAAGTACAATTGAAAGAAGAGGATAAAGAGAATGAATAGGAGAAGAAGATAAATATTCATATTTTACTTATTTCGTGATGGACGATACAAAGAGCAGCTTTGTAAACATTTATAAAATGGGGCAAGAAATCACCTTTTATAATCCTTAAGGGCCTTAACCTCTTTCATTACATTTAAATTCTCAACAAAATATTAAAATATTTTACTGGGTGCATATCGGTACATAAAAACTCACAATGTTACATTTTATCAATCACGACATTATTGCAGATAAACTACAAACAAATTTTCTGACTACCCGTTTTTTCTCTCTCTCTGGTATTATTAAAACTTCCTCTTCTGTTCCCCTGTGCAGTTGATCAGTAAATTCATTTCCATCTGTTGCCGATTTATACTCTGGTAGTAGTAATTTCGTTGTCCGCTTTTCACCTGTACCCACTTCAAAATCTGCTATTGCAGCTTCTCTTCGTTGGTTTGATTCTTTGTTGCTATCGGCTGTATGCACCTAAAGATCCATTTTTGTTTCTTTATTGTGCTCCGGGGAGCTGTTTATGACTCAATAAAGTTTTAGTATCTCTGATACTGGGTCAGTATGTTCATAAAGACAGGAGGTGCAATATGCTCTTTAGAATACATACACATACCTACTGAAATGATATTAATCGTATTTCTATGTATCTGTAGGTGGTTTCATATATTGTTTCACTTGAAACTTTATGTTGCTGCATTAATTGAATTGGACTCCTTGTTCTACTGTTTAATTTACTAAGTGCAGGACATTACATACAGTTGTTATGGCTCATAAACAGTTAACTGTAGAAATATTCATCTATATTATAAACAATGTGTATCTATATATTTTACATATTTTCAAATGATACTATTGTAACAGTTACAAGCCATAAGATTAAGAGACAGCAAAAACAATTGATACAGATAGATACACAGTGTTTATTGCGAACAACTATTACAGTATAGCAACGTCATAAATTAAAAGCTAATAAATCCATGGCACGGCAGCTCACGGGGAACCTTGGCCTACGCCCGGCCGCTGCGTCTCCCATCTCGGTCCACTACAGACGTCATGGATGGGGTGCAGTATTGGAGGGTGAGACGTGGTTAGCGCCTCGAGCCCCCTGGCCGGTTAATGCGGTCCTCATAACCTGGAGCCGCTACTTCTCCATCAAGTAGCTCTAGCCCCAGGGACCTCACGAGGCTGAGTGCACCCCGGGCCAGGTCTCCCAGCGGGGGAAAAATCCCCAAGCCGGTACTGGGGATCGAACCCAGGTCTCCCGCTTGGTAAGTAACTGCGCTACCACCGCGCTAAGGAGACCACCAAATTAAAAGTTACCAAGCTAAATTATAAACATCATTCACAGAATACAGTGGATTAATGGTCCTTTTAAAGGTTGAAATAGGGAGATCTCTTAATCTTTGGGGTAAAATATTATAAAGTTTAATAGACACAACTATAAAGCTGTTTTGAATTTTCGTATGTTTAAATGTTTATATATAAGTTCTGACAATTTCGTGTTGTATAATTATGAATACTCGAGCAAACTGTAAAGCTGCTAAAATTTTCCTTAAGATATAAAAGACAACTCAACACATACATTGATGGCAAAGTTAAGATATTTAAATCAATAAAAAGTGGTTTACAGTGTTCTTTTGGATGAACTCCACAAATTAATCTTATAGCCCTTTCTTGCAATAAAAATATTTTCGTTGCCCAAGGGGTGATTCCCCCCAAGAAGTAAACCTTAATTAGCATGCAAATAAATATGAGCATAAGATTATTATATCAATTGTATTTTGCATTATTTGACTAATACCGGTAACCAGAAGCAAACGCTTTCTACCTTTATTAGAAATGTGTCTGTAATGGCAGTAGTTAATATCCCAGATTAAGCAATGGATTAACGTTAATCCTGCCGCTAGGGGCGCTAGTGTCGCTGTTAATCCGCGGATTAAGGCGGATTAAGAGCGCTGTTGTGAGATTTGAAAACTAGCACCAAGAGCGGAAGGATTATCGATAAATCCACTGCTTAATCTGGGATTATTTTTATTTTCCGAGATTAAGCAATGGATTAACGTTAATCCTGCCGCTAGGGGCGCTAGTGGCGCTGTTAATCCGCGGATTAAGGCGGATTAAGAGCGCTGTTGTGAGATTTGAAAACTAGCACCAAGAGCGGAAGGATTATCGATAAATCCACTGCTTAATCTGGGATTATTTTTATTTATTTTTTTCTTTTTTTGATACAGTATGATACATAATATTTATTGAAGAAATTGTATTATACAATGTGAGCAGAATTGACGCATTATTACGTCCTATTTATTTTAACACTATATGATGATACACACACTATTACACTACTTAGCAATTTACAAAATACATGATGATAGAATTACACGATACACACTATTTTAATACTAATGCACTGTTCACACAAAATAGATTTAAAGTTTGTGGTGATGGAGCACATTTTTTTTTTTTTAATACTACTGTACTGTTCAATTGTTTTTTTCGGATTTCACTTTTTCACACAAAATAATTTTAAAGTTTGTGGTGATGGAGAGATGGTCGGTGTCTTCGGAATCACTGCTGTCGCTGTCGATTCTGAAAATGGTGCGATCTTGCATAGGTTTGGTGATGCAGGTGAGAAGAAGATGATGAAAGTTGTTGTGTGTTTCTATGGTTGGTATGGCCACCACGAACTCGTTGGAGAAGCTGGTGGAGAAGCACCCATCCGATGTGGCGTTGATGTCGAGGTTGGGAATCTTGTTGTGGCACAGGTATATGGATAGCTGAGCATTTGATCCGTGAGGATTAGCCTTGGAAGGGAGGCACTTGACATGGATGGCTTGGGAATTTTCGGTGATGAGTTTGACGATGATTTGTTTTTGATTGCCGAAGAAGGTGGTTTCAGTGGAGAGTAGGGCAACTTGGGAATATTGGCCATTAGCGGCGAGCTGGGGTAGAAATAGGAGTTTTAGGAGTAGGTTATTTCCTACGTGCACGGGATCGATTTCGCAGGGGTTCATTGTGGATCGAACTTCACTAGATATTTTTTGAATCCGTTTGAGAGTTTTTCTTCGCCTTGGTAGGTGAGGGTAAACTTGGTGTTAGAGAGGTTTTGGATGAGTTCAGGAGTAGCCTTACCAAATCTTGCAGGTAGGAAGACTTCGGTTTCTTCGTCGATTTTTACGACGGTCCTGGGTCCGTATTTTGTGCCGAGGGATCTGACGGCTTGCACTGAGTATGGCACGTTTTGCTGTAGCTGAGAAACGCTGAGAATGTCTGTGTTGTTGGACAGGTCTTCGAGTAGACGGAGGGGGTCTTGGCCCATGGTTCACTTGTTGCACCAGTGACAGTTTTTTATAAACGGCGGTGGTCCGTCGAACTGTGTTCTTTGTGACGGGAGGTTATAGTGGATTTTGCACCGTTGGTATGGGGCACAAGTGTGTTGGATGTGAGTAGGAATGTATTTCCACACGACGTCCACGTCTTCAGGTGGGTAGCGGTTGAAGATGGCGCTACAGTTTTCTAGAAGAACTTGTCGTTCCTGAGGAAGAAGTGCCTCGATGCGCCTCTGGTTGTCCAGGTACTTGACGAGCACGGCGAAGCAGCCACAGGTCATGAGCAGCGCCTGTTGTTGAAGTATCTGTCGCGAAAGTTGTCGATTTGGTCTCGGAGCTTGGCGAGTTGCTGGAAGAACACCGCTTCACACCTGGAGCACAGGTTTGTATTGCTTGGACTGGAGATTTGACAGCAACAATGTTTGCAGCGGAGTGGCTTTGCGACTGGCATTCCCGAACGCTGGATCCACACTGTGTAAGGCGGAAGCATTGGAGTGGGAATTTATAGGAATTTGAGAAACCGCAGTTCCGGGAAGTGCTAATTGGATGTTATCACATCCGCACCGTGTAAGGCGGAAACGCTGGTGTGGGAACTGATTGGGATATGAAATATCACAGGAAACCAGTGACCGTTGGGACCGTTGGTGGGAAAGTCCGTTGGGGATTCAAATTTTTTCAAATCCTTTGTGACGCCTCCTGTTTCCTGAGAAGACGGTTTTGATGGACGCTGAATATCCAATCACCGTGGATGTGATCGGGAGAGATGAAGAAACCGGTGTGATCCAAATACACCGCTAAGCATGTACCGTAGCATATGCGATCTTGGTCGATCCAGTGCTGCATTTTAGCTGTGGAGATGTATTGTTGTTCGTAGAAAATGATGTATAAACCTCTTGTAGGCACAAATTGGAATCGTTGGTCCTGCCGTTCCTCGTCTGGCCACACGTCTGATGTGAACTGGATGTCGGTGAAATTGGTGTTGGAGAGGACGTAATGGATTTTATTTTCGCAGCTGTGAACTTTGACGGTGATGGATTTTCCGTCGTAGGTATGATCGATGAAACGCAGTGCATAAGGGACATTCTTCTTGGGATGATTTTCCACTTCGTAGTTTTTAAACACTTTAGATGCTTCGCAGTACACAGAGACATAATTTCTGTAACCCATGCTGAACGAGCAGCGGCACCAACTGGAACTGGGTACGGGAAGAGTAGAGCAGAGGACATGTTGGAGCATGCGCACTAAGGCGTGTTTTGCGAAATGGATAGAGCAAAATGGGGTTTGAGAAAGAGATCGGCTTCTAGGAATGTTCTGAAATTGGCGCACCGGATGTACTTGGTAAATTGGGTGAAATTCATGTTTTCGAAAGGGGTGCCGGCGGCGTGGCAGTGAAGCATGTACTTGTAGTATGCCATAATTTGGTTTTGCACGTCCATTTCTTCTTTCTTCTTGTGATACATGATGTCGGTGATGATGCGCTGCAGGCTGTGCAAGGTGTTCCACTCTTCGCGGTTGAGCGTGACTGAGGTACCGTGAGGATCTCTGAAGACAATTTTTAGTTTCCCGAACACGTTCTTAAAGAGGACGGTGACGGTGTCGCTGAATCCATATTCCTGTAAACGACCCTCCGGATGATCCAGGCGTCGGTGAATGATGGGTATGGCGTCGACGAGTTGATTCCACTCTGTGGAACCCAGGACCACAGCGCTTCGCTGGCCGCATTTGGCAATGGCTACCACCAGCTGGTGCGGGGACAGGGGCGAAAACCCGACACACACAAATTTGGTGTGTTTGGTGTTGAGGAAATAAATGTCTGATAGAGGGCCTACAAAGGTGCTAGGATGGGTAGGAGGGATGCAGGGTTGCAGATCGACATCGTTGAGGCAAATCTTTCTTTTTGCTCGGACGATTTTCGGTGCCTTCGGTGTCCCACTGAAACAATAGAGAGAGAATAGCATGTGAGTGCTATACACCAACAGCCACGTGGCAAAGTCAAGTGTGAAAAAAAGAGGTATGCACAAACCTGTGTGGCGTGATGGCCTCGGCGCTCTGCATGGCTCTGGAAGACGAGCGATGGTGGGGCGGACCTTTTATAACAGCAGGAGCGTGTTCTGAAAGCACATGCGCGAGACAATGTTAAAAAAAAAGAAAAAAGCAATATGAGACGGATAGTGACGATGAGGTACATGCATGAACTTACCTGTAACGGTTGGCAGGTTTGCTGAGCGTTAGAGCACTTTGTGCGACATACGTCTTTGTAGGTTTTGCGAATGACGTCATCGTTATGAGCGTAATTGCTGACGTGAAATTTGGAAAAGAACGTATGCTTAGGGAGACCGGAACAGCGGTGAGCGAGGTAATCGATGACGTAATGACCGCAAGTGGTGCTGTCAAAACCTTGCAGTCTTCTGGCGTTGGTTGACCAGCGCGTTCCGCAGATTGAATTTAAGAACCGAAGAAAATAGGGGGAAAGGGGCCCTATGCCGTAACTGTCAAAATATTCCCCCTGTGCTTGTTTATCCACAAAGATGCAAACCCAGTGTTGACCAGATTTGGTGCTGGGATCGGTGTTAGCCACAAGGGCCACGGGAAGCGTTTGAGGACGGTGAAGTGCGGGTAGGCTATCGCAGGGGTAGACGCCTAAAAAGTGGGGGCGCGTAGAGGGGCAGGTGGATAGAAACTGTTGAATTTGGAAGGTGTTCATGATACCAAAATGGATCTGTTAGCGTCAATTTCGACGGTGCGATGTATTTCCGCCATCACCAGCAGAATGACGGGTTCTGTCAATTTGTCGGCAAAAACGATGTTTATAGACACGCTACCGTGGCGCTGGCCGGAGATGTGAGACTCGTTGGCGCTCATGTCTGCAGTGAGATCGAAAGCCATGACGGTATACCCTTGCGGGTAGGCTTCTCTAGAGATGGAGTGTCCTTCGTCCTTGAAATGAATTCCTAACCCGTCCTGCAGGGTTTGAAAGCATTCCATGTAGTGGCCTTTTGAAAAGTCGGGTTGAAGCGGTTGGGAGGGTACGGGCTGACCGTTCACATAGAGTTGAAAGAAGTTCATTTTAAAGTGTTGTAAATTGTACGGATTTGCGTTAAAATTTCCCGAATAAGCCTTGTCGGTGACCATAGCCACGACCACTCTTCTGGGGACTTGCCCTATGAAGACGTCGCTAAACGTCATTGCTCTGGACTCTTTGGGGATGCTGAGGGCGTGAAAGCTGACATCCTTGAGATGGTACTTGGCATTGCTTTTTGAGAGCACGGCCTGGTGTGCAAGTTTGATGGTGGGCGAGGGTCGTACGGATTTTAAACGTAACGTGGCTGACAAGATGTCGGCGTAGCCCTTGAAGGTGGGCTGGTCGGAAAACAGGTAAAATTGGGGAGAGGCAGGGGTGAGTTTAATGGTCATGCTGACGTTATTCAAAAGCAGCTTCTCCTGTCTGAACAGAGCATTGGAAAGAGGGGCGATGAGTTGAACCACGTTGCTAGCCTTGGTAAACCCCTGACGCCACTGAAACCCCGCGTTGGCCACAAAAACTTCCATGATGCCGGCCGTGTCCTTTCTCCAGCGGGATGATTGTAGTTTAGTGTTCATGGCATCTTCGGAGTAATTCAAAAGCGTCTCGATGTAGGTTCTGTAGGGGTACCCAGCTTGCGGCATGGATACGATGACGTTATTGAGGGAGACCTCTACCTGCTGAAACAGGGAATTTAAGGCATTGTTCACCAAAGTGGCTGTAAGATCATCCTTTAGAACGGCTCCCTTGTCATCCACGATGCGGACCATGAGTTCGAGCACCACGTAGGTCAAATCTAGGTAATCGTCCGCATTTCCGGAATAATGAAAGGTGATGGGGGCATTTTTCATGAGGGTATTTTGAGGGTTTAGATATAGGAACCTGGACTCCTCGATGTTCATCTGAACGGGCACCTCTTTAAAGAGGTCGAGTTCGGAACTCATGTGCACGGTTGTGTCTGCCATTACGAGAAGACGTCTTGTACCTTGCGCCTAGGACGTTTCAGCTTGGACTGTTTGTTCTTTTTGGGTTTGGTGCGTTTTATTCTCTTGATGCCGGAACCGAGCATCGCGTCGAGCTTTTCGTTGGCCTTTCGTTTTAAATTGGATCCGGCCTCCCTGAGCCTGTATTTGAAGGCTTCCTTGGGCGATTTTCCCGCGGTGGTCACATCGGAGAGCACGTGCGCACCCACCTTGAGTGCCTCTTTTCCTACCGCTTTCGCTCCGCTTTTCAAAAATGGCAGCACCCTTCTAAAGAGGCCTCCAAGAGCAGAAAATAGTCCGCTCCCTTTTTGGTAGCGGCTGCCCCTGTAAACGACGAAGTCGCGATCGTCGTATGCGCCTCCTGCCTGATTGAGGTAGTACTGCGTGACGTCGTGCACATCCATTATTGCGGTTTGGGTCGGAAGGCGAGAACTATAGTAGAAGAAAATCCGTCAGCAAATGGCAGCAGATCGCCATAACCGTTCCTTAAATCTATGTTTACCGTTTTGAAGTCCTGCTGTGTCAAGGGCACCCAATTTTGGGGGTAGAAGGTCTTTTCGTCGCTCATGTAAGTGTTGTTGCTCCTTTCGTATTCCACCGCCACGCTCTCTATCACCTGAACAAAGGTGTCGCCCACCACTTGCGGGGCCACTAGATTGCAATAGATGAACATTTCGTAAGGAAACCCCATATAGGGGTCTACAGGGTGTTTAGGACCTTTCTGAAGGATCACGTTGGTAAAGGGTTCGAAGCCAAGCATCTTGGCCATAGCGGGTGTTAGGAGCAAACTGTGAATGCGATGAAGGGGGTCGGATGGGCTGTTCTCCGGATCGGCACTGCCAGGGTTCGCATCCTCCTCTTCGGATTCACCTTTGTCTGGCTGCGAACCCTCGCCTTCCTGATTGGAAGTTGATGCGCCGTCGGGTTTTGGGTCCAAAGACGCATCGGTCGATGATGCGCCTTCGGGTTTTGTACCTGAAGGTGTCGCGATGGTAGGTTTTGTCGGGCGAGACGCCCCCTGGACGGGTTTTTGCTGCCCCGTAGGTTTCGGCTTTGGTTTCGGTTTTGGCTTTGGCTTGTGGTGGGGGGCGTCGTTCAAAACGGCGGATTGTGTTATGATGTACGGTTTAGCAGTGCGCACGACGTTTTCTATATACCCAGAAAATGGAGTGTCGGGTAATCGCTCGGGATGCGTGACGGCCGCATTCACGCTTACCGTGATCTTGCGCTCGTCGAAGAGGAAAAAGTTTTCCACCTGTAGGTGTTGCAGAATGAGTGCGTTGACGAGATTGACAAGGTCTTTTGGATTGTGCACGATGCCTTCAGGCATTTCTAAACTGAATTTGGAATGCGTAGGCAGACGCGTCATGGTGTACTTGGTGCCCACGATGTGGGCATCGTCTCGGGAAACGTTATAAAATTTTACCGGATACCTAACCTTTTGCAGGGCCACTTCCCATTCTCCCTGCAGAACTATTCTCTCGGGCAAGATGTTTGAAAATCTCGCCGTGGTGTTATCGGTGAAGTGATCCATGGAAGCATTGCTCACTAGGGTGATGGAGAACGGCTTCGTCTTAATCATACCGAATCGATCGTCGAAGCCAGGACCCACGAGTTAAACTTGGGAGGATACCCCTTCCACTTGACCAGCAGCTGTTTGTTGCGTCCCCTACCCTTGCTTTGCACTATGCGTTCGATTTTGAAAGTCTCCGGAAGAGCGACCTTTTGTAACTCCTCTGTGTAAAATATGCCGTCAATGGATTCCCCGGTCAGATCCTGCAACTTATATACCACGGGCTTGCCGCGCACGACCTCGGCTATCTTAAATATTTCGTCGGTCCAGTTCTGTTCGTACCCCTTATCGAATTTCATTTTTTCTTTGGAGATGCGCACGTGATCGCCAACGGAATATCGGGGTGCCCTCGTTCGTGGCTCGGGCCTGTTTCCGTACAGATTGTGGTAAACCTGTAAAATGTTAGTCTCGTTCACGTCCCTTGGCGCCATCTTTATCGACCTGTGATACGAACTATTGTACGACTGCATGAGAGCTGGAAGAACTTCCACGTATCTATAGCTGTTTTTAAGCGTGAAATATTTCCACATCTTCGTTTTTAAGGTGCGATTAAAGCGTTCTACAACGCTGGCTTTCACGTTATTTTTCGTGGTGTAATGTTGCACATCGTGCTTCTTTAGAAAAGCGCGAAATGTTTTGTTGGTAAACTCCGTTCCCTTGTCCGTTTGCAGGACCTTGGGGACGCGCTCGGAGAATATGGAGCGAAAAGCTTGCGCAACCTCGGTACCCAGCTTCGATTTTAGAGCAACAGCCCAACCGTATTTTGAAAACACGTCTATAACGGTGAGAATGTAGACATAAGGTTTGTTGTGCTCTTTCACGCTGTTCATGACGTTAAGATCGGCTTCCCAAAGATCGTCCATATTGGTCACGTGATAGTATTTGGTGGGGTACCTCTTTCTCGCCGGTTTGTGCAAGGTGTAGCTGTCCTGGGTTTGAAGGAAGGACTCGATGTTCGCCTTTGATGCTCCCGTGGCCTTTCGCAGGGCCTTCACCGTGCCCAAACCGGCATAGTGCTCCGGCTTTTCGTAGTACCGTCTTAGTGCCTTCCATTCCTTCATGCTTTACTTGTACAGGGGTTGCCAGAGTCGTCTGCGAAAATGATATCTCGCGGCAGGCGATTTCTTTTTTTCTTTGCGAGGCGAAAAGGGGTTGATTTTTACGGATCTGGGTTCGACCTCCAGCTTCACCGTCTCATTAACGTCTTCGTAAGCGTCATCATCAACATCATCATCATCGTCTTTGTTATGGCTAAGGTAGGGTCGTCTGACTTGTGTCACGAGATCGAGATAGTGGCCCAATTTATATTTTACGAGGCGCCACTTTTCGTCAGGCGAGAGTTTTGATCGCTGTACCTTCTCGATTTCTTTAGCCAGCCTGGAAATAGTGTGGTCGATGACGTGAAGCTTCTGCACGGTCTTTGGTTCGGGGGCAACGAGGATCTGCTTGCCGTACTTCATCCTGTCAATTTTGACACCAGGGCACTACCCAACGTGGCTAACACGGGTAGTAGAAATGCCGGCAGAAAGCCTCCCTTTTGTACCAAGATTTGCTTCTTTTTCTTCAGGGGGACTCGCTTGTCGACGAGTTTCCTCCAAGACCCTTTATGCCTCTTTAAGCGACTCAAGCACTTTTTCGGTAGCTGCACGTGACCTCTGCACACATTGAGCATACATTCGCAAATGGCCTTAATGAGATCGCCATCGGCATTTTTTATCAACTTTTTCCGCAAAGGGGCCTTTGCCTTGGCCAGAGCTGTCAAATTCGCGTGCTGCCTCGCTATGCGGGCACTGCTTAATTTTGCAAGGCTTAACCTGCCCCTAGCCATGTTGGCACGGTAATGACGACCGCACCGAAAATGGAGCGTTATTTAACATCAGCGGTTCCAGTGGCGTAAAAAAACCCTCGATACAATGTAAAGTGTGCATCGAACCCGGGACTTCTTCTTCTTGGTAGGTACAAATCTCGGCTTAAACAAAGCAAATAATCATCGCCCTCAGTTGGGTACGAAATACGAGAGCTTCTCGTCCGGCAGCACGCCGGTTCGATACCTGTATCGGTTAGGCGTATATTGAGTGCAATCCAGCACCAGATAACCATGCGGGTGTTCGGTGGCCTTTTCGAAAGCCTCCAAGAGAAACTTTGAGTTCCTGGGTTCGATCTGCTGACACAGCCTTTCGATCTGCATCTTGTCGGGGTTGTTTTTGAACACCACGATGTAGTTTGCATTGAGAGAGATGTTGCGATATTTCTGACCCTGAGGAAACACGTTTTGCAGAATGTACACGATGCCGAAGCGCTTGTGGTGGGAGTCTCTGGTGAAAAAATTAGACACGTCCTTTCCGCCACCCTCGACCATGAGATCGTCCAAAATGACGAGATACTTCTCGCCCACCGAGGCAAGTTCGGGGATCCCCGCGTGAGTCTCACACCGCAGGGGCAAGGCTTCGAGTCTGGGCGAATACTCCGGAGGGTGGCACCACAGCACCTTTTTGGGGCGCTCGTCGAACATGTCGTCGGCGTGGCGAATCAGGTTTTTCACAAAGGTGGACTTTCCGCAGCGCGAAGGCCCTGCCACGAGCATCGTGCTGGGAAAATTGAATCGCCTAAGGTGCCGAGATCTGGGCATCGCGTCCCCAGGGGTCCCTGGTTCGAAATGAGCTTCGCCTGCGCTTGGCGTTTCATTTATGTTTTTCTCTTGTACCCGTAGGGATGCGAGTCAAAATCCTCGGTGTAAACGCGCTTGTTGACCACCATTCTGAAGGTCTTCGTGCTTGGTTCGGTGACCACCGTCCAAAACGGTTTTCTAGAAATCTGAGTCCCCTCCAGAGTCACCGTCTTGCTTCGATCCGTCAGCACCATGTCGCGCATCACATCGGCGTTCACGTGCTGTAGATTGCCCCAATGGAGTGTAATGCCCTTCACCTTACATACCGAGACGGTCTTGTCCGTCTCCGGGCACTTGATCTCCATGCAATAGCTTTTCGGGCCCGTGGAGGCGAAACGGGTCATGTACGCACCTCGACCGTACTTCTCCAGCTCGTCCGTCATGTCCCCCAGGAGGCGTCCCGCGGCGGAGGGGGTCCATTCCCCCGGTAACGCGGTGGTGACGACGGAGTCGGTGTCGAAGTAGCACACCCGCTCTCCGAGGCGCTTCAGGTACGAGTATAGCACCAGACGCGCATGCGCCGTGGTGTAAGCTGCAAGCACGGCGTTGGAGGCGGAGTTCACTTTCGGACTCTGCTCGCAGTACTTCCACACCACGTAAGTGACCTCACTCGACACGGGTACGTAGGTCTGCACTTCGATGCCCGGGTCATTGAGCAGGTCCAGAAGGCGGTCGTACCGGCCCACTAGCTCGCACGTGGACATGTTACTTTTCTGACCTAGTTTACCCCAGAACGAGTTCATCATCAGCTTGGCCAATTCCCGCCTGCCGGGGTTGGACGCGATGACCTCGGGATCGAGAACGACGCCTTCGTGTTCGAAGAACTGCTTCACGTACTCCTGCTTGGCTTCTGTCGTCTCGCAACCCGAGGGCCAGCCGGAGGCTTCGGTCTTGATCTTGAGGAACTGATTGACGTAGTCCTCGAACAGCCCCTTGGACCCGGTGCGCGGGTCGTACTGTGCCACGTCGTACTCCCAAATTTCGTAGACCTGGAGGAGCCGGTACCCCTCCTCCAAGGCTACCTTCATCTCGTCGACAACCCAGGTGCCCGACAAGGCCCTCTCGTCGTCCCCGTGCCGGCATTCGCCCTGGTTCTCCGTCTCTGCACATGCCCGGCATAGCGGGAACATCAGCTTGCCGCAGATGCGCGCCGGCAGCACCGGGTGGTACAGAGTTTGCGGGGGTAGAACCCGGCACTTTACAAGTCCTCCTCGCACGTCTTCTAGGCGAGGAAAGCGATCTACGTGGATCTTGGGGTGACCCACGGGGTACGGCTTTGTCTTGTTCACGAACGGGTACAGGCTACACACGTCATAATACAAAATCTTCCGGTCCCCGACCGCCTCGCAGTACGTCTTTGTACAGTTTGTGCGGCCTCCGTAGAAGGCGTCTCTGGGGTTTAGGGGTTCGGGTACCGGAAAGTTCTTCGCATGGCGCACTAGGTCTTCGTTCGCCTTCATCAAGGCGTCGAACTCGCAACCCCACATTTCCACCACCGTATAGCCGGCCTCCCTGATTTGCCGGGTGAGCTTTTCGGTGCTTTCGAACCTGGAGGCCATGGTTTCTTTTCCCGTGCTGTACACCGGGACATGGCGGTTGTGAAAACAACGCCTGCACCCGTGGTAAAAACAACCGTGGAAGAAGTACACGTACTTTACAGGTCCTTCTTCTCTGTACCCGTCCACTTTGTGGCCTAAAATTTTAACCTCGCGGCCTCTCATAGCGTGCAGTATAACAAAGTTATTTTGTAATTCTAACCAAGTAAGCCATATGCACGCTATGCGAGACTGCCTGTCGGCTAGGCGGTATCCTCCGACGGGCAAGAGCCCTAGCTTTTTCGGCGGCATGAAGCGATTTCTATAGACGCACATGCAAGCTTGCGCAATGGTGACGCATTCTCTGAACGGGTCAATGCCGTTCTCATCCAAAAACTGCCTTCTAAATTTTGCTACTCCCTGGCTTAACAAAAGCACGTCCATTTTACAATACATCACCATTTCCGCCTTCATGTCGAAGACGTAGTTGGAGACCACCTTTTCGTCGTGCCACAGCTCGAAGGCTCTTCGCCCCTCCACCGACATACCCCGTGGACAGTAATAACTTTTATCGGGAATCGAACCCACGTAGTTCTGGTTTTCCTTGGTGTTAAATAAGTATGGAAAGTAGCCCTTGCTATCTTTCAATGCGAAGGTCTTTGAAAAGCGAGCCAGTGGCATGGGTATAAAGTTGAGCGAATCAATGAACGTGACGTCACCGTGGCGCATGCGGTATATTTTATTCCCGTTCATTATAAGCTCAGGCGTCCAGTTCAAATTCTGTACCATGTACTTCAATAAAAATTGCCCGTCGTAGCTTCTGAGGTTATGGGCCACCACGATCACGTCCCAGGCTTCGAACCTCGCCTGGGTAATGTGACAAAACAATTGTTTTACCGGATCGTGCATAAAGACCCACTCTTTAATGCCACACTCTGTACAATACGCCATTTTAGTGGTCTCGTCTATGCATAACGGACAGCCTTGGTATAGCACGCACAGGTTTGGTACATGCTCGTACGTTAATGGTTTGCCGACATAAGCACTGTCCTGTGTACATTCAAAGTCGATAAACATGAACACGAACCTGTTTCTTTTGTTGGGAGAAACGTACGGCTGTATGAAACACAAGTGCCCGTCGCTCACGTGCGTCTTACAGTTGCTGCAATACTTCTCCCCACACTGATGAGGTATCTTTCTATGCCTGAGATTAACCATCTTTTGGCAGGTCGTACACACCTTCTCTACATCACACACGGAAAGTGCCTTTGGGTAGAAAGCCCCTTTTTTAATGTGATTTTGAAAACATGTAGGACCCTTAAAATCTCGGTTACACGCGGCACAGTGTATGTAAGCTAAATAGCTCTTTTCGCCCTGCTGGTGACACTTGGTACACTTTTCCTCGCACCTGTGAAATTCTTTTTTGTTTGCCGAAGGGTAATTACATTGGCGACAATACCACTTACACTTAAAACACATGTGTAGGTTTACTACGGCGTTAAAATGCCCCTCGTGATAAATGACGTCAATATGTTTGTTTACATTCTTTGCAGACGCATATAGCACGTTCTTGCCCGAATGATCTCCGAAAACAGTCACCTTATAGTCCTTTAACTCAGCGTCGAAATGTCTGACATCATCTATAGTAAATGCGCCATTTAATTTTCCCACTTTTTCGCAAAGGGCAATGGCCCTCTGCTTTTGCAAGAACTCACTGCGTCTCATGGTTTGATAATTGACGTCATTGTCGGCTTTCGCTTTGCTAACAACAATGGCTCTCGGCAAGCACAACTGGTCTTTGTTAATTATTTCTATTATCCCCTTATTACCGCTACAGGCATTGCACGGTTTATAGCACGATCCCGACACCTGCTTTGTCCAAACAAATGTAATGTTTAGAGGTCCTGCTAGCAGAAATTGTTTATTGCTCTGCATGACCTTTTCAATGGATTTAATAACAACATCGGCATTCACTTGATCGATGCGTCTCACACTCATATTGAACGGTTTGGATGGTTCGCTATCGTTCGATATCGATATTCCTAAGAAACCGGGTTCGTTATCCAGCAGGGTCTCTTTAGCAAACTTTACAATGTCGTTAAAGAGGTCTGTCACCCACTGCACAGAATTTGCATCTTTGTGTCCCGAGTTCACAACAATTTCGGTCTCTGTATAGCCAGAGAAAAGCCTTTTCATGCTTCGCTCCCTATGCGAAATAATTTCGAACCTCGGCTGCTTAATTTCGACTTCCTCGCTGTCCGTCCATTCGTGCTCCATTGTACGAAACCACACTCTGGTCCTGGCCATTTTTTTCTTTACCTGCTTCTTTTAAATTATATGTAAACACTCCGCAAGTCAAAAGTATCTCAGTTTTATATTATTTTTAATATACACAACTACCTATTACCGCGCACACAACCAATACCTTTCCTGTTTCTATTACAATCGTAACTTATCACACACAATTACGCATAAATCCCTCGAAAACCTAAAATCGATATTCTTTTAAATCTTTAAAGCACTTTCTCACTGTTGCGAGCGCCTTATCGACACGTGTATTTAAAGGACCCTTATCATCGCCGCAACTTCCGTCTGCGCGTTCAGTTAAAGAGCTCATTAAATCACCCGGTGGCTTATCTCGCCACAATTTCCAGAATTTTAATCGGGTGTTTTTTCCGGAGTAATTCCGGTCCCACCGTCGAACCACCGCAACATCCGCTTTCGATAAAACCCAAATTTTCCTACCATTCACCACAAAACCACATTTAAAGTTTTTCGTGCTAATGAGCTTCCGTTCTCACAGCATTTTTTAAAGTTCACACGCTCTTTAACAACTTGTTATCGCGTCAGCCATATTGTGTGACGCAAATCCACATGTCGATTAGCAGTCCTTTAAATGTTGGGACTTTGTCACCAGGCCTTTACTTTCAGTTCTGTTGTCGAGCGTATAGCTTCACAATGCACCGTTCACACTTTACTAGTTTCACCGTCAGCGACAGTTTTTTTTTTTCTCCAACGAGTAGACGATTGTGGCATCAAGTGGTGACTGAGGAAAGGATAGTTACAACCTCTATCACGCAGGTCTTCAGTGCGCCGAACGATTTCCATTCTTCTTCTTCAGTGCCGTCGCTTGCAGCGCTTCAGCAACCTGCATCCAGTACTTCGTCTCTGAACGCCACCGTAGAGTCGGGTGACGTCGCTAGGCTTTCGCAACTCTCGGCGTCGTCGCCTCCGGCGTCGCTCCCGGCGTCGCCCCCCACGTCGTCTCCGGCGAGGTGCGGCACTGCTGCTCCACCTGTGGAACCGTCGATAATAGAGATTTCGTCTTTTATAGACGACACCATCTCCACCAACATCACCGACGGTTACACGGAAGACGACGACGACGACGTCTCCTCTGTTGACGTCGCCAACGCCACCACCATCGACATCAACAACTGCCCCGGCTTCTCCGTGGCCTGCAACTCCTCGTCGCCCCCGGCGTCACCCCCGGCGTCGCCCCCGGCGTCGCCCCCGGCGTCGCCCCCGGCGTGGTTCAGCACTCCTCTTCAGCCGTCGTCCACTATCGTGATTTCGTCTTCAGACGTCAGCAACTCCACCAGCATCACTGCTGAATACGCCGAAGACGACGACGTCTCCTCTGCTGGCATCTCCGACCCCTGCATCTCCTCCCCCCTTGCCTCCTACGCCCCTTCCTACAGTCCCGTTTCCTCTCCATCATTTGTAAATATTCGGACCTCCTCCCCCGTCCCTATTGACGTTATAGATATATCCTCCCCCCTCACTCAATTCAAATTTGAGCAACATTCTTCCCCTCAGCCATTGCCTCCTTTTCAATCCTTACTCCCTCTCCTTTCCTCTAAGTTTCCCAGCAAGGGGTGCAGGCGCTCTCTGTTGCCAGAATTTAATCAGGGTTCGATCCCCGGGCGGTGTGAGGAGGAGTATCCACTGCAGCAGGACGACGGATTTGACACGGCGTTCGCCAACGTTCGGGTTCCAGAGGACGCCGGCGACGAGTCCATCTGCGACCTTGCCATTCCCCTGCTGGTCCCGGTGTCGCCAGCATCCAGGCTGCGGCTGGGAAAGCGTCAGCGAGCCCCAATAGCCCCGCTGGTGCCTTTGTCCCCCCAACCCCGGCCGTCGTATGCCCACCTCAAAAAGCGGCGTCTGCTATCATAATTGATTCAGCGTGTTTTTTGAAAACTAATATTTTTTCAGTGTTGTATAGTTTTGTGTGTGTGTGTGTGTGTGTGTGTGTAATCACCGTTCAATTTATGGCCCCCAGCATAATTCTGTAAGTACTATGTGTGTTTTTTTCTAGTTGTATCTGTCTTTTCTTCGTTTTGGTTTGTCAGTAATGCCATGTCCTTGTCTCACCCCTTGCGATGAAAGTGAAATTAGAGATCTTATTATTAACCGCCTTCCGTTTTACACAAACGACACCCTTATGAATTATTTTATTCATATCGGTGCCGATTTGGAAGTGTTACAATTTATTTCTTTCCCCGAAGCTATCTATCAACCTATGTGCTTATTTTGCCAGGCCTATCGGCAGTGTTTATTAAATAACAGTTCAATTCCATCTCCTCATTTAATTCACTTTGTTTGTAAGTGTCCTATACAAGTATTAAGGCATTGCCTTCCTTAGATATGTTTTGCTGTACCTCTCAAACTGGCTTCTGCACATTGTGCATGGCCAAACGGTACGACGCCAAAATTTTACAATCAACTTTAAGCATGTATACTGTTTCCACAGTGTGGCACACGTCAAATCATAGTAGTTTCTCTCCCACTTGTTTGACGTGCCAGGCTCGTCGTGCCTGTTTTATTAATAATATTTCCATTCAATACCCCCATTTGCGCTACACGAACCAAGGGTCCTGTGTTCGATGTGGTGGTTACCGACCCCTAATGCGCAATTGATGGTATACAATGACATGGTTTTTTCAAATTCTTTTCCATTTTATATATATATCTTAGTTTTGTGTGTGTGTGTGTGTGTGTGTGTGTGTGTGTGTGTGTGTGTATTGTTTGGTATATTTAATATTGCGAATTAGTTTTTTCAACCTTGTGCTGTTTTTTTTCTTTTTTTATTATATGTATATATATATGTGTGATTTTACGCAATGTGAATTTTGCGTGTGATTTGTTTTTCTTAAAAACAATTTACAAAGAGAGAGACATTTCTTTTCTCTAAACAATTGTTCGATTTTTGAACCTTGTGCTGTTTTTTTTTTTTTTTTATATGTATATATATTTGTGTGTGGTTTATTTATTCTTAAATCAATTTACAATTGTTTTGTATGCCCACACAGTAATAAATTCAATGTTTATATCTTAACTTCCTCATTCGATGTGTATTTCTTTATTTTCACTTATTGTGTTTCTCCTAACTAGGGTTCCTTTCCCTCTCCTAAATATTTTCTTTAGTAGTCATGCAATTTCAACTTCCTCATTAATTAGCATCGTATTCCATCTCTTCGTGGTTCCCCTCATCCACACCTCCTCCCCCAGTTTCCTCACCTTCTTCTTCCCCCTCTTCGTCGTATGTTGTTTCATAATTGGGAAAATTCTCCACCCCTCCAGTGCACGCGTTTTCCAATTTCCCAATCATATGCTTTAGCCCCTCAAATTCCTCAAAAAGTTTAGCTACATTTCCTTTTATTCTGTTTACCAATGTCTGTTGCCTCGTCACATTCTCATGTTTCTCCTCCAGTTCTTTTCTCATTCTTTCCATCATCCCTCGCATTTGTCTTACCCTCTCTTCACACTCTTGTTTCTCCTTATTCACCCCCTCATTCTCCTTCTTTACTTCCTTCAATTTATTTTCGCATTCCTTTTTTATTTTTTGTTTCATCGCATTTATTTCCTTTTTGCACCTCTGTGTTGCCGCTTTTCTTATACTATTCACCGACACCCTTCCTACATCCCCACCATTCCCATTACATTCCGAATTTACCTTCAAGCTCCCCTCCGCAGACCACCTAGACGCCCTCTTCACCCTTCCACTTACTTTCCTCCCACCACCTAAGTTCAGCTGCCACTCACCATCGCCACATTTCCCAAACATATACACAAAATTTTCAGAAAAGTAGGAATTCATCTCATTTACCACACTATACGCCATCACAAGTTCGCTTTCCTCCGGAGTCAATTTCCAATCCAATTCCAACCCTTCCGGCAAATCTATCGTTTCCATCAACAAACTACAATCTACCATCTCAACAAGAATCGAACTGTTGTCGCTAGCATACATTCTCACCGGTGTTTTATAAAATTCACACCCGGCTTCATCCTTAACTTCTCCCTTTTCACACCCACATCTTCCTGTTCCAACATACCCCTCTGGACATTCAAGCTGTCCAAACTTCACTTTCCCGTACATCATCCCTGAACATCTCCGCCCCCTCTGACATCTCGTTATCGGTTTTAAACAATTATACACATTTTTAAGTGTACCTAGGTTAATAAAGTCAGAACCAAACCTACACCCACTGCCTTTCCGGTATACGCATGTACAGTTAGGCAACAATTCATAATCCTTATCACATCTTGTCACATTTTCCAAATGTCCCGTCTCGCCATTCAACTCGAACCCACACCTCCCAAAACTAACGCAGCTCCTCTCCGCGCCGGCAACTGCCACCATCATCAATGCTATTACAATCATCCTTTCAATCTCCATTTTCCATCCACCACCTCCCCTTTTATACCTTTATCTTCTCCTATTCACGCCAACCTATCACCAAGCGTTTTATTTCCACCAATCCCCGCCATTCTTTCCTACCCATCCACCATTCACATCGCACCTTATTTTCTCCAATCAAATCACTACACGTCACTTCCGCATGCCATTTTTACTTCTGCATTTCACACCATTCCCTCTTTTCATCCCCAGCTCCCGTCATCATCACTTCCACACGTTAATCCACTTTCGGATTACCCACACTCACATCCCAGATTAAGCCATTGGATTTAGCGATAATCCTTCCGCTCTTGGTGCTAGTTCTCAAACCTCCCAACAGCGCTCTTAATCCGCCTTAATCCGCGGATTAGCAGCGACACTAGCGCCCCTAGCGGCAGGATTAACGTTAATCCATTGCTTAATCTGGGATATTAACTACTAATGGCTAACCTGCTACCTTTTAACTCCAAAGATCTCGTATAAATTTACGATTGTAGAAGGGAATTATTCTTTAGATTAATTTTATTTCCTTCACCTTACTCAGTTTGGGGAATATAATAAGTGTATTTTGACGTTTAAAATATAAAGAATAACCCCAATATGGACCCCGATGAAAATAAGCAAGTGGGTAACGGCTGCAAGCATTGAGGCAATGGTCTAGAGAATCAGTGAGACTCGTCTACTACCGTAGCAAATATTCCTAAAATTACCAACTATATGGGAAACTGATGAGGAATTTTTCGATTTAGGGGTTGTAAAATAGTGTTGATGGTCGAGGCCACATAATGGATGCAATCCAAGAGAAAATTTGAACATGCTTGTACATAAGAAGGTTTATGCCATTTTGGCCGGATGTGGCTTTGCATTTTCTTGAAGAAAATGTTCTGTATGTTGCTAAATACATTTCCTCTCAATTATCTTAGAAAAATACGATATTCCAAACGGTAAGCATATACTTTAACTAAAAGCTGTCCCAGCAATATGAACAGTGGGTTTGGGTTCTAAATTTGGAGACTAATGCTTCCATCACCAACATGTTGCTGAGGAATTACTTCAGGTATGTCCTTTCCAAATGTGAACATTTGTCCTTTCTTGAGAGCGTGTTGTAGGGAGTATTCGAAACATCAACTTTCAGTTCTTACCAGCAGGTTTCTTGAACAAATGTTCCCACTGTCTTATCGTATAGATTATTTAAGATTCAAACTTCAAACAGTACTTCTCTGGGAAAACATTCACTAAGTTTTTGAATGGCCAGAACTTAAGCTCCTAAATTCATAGGATGGCTTTGCACCATACCTTACAATACCTCTGACACTTCTTGCAATAGTTTTCAAAAGTGAATCTTAAGTTTAGATCTGCACAAACTCTTTCAACATTTAGTGTGCTTATATTTGACAAGCTCTCACACTCCGGTGCCTATAGCTCGTCTCAGCGCCATACTTTTCAATAACTCTGAAAACGTTTCCTCAGGTAGATCATATTTATCGATTGCCTGGTATACAAGTTTATCGAACAACAACGGGAATATTACCAAACTTCGATTAGCTTTGACTCACTGAAGTTCTTGATCATGCTGGAATAATGGGGAGTTCATATATTACCTTTCTTAGTTCTAGAGTCTGTGCAATGTGTTATTATGTTTTAGAACGCCTAACATCTATAATACAGTACCATTGTGAAATGAAGGGTTTTTATATTGACCTTATAAGTAATACACACCACTTTTCCATTGGTTGTGTGTATGTTTATATAGCCACATAATATAATAACTTGTTTTGATGTTTATATAATTCTAGCAAACATATTTTAGTATTTAAATCTAGTTAAAAGTAACTTTTAGCTGATGTTTTCAATACCTATTTTATAATTGTTATATTCTGCAAAAGCTTATTCCATTATTATGAAGGGATATCTAAATTAGGATTATAAATATTCATATAAACCCAAGAAATTACCACTCAACTACTGGGAATTTTAGACTATTTACTCAGTGAATCATGCTATCAACCAATGAAAAAGACATAGCTTATTAAGATGTCCACAAGAGCTTTTATTGACTTTTAGCCAATATACTACTACTACTACTACTACTACTACTACTGCTGCTGCTGCTGCTGCTGCTACTGCTACCCAATACTTCTAGTTTATGCATTAGGAACCTAAAATAAATAATCATTCGCTTAGTGACCGAGGAAACCCACGAGAAGAAATCGGAATGATTTTGGAACGCAAATGTTACCATTTACTCTTACCGATGGAAAGTGATCTCGGAATCATTTTTCCGGTGGTTAGTACGACTATACAGCATAAAGGTGCTCCATGTTGATTATTATCCCTAATACCCTTAAGCCACCTGAATTTTAAAGTCTTTTAAGCGTACTGAACACATGGCAAAAGGGTTTGCCCTTCACCTACTGGTGCGCGAGAGGTTTCAATTAGCGACAGCACACCAGCGCCAGGGGCGAGTCTAGTTAATATAATTCTAAGGGCTTTGTCCTGGTCTTGCTTACACCGATCTCCAGCTGCGACGTCTCACATTCCTATTTTCGCGGCCGCGTGTCTTAGCGAACGTGAGAGGTCACACGCGTGGAGGCATTGTTCACACTATGTTTTCTTTCACATCGGGAATTCGCGTCAATTTTGTTGTTTTCTGTGCCAACTTTTCAGTATGAGGGGTTATTGTATGTGTGCCACCCAGTCGCAAACATATTTTAAAGCTTTCTTTATTATTGTAATGCTCCTATATTTATGTTTCCACGGGTGCACCTTTTATTATTAGAACCAGCTGAAAAGTTCAATGCCACAGCCGGGATTTCAGCACGGCTCTCCTTGCGCATGTCGTCTGGGTAACTTTCAGGGCTCTTCCTTCATCCCTCATTCCATTGGGGTGGTGTAAGAGCCTATAACCCAGCCGCTGAATCCTTGCACTCGACAGTTCGGGTGGTTTCGCGTAAGGTTGGCTATGCTACCTTTGCGGCGTTGCCAGAGTAACTAGTAAACAACAACAGCTGATTACAAATGTCTCTATGTGTAAAGAGGAATATAGACATGTAAATAACAAATGAATGCCGATGAATAATGAATCTAATTAGTTATTATTGACGTTAATTGAAAATAATAGTGATGCTATAACGTATGCAACACACATTACGTATTAACGACAATATAGAACAAATTAAAGCAAAATAGCTCGTTACAATGAGAGGAAGGTATAACAAAATGATTTTCACCGATTTAGAATTTTAATGACTCAATTCCATCCAAGCCTCTAAAGTCATCTTCGTTATTGTGATCATCAACGCCGTCGCCGTCACCAAGAGATATCATTAGTGTTCCCATTCACTGCTGATTCCGTCTAATTCCTGCACTTTCTTCTTACAGAAGCCACGTTCGCCCTCACCACACCTTCCCGCAAAAGCTATCCACCTCTAGAATTGCGAAAGTCTTGTATATTCCCTCATGCACAAACACCAAAACACTATCAACAATAACAACAAATATAAATAACAACGGATGATACGTAGTTTGTACAGAACAACTCAATGCACGTATTAAGAGTTCACAAACTGAGCACGTGGTTGGAAATAGTCAGATATTGCAACGGTGCGGCATCTAGATGCGTTTCCGTTGTCCCACCGACCGACCGGAATGCTGCTTTCCGATTGGTTGAGAATGTCAAACGGGTAAAGCTTTTTATCTGTTGTTTGCGGGTGTACCAACTTAATTCTCAACTGTCAAGTGCAAGGATTCAGCGGCGGAATTATACGTCCGGTGCTCTGTCTCAGTGTCTTGGTGGCTCCGTCAATGCCTATTCCTAATCCTAAAGGTTTATTAGAGAAGATATTTCCAACAACAACTCGAATGTTGACATACGAATTCCTTCTTATGAAATTTCTTGAAATTCAATGTTTAAGCTGGGCGCTATCCAAATATGAGGCAATTTGAGGCAATACAGTACACACCGCATCAACGTAATGAAAATATAGTCCTCCAACAGCGGTCTAGTACCATTTCATGCTGAATCAAATTTGAAATTTCCAGTACTACGAACTTGAATCTATAGCAACGCCCTACGTCAACTACTGTGAAAAAAATGAAATTAAATGGCGTTTTATTTATGGACGCTCTGTAACTGCTGTGGATATCAGCGTCCCAATTTATACTGAGCGTGAAAGAGCGCTTAATTTTGCTCTATAAAGCTTGATGTTCTTTTACGTGCCGCAAATTTACGGGACCCACGGCTTTACTTCCCTTCCGAAGGAAGCCAAGCTAAGGATTTTTACACTCGAAGAAATCCATTGTCCTCCGCCGGGTTTGAACCCGCGACCTTGGGTATATGAAGTTAGCCTGGTAACCACTACGGTGAAGAGACCTCAATACGGATATTTACTCCTCTAAGAAGATTTCTTATTTCGGAAAACCCTAGAAAGGTCTCAGTTCGAAATATCTTAAGATAAAGACAACTCCCAGAATTGCACGTACTTTAATTATGATTCTTAAATTGATTTAAAATATAAATAGGAGAAGTGAACTGCCTTAGATTTTCGTTAGAATATTTGATCAGATACAAATCCGAAGATTTCTACTTTCAGTGTTTCATCCTTCCCGACTTAACCTACATTAGACCACTTTAAGAAACTGTCATGATAGGAACTGTATACTTTAAAACTCCTCTCTTAATAACACTATTAGGAAACAGTGGTAGAACAATAATAACTTCCTTTCTACCTTTACCTATTATTACACAAATGTTCCCTTTGCACTATCTCACCTGTGGTTTAAGATGGGGAGGGCCCATGTTAAATAATCGGTGGTATGCCATGCCTGGATGATTACGGGGCAGGTAGAAGCATCCAGTGTGACACCTGTTTTGTAAATTTTGAAACATATTACTATACTTACTTTTTTAGTGCAAATTATTGTATTTTCAGCTTGAAATAGCCACATTTAAGGCCAAATGTTATCGGCTAAAACCAATTTTCACATTTTTACTTATGTTTCACCATAGTGAAAAGCTTAAAGCACCATATCCCCTTATAGTCATCCATTTAAATCGTCACGTGTTACGGTTTAAAGCGCCGCATGGTAATAAAAACAACAGGAAATTGAACTACAAGCTTTACATTATTTAATTAGGCAAAAAAACATTTTTTTATATGTTGCACTTTTTGATCAAAGCTCACAGATGCCTTACCTTAATAACACTATTAGCAAATTGTGGTAGAAGAATAACATCATCCCTTCTATCTTTATTTATTATTACACAAATTCTCCTTTTAACTCTAGAATGTGCAATAACTATCATTCAATCATATGTTTTTGTAGTTTTAAAAACACTTTATTCCTAAAGATTCATTAGGTCTTCATCAGGAGAAAAGTAACATCTACCTTTAAATATTAATTAATGATATAGTCGATATTAGCGTCATTTCTTTTGAAACAACGAGGAATTATTTGTTGCCTGTCGGTACCTATAAGTTCCGCTTGTTTTAAGCGTAACTATACAGATAGGGTTGTACTCTAGGATTAATTTCATGTTATACTAACCTTCAACCATAAACGACAAGTAATCAAGACTGTTTTATATAGTAAAAGTATATACAATTTTGCCTTAAAATTGCAGTAATTTTTTAAAATAAATAAAAGAGTAAAACCCACATAACTACAGTCAAATGTAACCCGATTAGCTTCCAAGCATCACACCGATTATTTTATTTGGGCTCTCCCCGTCCTTTACCACAGTCACCGGGATTTGAACTTGTAACATTAGAATTTGAATGAATGGCCAGTCCAGCGCCTATCAGCTATCACTCATGAACATTTGAACCTCTTTTTGGCAGCGCCTTTGGCACGATTATGAAAACTGGTTTAGATGAATTTAAACGTTCAATTGAGAAGAAAAAGATTAATATAGGATCTACAATATATTTTCATTTCTATTATTTTTTCTATTATTTTATATAATAATTTTATAGGTTTATTCCCATATATTTTACTAGAACTGCCCTTTTAAACTTGAATTAAAGGTAAAACGGCATGTAGTATACTAATGTAGGCAACTAAGGGTTAAACCTCCAAACGCTTTAAACGTGTTCACTATTTGCAAGAAAACAAATATTACATAAAAGTATTGCTGCGAAATGGGTTTATTTCGCCTTTGCTTCTACATATAACCCGCAACGTTATTACAGTGAGATGTAGAAAACGCGGTAATAATATAAATTCTGCAAATACTATAACGAAAAGGTTTCCGTGGAGACAAGTTAAATGTGTTGGAAAGGATAGAAATGGTGGGACATGAAAAAGAAGCAAACTTCGTTTCAACTGTATCTCGTTTTAAGAAGAGTCCGTGAGAGAAACAAGCGCAAAGGGAGAAAATAAAGTAATTTTAGAGGAGAAACAAAAACCATTTATAACATAAAGTAAAAGAAAAAATGGTACGCAATGGAAGCTTGGGAAAAATGTTCCCTCTGTGTATAAGAGAAGTACTTCTTTAAGATAAAATATGCTTTAAACACGCTCCCTCTGCAAAGGATATTGAACCTTTCAATTGATGGCACTCATCTAGTCGTAATGGAAAAAAACTTGCTTTCATAGTAAAGCTTTCAAGGCATGCTATGTATTTTAATGATCCATTTTAATTTACCACATTACTATGCGTGCACATTAAAATTAATTTTACTAATATTAGCACCTGAAAACGTTTAAAATTTACAGCTTTGTGTTATAATAAAGTACGTTTCTTAACAAAATTAAATACAATTACGAAACATCTGAGGTATTCCACTCACATGACCATACGCAAGATTTCCTTACAAAAGATTAATCTTATATCTTCATCAGGCTGATGAAGATTATTATTTGCTTATTTGCAAGTAGAAGAGAAATAAGGAAATACACAGGCTAAAGCGATAGTTACTGTGTGAAACAATTCAAATTTGTTCTCTTTGCTCACTAGGAGTAAACAAAAGAGAGATGAAAACGTTTGAGAAACGTTTAAGCAGCTTAAAACTGAAACTAATAACTCGGAAAATCTCGAAAACGGTTAACTCTCCACTAAAAATGAATATGCCACAAATTGTTTGTTTTAACGAGAATTGCCTTTCTTCTAAAGTAAGTTTTTGACTATATCTTACGGTTTATGGTTTATAAATAAGTTATACAAAAGTCTTCCAGAATGGAGAGGTCTTCAGAAAATGCAAGACATACATTTCGTTTGTCGTGAAAATATCTTAATCATATAGCATTTTACTAAAAATTGTTAAAGCCCTTTTTGAGAAAATCAAAAATTTCGAAAAACATTCTGTAAAGGGTAGTTGGGGTGAAGACTTTTCTTGAAAATCTTCGTGTCGCATTCTTGGAAGACAAGTTTGCAATTTAACCAATGTTCGTTTTTGAGCTATACTGCCCACAGATACACACACACACACACACACTCACACACACACACACACACACACACACACACACACGGGCATGTTACTTTCTTTTGGATTCAGGAGGTCTCATGTATTTCCGGTGAAATCTCGGTATCAAATTTTTGGATGGAATACAATATTCCTTCTCTATCCACTATTTACTTTGTACATACTTGCTAGAGAAACTAAAATGGAACAACAATTATCCTTCCGTCTGTATTCAACGTTGATCTAATATCATAACAGTCAACTTACAATCGATTGGATGATCCATGGATAATATTTTCATTTACTCATATATTTATATGAATTTTAAATTTTCTTTCTTTCTTCCTATCTTTCCTTCTTTCTTTATTTCTTTCTTTCTTAGGCTTACTGCATGTGATGATATGTTGATATTTTGTAAGATACTACATTTTAAATATCGGAGACTGAAACAACGTACTAAAAATATTATCACAAATTAGCGAACCAACTACAGACTTTACAAAGATGTATTCAACAAAAAGTAAGAACTGCAGGTCTTGAACTTGGAGCCGGAGACCAAAACCGATCACTTAATATGCTTAACTACATAGAGGTACAATTATTATAAAGGATAATCTGAAATTGTCCAAGATGTTTGGAGTCTAACATGAATATCCATAACTACAGCGATAAAACATGCAAGGTATGACTCACAGTAACGCTAAATAGCATTAGCACAACTGAAATAATTCAACGTTAATTATAGTACCCACAGGGAGCAATTCAAATTGGCAACTCAGGAACTAGAAATAAATAAGTTTAAGACCACATCTAACATTGTCACCTGTACAATGGCAAGAACTTTATTAAACTTATTTTTGGCAAGATTTATTTTATTAATCATTTTATGGTAATTTGAGGTTAGCTTAGAAATCTCTTTATACTTTAAAATGCAACCAGTTTCACCAAGATATGCAACCAACAGGATATTCTATAGGAGTGTCAGTTGCCAAGAAAGTTCCTGTGGGCTTTTCCGCCACGTCAGCTTCCTCATAGACGCTTCTGGATCAATCCTGCAGAAAGGTCACTTTGACTTGTGCAAGGATAAGGTTGGACCACACCATATTTGGTAAATATTCACCTTGTCAATACTGAAACCCCAGTAGGAGCTCAAGATACTATATAAGTTGGGGTATTGTTGGTCTTTTAGTCCGTTAGTATTTTGTCTTCGAGCCGTCTGCTTGACGCTTCTTGGGCTGCACTGCACCCAACTCTTTAGGCCTCCGCAGGATCCAATTGGACCACGACCCCTACCTAGCCATGGTCCAGTACGACATCACTTTCTGGTAACCATCTAAATTCCTAACTCCGTAACTAACCCCAATATTGTTATTCAGTCAGCTAAGTTAGGGAGCCACAATCTTTGTAAATCAAACACAAGCCCCTTTCATACTTATGCATATTTCAGAATATATTAGTTACGCTAAGACAAGCTTTGAGTTCTCTATCATTTGACCCCCAGCTATTCCTCCCTGTGTCCAACCCTAGTTGTGACAATATCGATGTGTGCACTTTTACTTAGGTGCCAGTTTCACGAGGCAGCGAGGCCCGGGGGAAATGAGAGAGAGAGAGATATATAGAGAGAGAGGGAGAGAGCGCTCTCCTGTCTGCCTTTCCTCAGTGTTATCAACCAAATAAGGTTTCTATCTTTGATGCCCTCAGCCACAAGTTATCTAACGTGAACTAACATATTTATTAAACCAAACACAGCTCACGTGAAAGTGCGTGAACTCTGAGATCTACAGAGTGAAATCTTAGGCAAAAAAAAAAAAACAAAACAAAAAAAACACGATACCTTTGTGTCACAATGTTGTCGCTCTGCTTTGTTTCAGAAATTGTGCGATATCTATCGAACGAAAATTAGGGAGTCGAGCGCGCGTAGTTAACTTTATTGTCTTCACAGTTACATCTTATTGATACATTGCAGCCATTTGAGAAATCATCTCGTACACACAATACGAATTTGTTTTTTCCACACCATATGAAGGACAGAAGTGGGAAAGGTAAGGCAAATCAGTGCCTTATCCAGGTTTTGAACCACGATCTTCCGATTTATATCCGGCTGCTGCAACAAACTGAGCTATTATGGCAGCTTGCTTACAGGAATTTAAAGATGATACAGTTGAAGAATTTAATGTCATGTCGGCATCTTGCCATGGTTGTTAGAGCAGCTGGGAGATCCTCCAAATGCTCAAATGTCTGCTAGGCATTGGATTTTTCAGTTTGATTCAACATTTCAGCAGTTACCTGAACTGCCTGGCCTGAAGCGGAGGACTTCAATTTGTATTCCCCAGAAAGAGAACAGAGCCTCCCATTTTCTCCCATCGCTGGCCTTAGTAATGCTGCAACATATCACTGTCGTTCAATAAAATGTCCAAACGCCTGTCTGCAATAAAGCGACCAGCTTTGAAACCTGACCACAAACCCATTTGCAAACCATTAGTAGGATCTAACCATACGTAACCATAGGCGATGGTCCTGTCAAAACACTCATCCTACTCTCTGTGTCTTTCTTCCTCCCCAAGATGCTTATGATAGGTGGAGGGGGTTTGCTACTTGACACTCAAGGGTATTAAAAATACGCTTGGACTTTTCGTAAGACGGAGTCTTTTCGCTGATTCCACCCATGTCTTTCACTTGCTTGCTATACTCTTAAAAGCGTATTGAACAGGACTCCTTACCGAATGGAAAAGGATAGGCATGAAACGTAATTTGCGACAAATAAGTTCTGAGTTGAGAACCGGTTGGACAATAATCCACCTCTCTTCTCGGGTGATACATAATTAGGTTCATCTTTTCTTTGCTTTACATACTGAAGTTCTAATGCCAAGGTAATTCGCACATATGGTGGGCAAAATTATCATATTGCTCATACAAGTCAACCTGTTTTGAAGGAGCGTCAAGCGGGTTTGAGGGATGAAGGGTGGGTTGCCCAATCTTTTTTGCCTTTTCTTACTCGGTAGCATGTACCAGAATTACACCAATGAAAATTGTGGAAAGACCCAAGTCACCGTCAGACGCTCACGCTTTCAGAAAAATCACAGCCCCAGGAGTATTCTTAAAGAAGTTGAGTGTACAAAGGCACCCAACTGGTAGTTCATCTGAGAGTTTTCTCTACCAGAGTTTTCATTGTTTGAGCATACACAATGCATCAATAGAACATTCTACACTGAATATTTCTCGCCTATTAGACCCAAGCCGAAGCTTATACAATCAATTATTTTTTAACATATTGACAAGGTAAAGACAGTGTTTGGAAAAAAAAAACAGTCAAACTTAAGTCCCATGAGCCAATATTTGGAATAACACATATCAGTATGCATAATATTTTGACTGTTCTATAAAAAGGATAAAGACCTATTAGATGTGACTTTGTCTTTATAAATGGTATTCTTTCACGCTTAATATGACCAAGGAAAACAAGATTCCCAATATTTACATGATACACACTATGACCTTACCTTACACAATTATTTAAAAATTTATAATCCTTCACCATTTTGCAAGGCACAGTGAATCACGGTAAAAAGAAATACATCCCTCAATAAATACACTTAAATCGCAGTAAAATTAATTGGAGCGATAGATTGCGGGTTTAGTTCCACTATAAATTCACATTTTTTTTTATTATTTTTAACTAACTTCTAATTCTAGAGTTATTTCATCGGAAATATGGAACGATTTTAAACTTTGTTTTATAATGTTCTGGTCTAGATAAACGTAATAGCAAATGGCATGTTAAAAGGTAGCGTTTCAGTCCTTTAATGTTGGCCTTGCTGGTATAGTGGTTGCCATGTTGGATGTTCAATACCGGGGAAGATTTAGGATATTTTTCACACCAAAAGTTTGTTTTACACCTATTATTTACTTTTCGACACATAAATTAATATTTCCAATATAACATTTAACTTATTTTTAATGAAGATTTTGTATATCCCCTTTAACTTCATTGCTGATTTAGGGCTTTAATTTGAGAAACAACTGAATGGTATTATTACGAGTTGAAGTGTATCTTTTTTTATCATTTATTAACATTAAGCATTCTTAGCATTCACTCTCAAATTCATACTTTCAGACTCAGGGAATAGTTGTGGTTAAAGAAACCGGTAATCAAATCCGATAACTCTGGGTTGGGAAGTCAGAACACTGACCACTGAACCGCAGAGGCAGTATATGGAACTTCTATATACTGAGAAATGACTTTATAAGATATCGCAAAAATTACTCTGTTAAGCCCGTCTAAGTCACGCACTCTTTTCTTGAGAGGTTCTTTTGAACTTTCATTTTATTTTCTCTGCTTCTTATCTATAACAATTAGTAAGTATATATATATATATATATATATATATATATATGTATATGTGTGTGTGTGTGTGTGGATGGAGGAGATATTGCCAAAAAAATTCTATATTGAGAGCTGAACAAAAATACACAATTAGAGGCTCCTGTAGCGTTATAAGGTTACGCCATTACATACTTGCTGTCGTCATTTCTGCAGTCGTTGGGCCACTCTCTATACTTAACTTGGTTGTATCGAGTGATGACAGACAGCACATAAGCACTTAGATGAGTCCTCCTTACTTGATGTCGAATTTGTTTGAGTATTTACCTGATAGAAGATGCAGATTCTCTCCTCGGCTTTGCTGTTGTGGGTTCGGTAGAGACTTCGGTTGTGACTGGAAAACTACACAGGTAATGAATGCCACTGGATGATTAATACATGAAAGAAACTGGATCCTTTTTCACTCTGATGCTTATTTGCTTGATGCTAAAACTTGCACCCAAGTATGAACTATAATACTTGTGTCATCCCCAAAAAGAATGAATAAGCATTGTTGTTTATTACTGAAGGTAGAGCATTTACATTCTGTCATCGATCATTTAAAAATCCTGCTTAAAAGGGGATTCGAAAGTATTGTTGTCGCTAAGTTGGTACAACTTTCTTCTATACCCATGCGGAGTTTGATCGTTATCTATCATCTGGTTTGTTTACAGTACGGCATTTTATTAGTTCATCTCAAATGTGATTTTCGATTTTACGATGGATACAAATATTCAACAAAGAATCTGTCTCAAATTTTGCATAGCAAATGGTATTTCATGTGCTGAGTCGCTGAAAATGTTCAGAGGGCTTACGGTGATTCGACTTTATTAAAAACGCGTCATGAGAGTGGTACAGTGCATTCAAAAGTGGTCAAGATGTGGTGAAAGATTTGCCTCACTCTGGTTGGCCATCAACGGTTTCAACTGAACTGAACATCGCTAAAGTGAAGACAATGGTGTCTGAAAATCGTCATTTAGGTCTGAGAGAGATTGCTGCTGAACTTTATGTATCTCGAAAATCGATTCGTACCATTTTAAATGATTGTTTGGGCATGAAACGCGTTGCAGCTCGGTTAGTTCCGAAAGACTTAAATTTTCTACAAAAACCTAATCACGTAAGGATTGCTGACGTCATGCTAGTACGAGCCAGCTCCAACCCCACATTCATGAAACGCATTGTAACTAACTAGTGATGAGACGTGGGTCTACGAGTTTGACACTCAAACCAGTCAACCAGCTTCCGAATGGCGCCTTCCGACTGAACCGAAAACTAAAAGGGCACGTCAAACACGATCAAAACTGAAGGTCAAGTTGACAGGTTTTTTTTTTTTTTTTTTTTTTTTTTCGATTATCGCGGTTCAGAGTTCATGCCAGAAGGCCAGATGGTAAATAAAGACTATTATCAGAGCGTTGTGTGGCGTTTGAGAGAATACTGCGAAAAAGGCCAGATTTGTGGAACGGCAACTCATGGATTCTGCACCACGATAACGCACGAGCTCACAAGGCTATTATTATAAACGAATTTCTGGCCAAAAACTTAACAAATTTCATCGAACAACCACCGTATTCACCTGTTCTGGCTCCTGCTGATTTCTTTCTCTTTCCGAAACTCAAGTTACCACTTCGAGGCCCTCGTTTTCAGTCGATAGAAGACATAAAGGAAAATTCGCGGCGACAATTTACATCGATTCCTAAAAGTGCCTACAAAAATGTTTTGATGATTGGATTATTCGTTGGCATAAATGTATAATTTCAGGAGGGGTCTACTTTGAAAGCGATAAAATAAAATTGGAGGAATAATTCATTCTTTGTTTTATTGACCTTTTCTTGGAATTTTCTTGACACAGTAGTATATACACGACACGAGGCTTTATTTTAGACCATTCACAATATGCATTACTATTATTTGAAGTATTAATATAATTGATTTCGGTTCGATAAGTAAGATGAAATCCATTTATATATTTTACCCCTAATGTGATAGTGTGATAATTTTTATAGAAGCATTTCATAATTCTGTTATATTGACACTATTAACTGCTAACTATTACAATGAAAAATATCCTATTTACAGAATATTTGGGATTTTCCCGAGTTTACATTTATACCTCTGATGTTTGCAAGTACATAAAGATATCCTGCGAATTCTTATGGTTTTCACATGTCTTAAAAACATTGAGCTGGATACAAGTTAATATAGCTAACATTAGAAGTTAAGATAAAAATATGAAATAATACATCATGTTGATTATATGACACATATAACAAAGCTAATTAAAGTGTTGCAGCTTGTCTAGAAATACTTGATAACAAGACAAATGCTATTATTATGTAGGGATGTCAAAAACTTACCGTCTCATCACATACATAGCATTGCAATCTGTAGATCGTATTATGAGATTGGACTCAAAATGTAGGATGTAGATCATGTCAAGAATTACATTTAGTCATACTTATTAATACATTTATACATAATAATCCTGACGATAAATTTTCAGAGGTATCAGTTTTGCATAATTTAGAATCACATGAGTGTTTCCGAAAACCTACTCGTACACATGTTTCTTAGAATATTTATGTTTATAGTATTTACAGTGTTATATTATTATCAGTATTTTTTTGATTGAATGAAATCCTTCTCTACATAGAAGGTGTGACTAATAAGGTATCTTTTTAATTCTAATCTAAGTTTGTGGCTGTTCATGTGCAATTATTTTGGAAGAGGGAAGTGAATTAAACAAAGCTATTCCTTGTAGTAAACCCCTTTTTTGGAATGACTTTAAACTATTTGTCAGTCTATGGAAGTCCTGTCTATATTTGGTCTTTTTGATAGAAAAAGAATTTTTTTTTTTGAAAATTTTCTGGGTTATTTATTACAAATGACAATATGGCAAGAATATATTCACAGGCTAAAAGTAAAATTCCAAACATTTTGAAAGGTGGTTTGCAGTGAGTTGATTGTCTTATCCCTGCTGTTATTCTTATTGCCCTTTTTTGTATAACAAACAATTTTGGGCATTTACTGAAATCCCCCAAAATATTACTCCATAGGTCATCAATGAATGAGCATATGCACAATAAGCTGTTTTAGTATGCTCTTATTTATAAGCTAAATTAAATATCGGACTGTAAAACACGCAGAGCTCAGTTTGGGTAAGATATAATTAATATGGTGTTTCCAATTCATGTTACGATCGATCATAATAACTATGAATTTTGTATTGCAGACTTCTGCAATCTGGTTATTTTCTGCCACGTTTTTATAATTTGTACAAAAATTAATGTAGTTAGTTTTTTTTTTGTTATGTGAATTTTAGCATTTTCAAACCCATTTTTAATTTGTTGAAGATTTTATTAGCTGAATCTAGGAGCTGACTGACATTATGTACCTTAATTATATACTTGTGTCATCCGCAAAAAGCACTGGATTAGCATTGTTGTTTGTTACTGAGGGTAGATCCTTACATACACTATAAATAATAAGGGATCCAGAATAAAATCTTGTGGGACACCAGGCTTTATTTCAGACCATTCAGAATATGCATTGTTAATATTTGAAGTATTAATATAACATTTTGATTTCTTTTCGATAAGTAAGTTGTAATCCATTGATACCCTTTGCATCTAATATCATAGTGTGACAATTTTGATAGAAGTATTTCATGATTACAGTAAAATGCCTTTGATAGATCACAAAACATTCCTAGTGTATTACGTTTGCCATCTAATGACTTTAGAACTTCATTAGTTAACTTAAATGAGGTTGTGTATATGTGGATGGTAACTAAAATGAAGAGTTTAGTATGTACAAGAGTTCTTATTTAAATCAGGCATATTTTAAGGTTACAAACCTAGAGTAATAGCCCCAATTTCAAATGGCATCAGAGGTTGATATACTATTCTATAATCTAAATTGCTCCTTTGCTAAAATTATATTTATCTATATGGTAATAAATGCTATTAAACATAACCTTTTCAAAGATTTAGAAAAGAAAACTGTAAATAAACATACAAGTTTATAGTTTGACATTCTGAGATTTGCCCTTTCTTGTATAATGGCTTAGTGACTAAATATTTTAATCTCTCTGGGAATATCTCTGCATATATATATATGAATTATAGGTTTACAGATAATGTCAGGACACACCTTTATTGGTTTTGTTCTTATTTCATCGTATCCAGATGAATTGTTGCTTTTGAGGGATTGCATTGCTATTTTTATTTTTGCACTTGGAGGTACTATTTCTAAGGAAGAAAAATTTTCCATACTGGATTTCTGAAAGTTTGAATTAGATCTCTTCGGCTATTTCTTTATTAGTAAATTTTCTGCCACGAGAATAAAATACTTATTAAAAGCATTTTTTAGCTGCTGAGGATCATTTGTGGACAGTTGGTTTACTTTAATTTCTTTTATATAATTTTTCGTGTTCCATACAGTATTAGGCTTATTGTGAGAGGAATGTCTTTGTTTTTGATAAAGACTTTAGCTGCATTTATCATTATTTTTAGAATTCTGCAGTGCATTTTATAGTGTTGTTTACGTCTGCTACGCTTACTTTCTCTAGGTGCTAAATAAAGTTCTCTTTTACGTCTACTAGATATCCTTATACCTTGTGTTAGTCAGTCATTTTTAGAATTGCTATTTACGTGGAGTGGAAAACGGGAGATATGGATTCTTACGAAAGTGTATAAGAAGATGTGAAACTTGTCATTTATATTATTTAATTTATGCATTTTCTTCCCACGATTCCTCGGACAGTTTGACTCCAAAACACTCTATGCTTTCTATAATTTTACAGCAGGTTACGCGGTTTGCTTTGCTGGAATTGGTTTATAATAATAAATTTTAATTAGTTGTCCATGATGGTCTGAAAGTCCACTAACAAAGGATAAGATATATCTATAAGAATATTGTTGATACCTGTTTTGGAATTATTTTGAATTATAGTTGCAAAATTGACTGTATGCATAAGATTGTATGATCTTCATTGTGAACAAATTTGTCACTTTTGATTGCTATCTATTAAGACATCTATGTTCAAGTTGCCATACAAAATAAAGTCCACTTTTGCTTTGAAGAGCAGTTTTAGAATAATAATTAGGTTATGTAGAATGTTGTCAAGATTTTCTATGGGAAAATATACCGCTAATATAACTAGTTGCTTTACTATTAATATAAACAGGGCAACATTCAAAGGTTTGTTCCAGACAGTACTTCTCAAGATCAATTACATTGAAGTTAATAATATTACTAACAAAGATACTCACACCTTCTTTGGAGAGTATGTGAGCTGTAGGCGTTTTAAATGGAGAGTGAATGAATTTTGTATCTCTTTGCCTGAATTAAGGTAGTCTTTCCCTCGAATGAAATGAGGTGATATGAATTTTGAGGAGAGACATGAATTTTGGGACATGTTAGATCTGAGTGGAAAGCAAAGAGGATGTAGTGTTTGCGAATGACTTATGGCGATATCATTTTACGATGGACAAGGGACCATGAGGACTTTCAGTAATAGGTCATTTCATCTTACATTATTGTGATTCTGCTTTCAATAAAGTGCGTGGCAAATAACATAAGGTGCCATATGAACATATGAATATATTTACCAGTGTAGTGTTACAGTAAAACAATAGTTTTCTTTCCATTAAGCTGAGTATATACAGTGTGATCTGATAGGTGTGATAAATAATCAAGACACATGTCTGTTTCGTAAACAACTCATCTTATGTTTCGACATAGTATACTTTGAAGAATATGCACTTGTTAAAGCCATCCCCAAGTTTTAACCTGTAGGAAAAATAGGTTATGTCAAACTCTGTAAAATACTCGTAGACTGCAACTATCGCTTCCTAGTTTGATGAAAGTTTCTTCCCACCGAGACCTAGTTTCAATTTAGGAAACAAAAATAAAATCATTTGGTGCTATTTTGGTGAATATGCCGAATGCGGCACCAATTTAAAGCCAAATTCATACGTTTTCGACATTTTTATCGCTGATGTGTGGGACACTACATTATATTGGTGAAAGAGTACCTTTTTGGTTGCCAACCTTGGTGTTTTATCAGCCGACGCAATTTCAAACGATCCAATAATGATAGATAATGTTGTCTAATCGTGGTTCTGCTTTTTCTAAAGTAATCAATGAGGATTATTCTTTGGGACCCCTCTCCCAAAAACAGTGGTCAACACCTTACCAGCTGACAAAATGGGTTTGCCTTCTTCGGTGCAGTTTCACCAGGCTTTGTCCATTGTTTAGCTACCTTTTTGATCCTGGTGTGCAATGATGGATTCAAGTTTCATCGACAGCCACAAATGTCCTCAACAATTCTTTAGGATTGCATTAAACATCGCCAGAGTTTGAGTTGAAATGTTCTGGAGCGCTTTTGGTCGACTGAGAGAAATCACGGCACCCACTTCGCACACACAGCTTCTTCATAGCAAATTCTCCGTGCAGATTATTGTGCGGTGGCTCATTTGAGATGACTACTGTCAAACAACCTCAGAAATGTTTCTTTGGCGGTCTTCCATTAGCACATTATACATTGCATCTAATGGTTAACCTGTGTAGTCTCGTCAATTGGACGGCCGGAGCGAGTTTCATCTTCGGTGCTTGTCCCATCTCATTTAAATTCATTAATCCAAAAATAAATGTCTTCAATGATGGTGCAGAGTCCGCAAGAACTTCATCCAATTCTGTTTTGATTTATTTCGGCAGTGTAATCCTTCAATTGAAAATCCGAAACTTCGTTTTTCCAATTTTCAATCGCAGTCGACACATTGACCAATTCAGACGGTCGTAAATAATGAACTGTACGCTGATCATTGTTGAATTTTCATACCATCCTTTGAATAATCAAGCTTACCAACCATGAAGCCGCAAAAATAGTTCCATTATTTCATGGAAATTTATCAGACTTATCAAACCACCCTCGTACGTACATTAAAATTTGAGCGAAGCCAAGAGAACCTTAGAGAACGGCGGTGGCGGGAATGTATTGGAAAGAACGTAAGAATACTGCACTGCATTAAATGTGTCAGTTAGCCGGCAACAGACCCAGGAATGGCAACAGCCTCAGAGTAACAGATGTAATATATATACATCTATAGTATGAATGTGCTGAATTTAGAATTCTAAGCACTCCATCTTAGAGTTACAAATAAGGCAGCTTTCGCAAACTAGCGGGCTAAAGGAAAACTTTGTTGGCGTTTGCTCAGTACATTTGCATTTCTGCCTTACAAAGAGTAAGCTCGGGTACTTAGCTTATCCGACTGTCTATGTCTGTGGAAGCAAGGTTAAGCAAACTTTGTACATATTTAATTGACAGTCAGCTAAACAGAATCCTTCCATTAGCTACCGGTAAATCCATTCGGTCCAGTTAAGTCACTTACTACCTGGTGATTATTTAGTAGATAACTACTCTCTTTGCTTTTAGAGGTACATCATTAGTGAACTACATTGTGTAGCAGAAAGAGAGAGAGAGAGAGAGAGAGAGAGAGAGCCTTATCTCGTAAGAAAGTCATTGTCAAACACAAGATATTCTTGGCTTATTTGTATCTTGCTGCTAAGGCTACATGCACAGAAACCATGGCTGTTGTTAGCTCTTTTAAACAGCTTAAGTATTTATAACAGAAATACCTACCAGCGCTCTTTATGTACGAAATTGAAACTGAGCTTTATTTTGAAACTTGTTCAAATGCTATGGTGTTCGGTACAAAACCATTTTCTTTCTGCAATTATAATGTGTGCTCTAGTAAAGTGGGAGAAATTAACAAAATCCGTAATTAATGACATAATTATCATAGCTATTGTGAAGTACCCTGCTCATCTGTGCTGTATAAAATATAGTTTTTTGAAATGTTTGTTTATCTGAGTCATTCCAAAGTCGATAACACAAAAATTTTACTAATATTACCATGGAATTTGTTGCTTTCTGTAAAAATACTTTATTGAGACTCAAAGTCGAGACCAAAGAAGAACAGAAATGGAGCAAAAATGTGAACAATATTATAAAATATTTAGATCGTAAAATAAGAACTGCAGCTTTCCTGGCGACGTGTTAATCCAAAATCTTCTCGGGCTTCTAGCCAGGTAAAAACTGGGCTTGAAGAAGTGCATCTTCCTCGTCTTCAGGGTGAACTGATGGTTTGAGCTTGCGGATAGGTATCTCTCTTCCCCAGAGTTCCCCTTGCGGAAACAATACAACTATTGTCAGAACACTTTCCACCTGGTATTACTGCACTATTTAGTCACACACTTACTTCCACTTATTTTCTGTATGGCAACACCTACTACGAGCAGACAGACGGTGTTGCCATGGGCTCTCCTCTGTCACCAGCTATTGCCAACTTCTATATGGAGTTTCTGGAGCATGAAATACTTAACACAGCCCCATTAAAACCTACACATTTTTACAGATATGTAGATGATACATTTGTAATTTGGCCACATGGACTGCACACTCTTCCAGATTTTCTTGCACACCTAAATAGCCCCAGATCACAAATACAGTTCACAATGGAAGTTGAGAAAAATGCTTCCCTCCCATTTCTGGACATTCTGGTTACCAGAAAAGTGGATGGAACTCTTGGTCATGCCGTCTACCGAAAACCTACACACACGGATCTTTATCTCAACGCAAACAGCTTCCACCATAAGTCACAACGAATTGGCATTCTCAACACATTGGCACATAGAGCAGTTTCTGTATCAGACCCAGATAATCTGCAAACGGAATTTCAACACCTAAAATTCACACTCCAACAAAATGGATATTCAGCCAAGGACATCACATCAGCGCTGAAAAGAGCCGGACGGAAAACAAAGAACACTCAACAAAAAGACAAGCCAGCCGCCATAGCCTATATACCGTTTACCGGCAATTTTTCGGGAAAGATTAGTAGACTACTCTACAAATATAATGTCAAAACCATCCATAAGCCACCACCTAAAATAAAAACTTTGGTCAGGCCAGTTAAAGACAATTTAGCTCTCAGAGTACCTGGTGTTTACCACATTCCTTGCGAATGCAGCGCAGCGTACATTGGCCAAACAGGACGTACTATTGCCACACGCGTTTCTGAACACCAAAGATCAATATGGCTTATGCAACCCGAAAAATATGGACTGGCTGAACACTGTATAGAACAGAGCCACAGAGCTAACTTTACCAACACCAAGATAGTGGCAAAGTGTTCGAACTACTGGGAAAGGAGAGTAAATGAAGCTTTAGCCATCTCATCTGAAACAAATAATCTAAATCGCGATTCTGGCCTACAATTAAGTTCAGCATGGACACCAATGTTAAAGAGCCTTAATACATAATCCTCTACCTGCAGTCTTCCAAGACTTATTTTCTAGCAGGTGCGTGCTCAAACACAAAACATTAGCCGAATAACTGCTATAAATAGTTTTCTACGAAGTCCGTGCCCATGTCTCAGTCATATTTTGACGGAGCTTCTTCTTCCATGCTTTATTATTAGATGTCGAACGAGCCTTCGACAGAGTATGGCATGCTGGCCTACTAAAGAAGCTCAAAACAATAAATATACACGACTCACCCATTAAACTCATAGCAAACTACCTAAGCGATCGAAAATTTCAATGCAGAGTAAACAATCACCTGTCATCCGAACGCCCAATCAAAGCCGGAGTGCCACAAGGCAGCATACTCGGGCCAACACTATTTAATATCTATATAAATGACATCCCAAAAACCGAAAATACAGAACTATACATTTATGCGGACGACACCGCCATAATGACCCAATCGGGAAAAACGAAATTCATTCACAGCAGGTCTTCAGAGGTCCCTTAATAACCTAGAGGACTGGCTTACCAAATGGCGAATCAAAGTAAATGCACCAAAAACTCAAGCAATCATATTCACAAAGCGTATCAATCACAGATTTCCCAGACACCGCCTGCCTCCACTTACCATATTTGGTGAAGATATTGGATGGACAGATACGGTAACTTGGCTTGGACTTAAAATGGACCAAGGTCTAACATGGAAAAAGCATATTACTCAGACTCGTGGAAAAGCCAATGCCCAATTGGGCAGGCTATACCCACTCATCAACATGGGCTCACAGCTAAGCCTTAACATGGGACTCACACTTTACAAAACATTAATCCGACCTATAATTACTTACGCATCCCAAGTATGGGGGTATGCCGCCGAAAACCACATCAAAAACTTACAAAGATTCCAAAATAAAATTCTACGCTTAGTATCTAAGGTACCATACACAGCTCCAGCTGACATACTCCACGAAGAACTCAAAATACATACAATCGAACAATTCATTAAAAAGCTAACCTACGACGCATATCAAAAATTAAGTGCACATCACAACCCTTTAATTGAAACGCTAGGGAACTATGACACACAAACAAACAAACACAACAGACCTTTATCACTTTTCGACAGAACTATAACACAAGACACCACTCCAGACGAAATACAACAATACCTCACAAACCTCCTTCGCTAAAAACCTCTCCCCTTCTAACACACAGCTATATATATGTTTATTCTTTCTCTCTTCCAATATGTTTCAGTACCAGCCCGTCGCAGAGCCCTAAAGCCCTCAGCTACAGCTGAGGCGGACCGGGGGAAGGGGCCTCCCATTGTGATCGACGCGGGCAGCGTACTTCGGGCAGCTGCAAAATGGAGTCAATCACTTAGACGACCTTGGCAACTACATGGCAAAAGAGATGACGAAGGCCTATGAGCCCGGTATGCTACTAGCGACGAGCGGCTGCGCAACCACTGACGGACGGAGAAATCTCCCGAAGCAACAGCGCAGAAGCGGAACTTATTCTAAACATATACTATAAGACTAAATTTAAGTGCATGTTAGATAACATTTTACTTAATATGACAAGCAGGCACACCCTGCAGAAATAGAACATAATCATTAACGAATAAAACACCTACAAAGTAGCGCATGATTATCCACTGGTATTGTTCAGGTTTCATGGACAATCCCAGTAAGTAGCATTAACGCGCTCGCATGCAATGCATGCCAGCTAAGTAGCTCTCACTTACTAACCGGGGTGCTATGCGGGACCCGACTAATGCATGTTTGCACGAAAGTACTCTATATATAACGATTAACACGTGGAGGGGTTTTTTAGTGGATATACCGCACTCTGCGGGGAGCTCCACATATCCCCCAAGCCATTGCACTAAGGCTTGGGGTCGAATGCAGGAATGCATTTTTCCCCTCCATGGTAAAAAAAAAAAAAAAAAAAAAAACTTCTTCTTCGACTCGTCAAGATGGCCAAGAAGAGACTGCGCAGACACGCCGCTGCTAAGGCAGCACCCGTCGCCTCTTCCTCGGCAGCCGCCGAGGAGGCAGCTTCTCCGTTGCTACCGGTCCCGGCAAGCCCTGCTTCGCCGCCGGCCGCCACCACTCCCTCGCCGCAACTGCTGCTGCAGTTGCCGCCATCACCACCACCGCCGCCGCCCAGCTCCACGCCGCCGCCGCCCCGGTTCAGTGCCGTGGTACGGGGGGTCCCTAGGGACCTTTCCACCCGGCACCTCCTCGCCGCAGCGAAATCTAAGTGGCCTTCTTGTTTGAGGGCCACAAGGATAATTTGCAACCGGGGACCTACACCACTTGTGAGGCTGGAAATTCAGGATCGTTCGGACCTCGACGCTGCCTTGGCGTCAGGGCTGCCCTTGTTAGGGCAACTCCTGGTCGTCGAGGCCAGCAAGACGGAACGTTACCGGCCCTGCCGTCGCTGTTGTGCCTTCGGGCATACAGCCGACTCCTGCTCCTCGACGCCGCGGTGCCACTACTGTGGCTCCGCCAACACCACCGCTGAGTGCACTGAGCACAATCTTCGCCGTCGCCGTCGCTTCTGTGCCACCTGCCGTGGCACAGGACACTTTACTGGCCAGGCCCAGTGTCCCCTTTACCCGAGGGACGGGCGCACCACTCCGCAGCCAGTACAATCACCGCAGACCCAACACACAGACGCCACACCACCTCCAGCTTCTATTGACACAGCGACGCGGGATGCCATTCAGGACCTTCATGCGGAGATCCTGAATATCGGCGCTCGCTTAGCTGCGTTAGAAGAGGCCTTCACCAGCGTCATCTCCAGGAAGCTACTGGACCTGCAAGCTACCACCACCGCCGCCATCTCCACTCTGCAGTCCTCCACCGCTGAGCTGTCCACCCGGATAGCCAGTGTCCAAGTGCAGCTACAGCAGGACCACCCAAATCAGCAACACCATTCCGCCGACCAGTTTCCATACAACAACCCGCTATACAAAACTCCAATATCAGCAAGCGGTTTATACAGGTCCCAGCAAGCACGACAATTCCGAAAACACCAGCAGATCCACTCAGAACACTGAGTAAACTCACCGTAAATCACCATTCATCTTCACCAACCACTTCTCCAGAGGGGCACTCAGGGCGCAAGTCATGTGTGTCCACTGGCTAAATTCACTATCACTCGCTGTTACTGCCACTGGCAGGCAGCAATCACAATCACCAGAAATACGCAGGTGCTTAATGCGGTACTGCACCAGAGAGGCATGGGCCTCCTACTTCCGGTGGGGGTTTTTTTGTGAGTAGTGCCACCCGTTCGAGTCCAGGGTGGGGAGTCTCACACTCCCAGGCTTGCCTGGGGTTAGGGCGTTAGCTGCCTTTTCCCCCATCATCAATAAAAAAAAAATGGGTCGGGAGAGGAGGTCAGAGAGGCGCAGAGATGACGAAGAAAGGTCGCCGAAAGAAGAGGAGTACCGCCGCAACCTCACCGTCACCTGAACCGGGTGAGTCGCCGCCGCCATCACCTAGGAATGGCAGCGCGTTTTGGACGGTTTCTCCGGCTTTAGCTCCCACTCTTGCCGGGCAACCGCCAACGCAATCGCCGGTCGCCGCTGCCGCAAGCTCCCGGCAACTGCTGCCGCAGTTGCCGGCCTCAGCGCCGCCTTCACTTCCGTCCAAGCAGAAACGCCGAAACCAAACCGCCTCATACACCGCCGAAGCCACAGCCGAGTGCCAACCGGCCTTCTCGGCTGAGAGCAGTGCCACTCTTCCGCCTCCAGTCGCCGCAGCCACAGCCGAGCACCAACCGGCCCTCTCGACTGAGAGCAGTGCCACCCTTCCGCCTCCAGCCACCGCAGAATGCCGGTAGTTGCAGCCGCACCTGCCGGCCAGCAAATCATCCACCGCCGCTGTGACCGAGCCATGTACAACGCAGCCGCCGCAGCCCAACCAACCTGTGCTTCCTGTGAGGCACAGCGCGGTGATCCGGGGAGTTCCGCTGGACCTCCCCCACCGCCTCTTCACCGCAGCAGCTCGCCACCAGTAGCCCTCAGTGATACGGGCTTCCCGTATCACTAGTTCGAGGGGTCCAACACCATTGGTGCGCCTCGAATTCTCCGACGCAACCGACTACACTGCAGCCTTGACTGACGGTCTGCTCATCTGTGGGCGCCGTCACACAGTTGAGGCCAGCAGAGGTAGTCGCCAGCTTCCATGTCGCCGCTGCTGCGCATTCGGCCACACCGCCGACACCTGCGCTGAGCCCCCACGGTGCCACTACTGTGGGGCGCCCAGATTGACAGCTGAATGCGCAGCTCATGATCTCAGATTTCGACGCCGGTACTGCGCCACCTGTGATGGCCCTGGTCATTTCACAGGACAGGCGCAGTGCCCCTATTACCCACGCAGCCGCCGCCACCTGACACCAGCCTCTGCCGCCACACCCATAGACAAAAAGGCGAGGACTTCAACAACCACCACCTCGACGCAGACGGAAGACTCCATCACCCATCACCTGCCTGCCGCCACTAACACTCCACAGGCAGCAGCGCCATCCGACAGCGCCGTTAAAGACGCCGTGCAGGACCTGCACTCAGAGGTCCTGCTCATTAGCGGCCGATTGAACACGCTGGAAGAAGCCCTCACTACCATGACCGCAGCCATCTCAGACGCCCACACCACTTCTACAGCCAACCGTCAAGACACCGATGCCATAGCCCAGAAAAAGGTCACGTCTGAGTTCCTCTTGGAGCTGGACGTCCTCTACACCCTACTACAGGAAATCCACGACGTCAACGCCAGGATCTTGGAGGCCAACCAGGACCTCTATGTTCAAACTGCAAAATTACCATTACGCCTCACCTTTCTGGACGACCTACTCAAAGGAACCCGAAAGGACGTCAATAAGTGCTATACTGCAGTTCTTGACAGCCAAGAACTGACAGTCAACAATGTAGCCGAGCAAATTGCAAATAGTCACCATCGGATTCTTCAGGACCTTACCACCAAATCATGCCCTCTCACACACACCCGCAACACCAGACATCAGTACTAAAGCACACCCAAGACTCCCTAGCGCTGTACTCAGGGCCCTCGGGTCATGTTTACAGACTAGATAAGCCATTCCTTGTTGCAGCCCCATGTGCTGCAGCAACATCAACTTTACCAATAATCACGGAGGTGCTATCGCGGAACTCCATCATTCCCCATTCACTGTTCCTTTCCTATCTTACCCGATTTTTCCCTTCTAATCTTCACCCAATGGCGAGATAAGCCATTCTTTCAACCCTCCAACTCTCTCTCTGTCTCCCCTTTCCAAAAAAAAAAAAAAACCATGCGCAGCTCATGACCTAAGATCCCGACGCCGGTACTGCGCCACCTGTGATGGCCCTGGTCACTTCACAGGACAGGCGCAGTGCCCTTATTACCCTCGCAGTCGCCGCCACCTGACACCAGCCTCCGCCGCCACACCCTTAGACGAAAGGGCGAGGACCTCAACAACCACCACCTCGACGCAGACTGAAGACTCCATCATCACCCATTACCTGCCTGCCGCCACTACCACTCCACAGGCAGCAGCGCTATCCGACAGCTCCGTTAAAGACGCCGTGCAGGACCTGCACTCAGAGGTCCTGCTCATTAGCGGCCGGCTGAATACGCGGGAAGAAGCCCTGACTACCATCACTGCAGCAATCACAGATACCCACACCACTTCTACAGCCAACATTCAAGACACAGATGCCATAGCCCAGAAACAAACAAAGGTCACGTCTGAGTTCCTCTTGGAGCTGGACGTCCTCTACACCCTGCTACAGGAAATCCACGACATCAACGCCAGGATCTTGGAGGCCAACCAGGACCTCTATGTTGAACCAGCGAAATTACCGACACGCCTTACACATCTGGAAGACCTGCTCAAAGGAAACCAAAACGACATCAAGAAGTGCTACACTGCAGTTCTTGATAGCCACGAACTGACAGTCAACAATGTATCCGAGCAAATTGCAGGCAGTCACCAACAGATTCTTCAGGACCGTTCCACCAAAAACTCATGCCCTTACACACACACCCGTAACACCAGACATCACTATTGAAAGCACACCAAGACTCCCTAGCGCTGTACTCAGGGCCCACGGGTCATGTTTACAGACTAGACAAACCATTCCTTGTTGCAGCCCTCATGCTGCAGCAACATCAACTTCACCACTAATCACGGAGGTGCTATCGCGGAACTCCATCATACCCCATTCACTCTTCCTTTCCTATCTCACTTTTCCTTGCATTAAAATCTCCTAATCTTCACCCAATGGCGAGATAAGCCATTCTTTCAACCTTCCAACTCTCTCTCTGTCTTCCCTTTCCAAAAAAAAACATAATATCACGCGAACCAATTAGATGTTAGCTTCATCCCAGCTCTTATAAACACCAGTCTCCGCAAGCTCAAACCATCAGTTCACCCTGAAGACGAGGAAGATGCACTTCTTCGAAACGTTGGTGTCAAGCCAAGTTTTTACCTGGCTAGAAGCCCGAGAAGATTTTGAATTATTTAGATCGTGTTTTTATATAATGCATTGTCGTGAACTATGCATTCACATAGAAGAATGCGTTATAACAAATGCATGCTTGTGTTATCTCGGGGTTTTTCGAAAGTGTTATATGACATTATTAGTCATTTATCACAATATTAATTTCATTTTGGATTACTTGGGAATTAAGTTAAATACAGCATTAGACACTTTATCCAATCTAAGCGCAGAGTGTCTGTAATTAATGTACACCAACAGTTTTCTAATGACACAATTCTGCTTTTAATGATTATACATTTTTGTACGGTCACTTATTGTTCACTTGGAGAGTTTTAGTAAAGTCTGAATTTTTCTATACTGCAGTAATACTGAATAACTCTAAGATGAATTTTAATTCAAAGTTATCCATGTCCTTACATAGTTATTTCAACCAATATTAATTTTTAATTTTAATACGAGACTTAAATTCCGTTACTATGTTAATAAAAACTTCACCGAAGTTCACAGGGATTATAATTTAAAATAAACGAGAGCAAACTCTTCAGCTAATATTTGGCTATTTCTTATAGGGGGTGAGATTGGACCAGAAGCTAGTAATTCGATTAGAAACTTCTTATAACTACTTTAAACAGCATTTCTTCTCTTATAAATTTCTCAGTTGCTGATTATATTATGACGATATCAGCTTTTGTCATTTAAAGCTGGAAAGTTTTGTTTCTCTAAATTAATATTTTAGTTCCACACCCAATCAATGTTTCATCAATTTAAATATCCACTAATTGTTTTAATTATCCTTTATTATATTTGTTGAAAACTTCACAAGATGGTAAATATTATTTAAAATATAATCTCACCTGTTATTGTGAGGCAATATTTCTCACTACTTAAAATGAAATTATTAACAATTTCCATATAGTCAATTAGCTCATTTGTTCAGTTTTAGACTCATCGCGTCTTTTAGTAATATGTTATTGAAAAACCCTTATACAATGTAAGAACTTTTGAACATTTGTGAAGGCTAACTAATAAACATGGTCAATGTTAAACTTTATTACGCAAGATTTTTATTGAGAATAAGTGAAGTGTTTGTTGAATGTGGTTTAAAAGGCTCCCTATGCACTCCTGGGCAACTCTCGTCAAACTTCGTTCTTCTTCCAGTTTTCCGATGATTCTTACCCGGGTGAAGAATATTGTCTATGCACCCACGCTATACAGAAGAACACTAATACCGTAACAACTCACTGATTTTCACCACTTGTCCTGTTTCTTCGAACTGCCTCGTGTTGCGGGACCAGACCCATTGGTCTCGCCACAGTCACGCCATGTGATATCCAGCTTTCTGTGTATGTGTGAGTGACATGGTTACTTTCCACAGTTCATATGTTAATTTAGCCATCTTGTGGCGTTAGCAGGCTTCTGTACATAGTTGCCACTATTTAAGCTCCAACCCTCGAAGTATATCTCTATTTCTATTAAAGTAACACTTCTAATATTTAGTGGTCTGAGTAACTCATTAGAGAGGGGCTCGCGTGGATTAGACTAGGAGCATGGAGGAGCACAAAATTGCTGAGGAGAATGGTACGAGAATCTGTCCCATTTGCTAGGAGGAAGGGTCGTGGACCCACATCTTGGCAAGATGTAGGTATACGGAGGAATGGCGGGAAAAATATTTACAGCGATTTTTTACTATCTCGAATGTACAGCTAGAAGCACGTTGGACTCTACTGGCAGGCACGTACGACGTGGACGGGCAAGGTTAATTTATACTTAAGGCAAGACAACTGAGATCTGAGAAGGCTGGCAATAGAGAAGGGGGGGGGATAAGAACAACTAAACAAAAGTTACTGCAATGTTTTTACATACCTATATTTTATGTCACACTTAAGGTCACTGTTGTGTTATGGTTTTATATATTGTGTATATTATGTATATATTTCTTTTAAGTGCATTTATCTATTATAAGAGGATATTTATGAAGGTGTATTCTGTGCTGTAAATTTAAATTGCTGTATTTGAATATCTTTGTATTTTTATTTTCGTGTTTTCTCTTTTCATACTTTGTTGTTGTTTAATATTTCTTTTTAGTGTGTATTACAAAAGCACTTACGGTCTGTGGACCCGTGCGATTGTTGAACTTCAATGTATGATATTGTTATGTCAATAAATACATTCATTCATTCATTCATTCATTCATTCATTCATTCATTCATTCATTCATTCATTCACAGTGGTCTGAGTAGCTTGATTAACACGTCACAACAGAACGGACGAAGTAATTTCGAATAACGTTTCGTAGCGCCAATAATATTGAGCGGCGTGAATAGTATGATCAGCCTCCAGATAGTAATATGTTTACCTGATTATATATATTGTCAAACTCTTGCAATTTAAGACCAGATTTCGGTATGTTAGTTGCTGTGCACCCGATCATTTCTCCACATTCAATTTCCTTTTATCGTTCAAATATCATTTAAACCAAACACATGATGCAAAGTGGATCCTGAGAGAAAGCTACATCGTTGAGGTGATCATAGAGAGAACGGTCATCTCCACGGTGGGCGCAGGATTGGTAGCTGCGTACTATTGCTGATGGATCCGATAGAGGGCTGTAATAAACATAATATTGCGGCCACGTTATTTTGGCTATTCAACAAGACAATGAAGCTACACGTCAGTTTTCAGATTATTTGCTAAAACAGTACATCGAGTCTGGATGTAAATTTCCACCATCACTTAGAATTCTTCTCTTGTCTGACACGAACAACGAATGCGTGCCAAAACTGTTCATTGAACTGTTCATCATTCACACTCGAACATATTTAAATTATTGGAAGCCAACAATGAGATAAATCCACCGCTTACATAAAAAGTAATAGTACACATTTGAGAAACATCAAATAAAGCAAGAAAACAGTAGACAGGGAGGTATTTACACAGCAAAAAAGAAATAAATTTAGACAGGGCACAATAAGGAGACTAAATTACATCAATGAAGTAACAAATATTTCTGCTGTAGGAAACACGTTTTGTAAAATATTAAATATTCAGTTACCAAATCGTAGTTGACTTGGTAGCCACACCTTAGCATGGTTAAATGTAAACAAAAATGTGCAATAAGCAAATTTCAAATGGGTACAAATTCGGATGTCTGGTATATAGCGAGTGTTTATTCTGCATAGATGGCTTAAACGGCCACCCCAAAGCGCAATCTCATGGAAGAAAGGTAGCAACCTGTCCTGCCTGTAACTCCACCGTCAAGATCATCGTAGGCAACATCATGTGAAACTTTTAGAGTTAATAATATTACGAGGATTGAATGAAAAGTAATGCCTCCACCTTCGTAGCTCTTCAACAGATGGCAGCATTGGTATGCGGCAGGTACCGGCTTGTTCCGTAGCCTCTTCTCTACAGCTCCAGTTGGCGGAAGCCTTAGCATTGAACGGTTGTGTTGTTACAGTGTTAAGTATGGAACTCTGCACAGACGGTCAGTCAATGCGATGCGGTCATGCTTGGAAATACAAAGTTAACGATTAGCATAATTCACAGATTTAATCCAAGTGAAAAATTTGATTAGAAGCGCAACTTACATGCATAAGAAAGTTCAATCCATAACATTAAAGACGCATACTAGTCGCCAGGAACTCGCCCAATTAGATCACCTCAATCCATGATCGATAGGACCAATCCTTCTTCAAAATCCCTCAGGGTAACCGAGGTAAAAAGTAAGCGACATCAGCGCTTAGAAGCGGAACTAACTGATGCCAGAACGCCACATGTTGGTCAAACGTTACATGGATAAGAGTTTTTGCGGATCATTCGTATAAAGATATAAAGAAAAGAGATAGGACAATCCCTATTCTTATGGATTGTGGTTAGTGAGGCACGTTTTTGTCCAGCCGCCATATTCCAATTCTACACTTTTGAGATGAGTACATCTTTTGGGAGTTAAATGCGCAACCAAAGATAATGCATATTTGGACTGCAAGTTATAAACCACTATAATGGTAAACATGTGTGAGGTATTTGGTTGTGATTCCTCGTATAGCAGAAGAAACAAACAAGGAAAAAGAAATGTGTTTCAATACATGGCTAGGGAACTTATTTAAGTGATTTTATGGCGTTAAAAGTTCAATTAAGCAGGAAATCTAGAGTATAATGGTAAATATATGTGTGATGTTTGGTTATAGTTTCTCGAATAGCAGAAGCAAAAGCAAGGAAAGGAAGATTTGCAGACAAACTTGAATACCTACTCCAGTTTACAAGAAACCTCTTGCTAATTCGTGAGAAATAAATACCATCACATTATGGGCTTATGATACCAAAACCGTGAGAATAGGGGCGTGTTCCTAGGTCTCGGAATACAATACATACAATCCACATTGAAAGTCATTATAATCTTTGGGATAATACTTGTCACCCTTTTTCGGTGTGCGCTTAGAAATGATTTCTAATCTTTCCCAAACATATGTGTGTATGTGTATATGCAAATGCATCCTATAAATGACCGTCTCATATATATATATATATATATATATATATATATATATATATATATATATATATAATGAAGGAATATTTCATACAATCCCATTTTTTTGCCTGTTAGAACTTATTTTTGATAAATTCTAACAGGCAAAAACATGGGCAGATTAGTGCAATGGATTTAAGCTCCACAAATAAAGTTTATATACTTTTTTTAGAACATGTCTACACAAGCAAATTTAGGCTTAAGTTTATTATACATGAATAGTTGGTGTAGTAATTTTATTCTTAGTTACAGCAACAGCATTTATAGGTTACGTATTACCCTGAGGACAAATGTATTAAACATTCCTTCATTTAGAGATCTCTCCCGTTTCATTTTTCTTATTCTTTCCTTCAAAATCTTTGGAAAACAATTAATTTTGTTGTTGCGTATGGAGTATATGGCAAGATCTACAATCACAAGGTGGCAGCTGGACACAAAACGTGCTTCATTTCCGCTCTGTGTGCACTATTCTTCCCTGATCATGTGACTGTTTCAGTGTTACTCCTGACACATAAAAACTGCTGTGTCTGATTATAGATACAACAAGCAGTTTTTGGAAAGAACATGAATTCACTTCTGTAACAAAAAACAAAACAAACAAAAAATGTGTTTCCACATCACAGGTAACTATTTTGGTGTTTTGCTTGGGATCTAGGTTGGTAGTATTCGCCAAATGCTTACAACCGTTCTTAATACAGTCGTTTTCAAAATCCCTTACCTGATAACTGCATTTATATGCCTTTAATGTCGCATCATTCAAGGGGCTAGTTATGTTATTTATTAACAACATCCTTAGCTTATTAGTGGCGAAATTTATTATTTCTATGATATCCTATAATTTAATTTATCTTGTACGCAATGTTCAGTTAGATATTATATATAATATAGTAAATTTAATTTCAACAATTTTACTTAGTGCTTTCTTCTTATCAGGTTGTATGAACAAAAATATATTGCAATAAAACTAAAAGTTGCGTCTAATATTGTAGGAAAAATAGGATAAATCTACATGCAACTGCAGACACGAGTTCAATAAATACAAATATAACCACACCAGTTTCAGATACTTCGTGCTCATGCTTCGAATTCACATAAGGCTGGTTGGTATTTTCTAGCAATATGGCTCATTAAGCTCAATATTCACAAAAAATGAAGAAAATATTTCACATTTTTCTCTTAAATCCATAATGGTACTCTTAAGATTTTGGCCAAGTATATTTGAATTGCCAAAACAAGGTAAATCTGGATGATAACATTTGGTATCTGTGGTATGGCTGTTGAGTGACAATTGCTAATCCCAGAATACTCACTTTTAGAGGCAACATATTTTTGGAACTAGACGAAAGAACATACGGATTAATAGCAGTACTTTTTAATGGGAATGGGGATGGTAATTCATACATCCCAATACGCAGCTTAAAGGTTGACAAAAGTCAAAGCCGGACTTTAACAAAATATTCTAAATAAAGCTCGCCTGCTGTTCGTGAGGCTTATCTAAAGTGGCTCATATCTAAACATGCAACCTGCACCAGTAATTTACGATGTCACCGTGTAAAGGCGTGATACTTCTTCACTTCAAGGCATAGGCATTATATAGACACATTTCCATTGTCTCTGAAGGCATTTGTAAGCTTTACGGTAACAGTGAACAAAGCCTTAAAATCAGACAGTCGAAGTACGGAAAACAAGTCTTCGCAAGCATTACATAAAGTAGCAAGCTTAGCCCCGTAACTCAAGTGTCGTCCTCCGTGATGCAATGGTTACCATGCTAACTTCATATACGATCCGGTGGAGGGCGATGTATTTTTTCGAGTGTAAAAATCCTTAGCATGGCTTCCTTTGGAAGGGAAGTAAAGCCGTTGGTCCCGTGTCGTAGGTTTACGGCATGTAAAAGAGCCTCAAGCCTGATAGAGAGGCCTTTGAGCAAGATTAAGTGGTCTTTCACGCCCAATTTAGAATGGGACGCTGAGAACCATACCAGTTAAAGAGCGTCCATAAATAGCACCCCATTAATTTTTATTATTATTATTATTATTATTATTATTATTATTATTATTATTATTATTATTATTATTATTATTATTATTATTATTATTATTACATAAATCAGTCAATAGAGCACTTGCCTGCTGTGCGAGTAGTCAGGGATTTGATTCCCAGCTGGGAAGTGGGAGTTTTTTTCTAGGCAGCACTATTCCCTATCCTCCACAAAATCTGGAAGTCTGAAAGAGAGTGAGAATGTATTTATGGTGTAACGTGCAAAGACCATGGGGTGCAAAACTGCATTTAAATAAAATAGATATTAAACTTTACATCCGTTAATATCATTGCCGAAAGACAATAATGTTCCAAAGGCAAAATGACCATGCAGCTAACTGAAAGGATTTAAAAAGTCTCATGTGTTCCATTTAAATGACTTCTGTAGCTGTTCTACAACAAACTTTTCTTGTAAAAGGTTATTCTCTTATCTCCGTCATACTAATCAAGGTAAAATTTAGCACTAGCCTAAAGCGAGAGTCAAAGCTTTTAAAAGCTATCACTTGCGAAACAATTAATTAAAGCTTAGTTCTCTTTACGCAGCTAGCGGTGAAACAAAGGAGATATAAAACGAAAGTTGAATTTCCTCTTGGGAAAGGTTTAAATAATTTAAAACTGAAACCAGTAACAAGGAATATCTCAGAAACGGTTAACTCTGCAAATATGAGATCTACATTTTTTGTATATTAAGCTTTCGTCTCTTATTTATGGTTTACGAGTTATGCAAAAGCCATCCAGACTGAAAAGGTCTTCAGAGGCTATTTCCAGAAAATTCTAGATATATAGTTCATTTGTCTGGAAATATCTTAAACATATGGCCTCTTAATCGAAATCTTCAGACAATTTTAAGAAAATCAAAGTTTTGAAAAATTCTTTCATGTAAAGGTAAGGGGATTTTCTTGAAAATCTTCGTATCGCATCCATTATTTTCACGATTAATCCTTGGTTTCCTGCATTAGTATATTTCATATGCCCTTTTACCTTCAATTCAAGTTAAAACTGTGGTTCTATTAAAATATATGGGAATAAACTTATAAAATTATTATATAAAATAATAAAGAAAATAGAAATGAAAATAAATGTAGATCTTTTATTAATCTTTTTCTTCCCAATTAAAAGTTTAAATTCTTCTAAACTAGTTTTCATAATCCTGCTAAAGACACTACCAAAAAGTAGTTCAAATGGCCATGAGTGTTAGGTGATAAGTAATGGACTGGCCATCCATTCAAAGCTCAATGTTGCAAGTTCAAATCCCAGTGACTGTGGTAAAGGACGGGGAGAACCCAAGTGAAATAATCGGTGGGATGCTTGGAAGCTAAAGGGGTTACATTTGTCTGTAGCTATGTGGGTTTTACTCTTTTATTTATTTAAAGAAATCATTGCAATTTTAGGGCAAAAATTGTATATATTCTTACAATATAAAACTGTTGATTACTTGTCGTTTATGGTTGAAGATTGGTACAACATGAAATTAATCCTATAGTACAACCCTATTTGTATAGTTACGCTTAAAACAAGCGGAACTGATAGGAAACCGACAGGAAACAAAGGGTTAATGATGTTGGAATTCTTGTGAACAAATGTATCAGTTAGCACGAAAATGCACAACAAAGAAGTATATATTAATATACATTAGATTAATAGAAAACATTACAGGTTGAGATCACAAGCAAGAAACATTTATTATAAAGCAGCATCTGAACCTGTTTTCTTTAGAACCGTTAGAACGTTAAAAGGTTTAATACGATCAATGGTGCTATACAGAGATCAGGATAATCATCTGCCTTCATTCTCCGTGCTATTCCAGGTAACGATACGAGCCGATGACTACCAAGTACGTAATTAACAAGATTATAGCCACTATTAGTGATTAGCAGGGAATGGTAGTGTACCAGTTTACCACTAATAGCGTACTTGGAACTTAAAAGACAAAATGCTTATGGGAATCTCTGATTTGTAATAGAAGTATGCGGACAATTCAGTTGTAATAATATCAATTTATGAATAACCCTCCAATGAAATTCTGAGGTCTAAATAAATAAAGTTAACAATAAAAATAGGAACGTATATACAATTACAAGTGTACCTATAAATCATATTTTACAAGTATGCATATAGAGTTTAAAATCACTCCAAGAAAAGTATTTACAATAGTTTCTGCAATTCAAGTTTGTACTTGCTGAATAATTAAGTATCAGTTTATAGCAATGGATTTTCCTACAAAGAGCAACAATACCAACCACACCTTTACCATTTTTGTATTCCTCTTTCATTTTTAAACGTGCAAGAAATATTTATGGTCATGAAACAATTCTATTTTAACCGCAGTTTCATTTTCCAGCAGTAAATCTCTTAAACATTTAGATAATTGTCAATTTATTTATTTAGACCTACCTTTCCATACATTTTCCGCTTTTGATTCCCAAGAATCAAATTCTTTGTGAATCATGATGCACCAGCTTAAGTAATTATCAGTTCATAAGCCAGTCTTGTAGCTTCTTCCTAAACATTGATGAACAATAATTGTTCTAGCAATTTGTTCCACAAATTAATACTTTTTATTACAGTCCTGCAATCAAAACTAACACTGAGATAACTTTTCTTAATTACATGTTACATGTCACATTTGAGAAACAATTCATTAAAAGTTAAGTAAACAAATACTTAAAGGTAATATACCCACAGCATTAAACAATGCCTTTTTGAAAATATATTTCATGTTCTTGTCTCAGACATGCCTTACCTAGTGCATCCTAAACAAGCTACACATCCCATTGAGACATGGAGGCGTGTGTCCCCAGATATTCTCTTGCCCTTCCTGGATAAGTGGATTGCTTTTGTATCGCTTCTAACGTCTTGGAGATAACGGTCTCTGATGGCTAGGTCCAGAAATTGAGAAGGCACGTTCTTGCTCATTCCATGTTATGTACACAGTTACCAATTCCAAGAGGAAATTAGAAAAGAGCTACACTCTCACACACACAAATCTCGCTACATATAGAGTAAACATAGTTTTAACCATGCTGTTCAATAAAATGAAACTTTGTGTGCGGGTATAGCGATAAAATGGGGATTAAAAGTTATACCTAATACCGAATTTTTCAGCTTCCAGAGTCAGGAGTAATTCCAAATATCTTATTCTAAGTTTAACATTCACATACTTCTACATTTATAATAATGATGATTATAAGGTTTGCAAATTTGAAGTTTCTGCTCAAAGCGTCATTGCTGCATGATAAAAACTTTAAAGAAAAAAATGTGCTTATTCCCTAAGGATCCCTGTATAATGGATACACATATAAACACTTTCCCAATTGGTGAACTGGCGTGTTTTAACTTGAAATATCCTCGATGACTTCTGCAATTCTTTTAACGCACGAAGGAATATCTGCATGCATCAAATACGGGGCAGTTGTGCCAACCTGCCAATGTTATCATAGAACCCTATGATCAATAATATAACCAAGTTTTGAAATGCCTCGTTGCCTGTGTTATTCGCATCTACTCCAAATTTTCTATGTAGTTGGGTAGTTCGGATATACTGCACACCTAAATATAACACAAATCAAAATCCGGCAGGCCACTCTATGTGACTCTATTGCCAGTTGCAATATCCGGGGCAATTGCTGAGGAACCTTCTACTAACAGTAAACTGGAGCTCCTGCTTGTAGGCTTCCAATGTCATCCTATAGTTGACTGATTCTGGAAACAAAGCAATGATTCAGAAGTAGATCTATTTGTTAACGAAAAACAACTGGTTACCAATAATCCCTACAACATATCGATATTGTGGATGCCAGTGTGGTTCGTTTCCATCATTTCGATCTTTCCATTTGACCGGTATCGAAATTTATGTCAGTAGGTTTATATTGAGGCAGAGTAAAACACCTAAGAAAAAGTGGATATGCATATCATAATTTCCTTCTGAAAGATCCTGAAATAAGTGCATTTTTAAAAGATGTTGTTTGTATATTTTTGAATGTTCATCTTTGAGCTATAGTTATATTTTATACTAATGTCAACTTTGTAGAAGAAACGTTTAAGTGTTCTTGTACACAGAGTATTCGAAATGTAGTAGTTGAACTTTTAGGATCTAATCCATTAACCATCGAATTTGAATACATTTGCGTACTCTGTTATTTCGCTTTGTACGTGAAACAAATTGATGTATGTAATTAAATAAATCTGACACCTTTAAATGAATGTGTGGCCTATTCCGTACTAAATAAATATTATTGTAAATAATTAGTTTTCTTTTCTTTTTATTTAAACATTACATATTCGAGATATTTCACCTTCTTGATGTTAGTAACTACCTACTAAGAAGTTTAAGAGATTATAAGCATTATTATTTGGAATGGATACACCTTATTCAGTATTAATTGAAAATATAAAGTTAGTTGAGGCATTCCGTTTAAGAAAATATACAAGCAATTTGGATACCTCCTAGTTGAACCGAATTAAAATGTTGGCGATAACCCAACATTCCGCAATACATAGGTATCCCTTGCAAGTAGGAGGGGAAATTAGGATTCAATGGTAATATCGATCTGATTTTGAATCCTCATGAGGGTTCAACAGTAGTACTTGTACGTGTCATAAGGAGAGAAAAGAAGGCGGACTCCCTCCTAGTGTGTGTGTGTGTGTGTGTGTGTGTGTGTGTGTGTGTGTGTGTGTGACCTCAAGTGCACGTAGCGCTAGAACAAGTTGAGACATGTCATACAAGTCCCCCCACGGTGTATATTGATTTCCGTGATGTGGTGTGACATCACGACAGAGCAAGTCGATACGTGTCAATAAATCCCTCTTCACCCGCCACCCCCTGCAGCGATGGAATAAAGGAGAGGGAGAAAGAGGTATGAAACCACTTGTCCGAAAGTCGTCGTAGCGAGTGAACATGGAGAGCCACAACGCAAAGTGGTCTAACATTAAGACATACGATGAGATGAGGGAGCATTGTCTAGAGAAGCATATCGAAAAGTGTGATGGAGCGACACACCGGATCATTTGCACCAAACCATCCCAGCACAAGGAAATTATGTCAGTCTTCCACTGTGGGGAAAACTGTGAAGTGTATGGCAACAAGGAAGAAAAAACGTGAGCATAAAATAAGTTTATGGGTCTAACTAGTTAGTAATCTGTGCTATTAATACAATAGAACTGAGTCTATGATAATTATGTTCAGCAATCCAGACGCTGAAGAAATTCCTGCAATCCCTGATGTAGAAAATCTGCCTCCAGTCACTTCACCATCAGTTGGAGGAGAAAGGTGAGCATATAGTTGATATTACCCTTGTGTAACGTAAACCTTATAAGTCTCGTAACTAAAGAAGGGCGTGTATGTATATGTGTGTGTGTTGCAGAGACGCGAAAAAGGAGAGGGCAGCAAAGAAAAGGAATAACAAGTTGAAGAAGTCTAAGACAGAACTGGATATAGATCAGGTGATAGTAATTTTCCTGGATCCCATTGCACCACCCCAGTCGCCTCCTCAAGTCAAGAAAAAAAATTCTTCAAAATGAAGAGCTGCTACTCGAGAATGACGTATTTATATCCCCAGGTGCACGTGTGAATATAGGATTATATTATGAAGTTCCGGTCCTCTACATAAGAACGAACGATGATTCATATGTGTACATAACAAAACCTGAAAAATATTCCTAAGATTGAACGGTACATTCATGAAGAAAAGTTCCCCAGTGAACAGTATGGTGAAAGTATAATTTATGCATATAATATAATCGTCTGCATGAACAATGTCAATCAAATAATGTAAGCAAATACTTGCCTAAATAATAACGTAATATATCTGGATAGTGTTGCAATAACAGGATTAAAAATACTCATACCATATATACAAAAATATTAATATCAGCTGCAAGATTTTCATACATCGTTGTGCCCGTATAATATGTCAAGCAGCGGTATTAGGAAAAGGGTAATAGATATGTATTGTAGATGCAATAAAAAGATAAAATGTAAATATTTTAGTTTCTTTTTATTCATAGATTTTATATAATGGATTGAACTACATGTGTTAGAGGTCTGTAGTGATAAGTTTATCGTGAATAACTAGACAAAACAGAGATGTGCGTGCAGGTATGTTATCCGATGCTTGAACTTCCAGTCTGATGTTGATAGCTAAAGAGACGGTCTCCTCAGGTTGATGAGAGCAATCGATGACGAATAGGGGTGCAAATTTCGCAAAGTCATTCCTCTTCAACAGAGGATAATTATCTTTGCCATAATATGAATTTTGGGATTTCGAGTACAGTTCATATAGGGATGCAAACTTTGAAGTTCTAAAATCCAAGTTCATATCGTTGGATGGATAACATTCACTATTGAGATACAGTTTCAGATTAGTGATGTTACAATGATCAAATAGAGAGCAATCTTTTGTCGAATCATTCAGTCTAGCCGTCTGTACTCCCACAATTACAAAACGAGCTTTTTCTAGTTTCGAGGTAGTAGCAATATTCCAAGTGAAAGATTTAGTCTCAGGAACAGCAGGTTGTGTGTGCAGGTCCCAAGTTCGAAAGGCAACATGTAGCGGTTGATCAGATTTTACCAATTTCAGTTTTTCCACTCTTTCGGAATCGGAAAGTCTAAGTACTGGCATCCTCCATTCAATACACTTCAGTCTAATAACAGCTGCTTCTTCACCCTTCATGCAATTATTAGAATGTTTAGATCGAAAGAGAACCAGTTCAAACTTGCTGTTGAGTATGAGTTCCTTGTGATCGTCAGCAAATCCAAGAAGTAAAGAGAGGGGTAAAACAGCGTTGAAACCTCCAGTAGCGTTTACAATGTCAACCTCCTGCCCTGGATATGTCCAGCCAGCATTCTGTAAGCGATTCGATTCCAGTATGTTGAGACTAACATAGTTGCGCATGGTCGATGAAATACTAGGATTCCTAGTTCGATCTATAGTAGTACCATTCACGTCAATACGAGCTTCATCGAAGAGAAACGCCATTGCATTATTGGTGAGCTTCGTAGATGTAGGACTCCCATCGGCCTTAGTGATAGCTCCCTCGATGTAAAGATAACTTCTACTGGGTAATGTGTACAAATCTTCCGTTTGACATGGTATTCTAATTTCATCGTTTGCATCTGGAGCCGACGTGTTGTATGGTAGAAATATGTGTTCTTCCTCCTTACTAATCTTGTCATCGAAGGTTGGAACTGCTGTCACATCTAAAATATCCATCATCGTAACACTCGGAATAGTAAGCTCTCGAGGAACCAGAGATTAGAAGGTGTTAGCTCCTTGCGCGCCAGAGATCGAGTATGGCGTAATCGGGAAAGAGGAGATCTATTATGGCATCCCCTTTTAAAATTTATTCCCATATCGTCTGATATGTAGCCTTAGAGTTATATTTTCGTTTCTAAAATTCACCGTATACCCGTTCTGATCCACTATGCGAACGGTTATTTGGTCTATGATATTTGTATCGATGAGAGGTTAGATATATTGGATTGGAAGGTTCCTTTGAAATGTGGTAGCCAGGAGGAACCGAAGGAAAAAACTCGTACAATGAATGACCAATTCTACCGTAAATGAAAGAACCAGTAGCAACACTGCACTCGACGCGGATGATACTCACTTTAAGTATGTTCACCAGGTTGTCGGATGTCGTTAAGACGCCCGCCTCAACCCTTCCAGTCTTGTTGAATCCCAAAAGCGAGCCGATAGAGTGCTCGTTCGAAAAATCGAATGGATAGGGACATTGAATTTCAGCTGTCATTGTATTATTACTAGGTCGTAGGAAAAAGTCATCACCAGTGCCAAGCCTTTCCTTGAGCAGCTTGTGAAGGTCATCAATTTCAGACGGGCCTGGAGGAAGTTCTATCGTTACAAGTACACCATCTTTATAATAATGGAATAAGTTGTTGCTCTTATCAACGTTCGGAATAGAGTAGAAAGTCTCCATATTTAAAAGTGCAATCTCGTAAAGACCATCGGGATCCAGATAGATCGGTGGATGCAGAAACGTTGAAATAACGGAATCAGTACCGCTTACAGTGATCGCGTAACTCATGTCGGTAGAAACTGTAGACACAATTGACCACAAATAACTGAGTTGAAATTCTGAAACCTATGCCTGTTATACCTTATCTGAACACCATTGAGATAGGTCTCAATTTCCTTAGGTGGATTCAGATTACCAAAGCTGTCAAAATATAAAGCAGAACTTCCATCCTTGCGTATAGCAACCAAATGAGTTCCAGGATTTGCCAAAGTATCCAAGTTAACGATAATCCTCTCACGAAATTTCGGTCTCGATGGCAGATGGTCTATCATATACACTCCCCTAAAATGAGGAATATGTAAAAGTCTGGCATACCTCTCAATCTCTGTTCTTCTTAACACTTTTTCGGGAATAAATAGACCTCTTCACCAGCTTTTTTGACGTAGGTACAACCCCTTGCCCTTTCGCCTCTTCTTTCTAAGTCCTTTTCCCATAGCTAAAGCCTCCATTTTTTGATTATGACGAATCAATCCCCTTAAATGTTTATCGGCAGCTTTCTTCTTATTTACAGAGTTAGCAATGTGAGCAGCACCTCCAGCAAGGCTTCCGGCTGCACCCAATGCTGCTAATAAGGGTACCAATGGTAGAAAACCACCCCGAGCTGGCGGTGGTAGAGTCCTCCTCCTCCCCCTCACTTTCCTCCTCTTCAAACCAGCGCCAGTTGCAAGCTTGCCCTTCATGACCGTAGTGACAAGTCTAGCAGAGAGTTTCTCACCCAAAGTAGCGTCTTTAGCCTGTGTTCTACTCCAAGCCTTATCTACCAGGATCTTGTCTGCCAAGTGTCTTGAGCTGGAGTCTTGACTCGCTGCGTAGGCGATATCGTGATCTTTACACGCTTGGTCTAATGGATTTACAGCTGGGTCACCCCTTTGTAATCGTTTATAAAGTTTGGTTCCAGGTCCGCAGTATCTATAGCCAGGTAAATGGACTTCAAATGGTAGAGAATTAATTAAGGAATTAAGAACTCCCACACTTCTCTTAGTAGCCTTCTGTACTCCCTTGTATCTCATGATACAATACCGAATAAATACTGTATATATACATTTTATAGTCTTAGTTATAAGATGAAATTTGTAAAGCAGAAGTGTACTCTGCCCATACACGTGCTTGACTTCGATAGTGATGTGAGAGAAGGGAGACACGGATCACTCTTTCCGAGTAACGTGAGGGCGCTCATATTAGGTAGTACGAATGCTGGAAAGACCAACGTATTGCTCAATTTACTAGTTCACGAGAATGGACTTAGATTCGAAAACCTGTACATATATTCAAAATCTCTATACCTACCCAAATACCAATACCTATTCGAGGTACTAAAGAACATACCCGACATAGGAGTCTACACATTCACGGAAGGTGACAATGTTGTAGATACATCTGAAGCTAGAGACAATTCCATCTTCATGTTCGATGACGTAATCAGTGAGAAACAGAGTAAAATTGCATCGTATTTCAGTATGGGAAGACATCGCAACGTAGATGCTATTCATTTAGCACAGTCATACGCCAAAGTCCCCAAGCATTTAATTAGAGATAATGCGAATATGATTATCCTCTTTAGACAAGACAATCTAAACTTAAAACACATATACGACGATTACGTAAATACAGATATGAGATATATAGAATTCAAGGATTTGTGTAGAAAAGTTTGGGAGAACAACGACGGATCAAACTCGAGACCTTCTGTTGTCATTGCTCCAGAATAGCCCCTGAACGATGGGCGTTATAGAAGTGGCTTCGATACCTTTATCACAGTGAACAGTTAAGTAGCGTCATTCATTAAAGTAATGGGCATCGACAGGTTCGGGTTCCGGCGAACAACTCCCAACAGGGGGGTAATTAATCGGTTTCTAATCAGTCGGGATGGTGATGGAAACTGTCTGCTCCGAAACAAGAGGTTGTGTAATGTTCGCGACCCTGAGGAAGAAGGTGACGCGTCGACTAAGAAGTATGTGGACACGATTGCGTCTGTCATCGAGATCCGATTGCAGACATTCACAGAAAAAACATCTTATCGTCACATGGGTCAATTCGAAACTAAGCTTAGGAATCACATACAAACATCACTCGACACTCAGTACGAGAATCTAATGTTATACTTAGGCAAATATGTATTAGAACGCGATTCTGCAAACAACATACTTCTTGATAAGAACAGACTGAAAATACTAATGACTCCTGAGCATGAATACGATGTGCCTAATAAAAAATATTTAACAGACTATGTAGAATCACATAGGACTCTGACGGAAACGTTACGTTCGGACACAGAAAATTAAAAGAAATGTCTCTTCCGGAAACGTTACGTTCGGACACAGAAAATTAAAAGAAATATCTCTTCCTATAGACGACGGTGATGCAACAAATAAACAATTTGTCATTCAAGTCGTAGAAAAGAAACATGAAGAGACGCTAAAGTATGTAAAAAGTGCCATAGACCCCCTCTCAAAAGATATCTCTGAGGTGGTGGAGCAAAACATGGAACCTATGACCGCGAGACAGCACTCCACGGATAAATTTCTAACCATGACGATGGATAAGGTCGAAGCTCTCAAAACTTAAGTGAACGTCATAAACACGATTATAGACCGACTGGGAGGTCAGCTGGTCATTCGACTACAAACAAAGGCTTTCAGAGGAAGCTCGCTAAGATATATGCTCACGTCCGGACTCGAATACTATTCACTCCCGTGCGATGGGTCAGTGATCGAATGCAGTATGTTATCATCACCCCAACAATTCACAAGATCAGGTACTATGGCTGCAGTAAACGGAAAACGTATAGAAACATATCCATACCCTTTCACGAAAGGAGATACAATAACATTCACAGCCCCAGTTCAACAACCTAAAGACGGACATATTCTAAACATCGAATTGGTTGTCTCTTATAAATTGATAATGTCTAGTTAACAATGAATCGTTTCAAAAATGGATACTGAAAGTGAAACTATCAAACTGAAGCAATCCATAGAACAGCATACCAAGGCTATTAGGGAAAAGTTACGCTCTCTAAAGGGTACTAAGTTCGAAACCCAGCGCATCATGTTGGAGGTTCCTCAAACCCTTACTACACCTCTCAACGTAATGTTGCAAATCAAAAAGAGGCGGGAAAGAAAACTGAAGACATGAAAGAAGACGAGGATAACATTACATCGTACCTAGGCAAAATTCGTAAATTAGAAAAAAACGAACTGGATACGACATATGGAATCCGTTATGAAAATGGTAGCTATTGGCTAGGGAATAAAGTTATCCAAATCGACGGTGACAATTACATTCAAATAGGGAGTTGGCGTTATAAAATAAATCCTGGGTTACTTGAACTAATCTTCAAAAGAGTGCCAAGTCAATCAGCATATACCGAAGACGATCTGGATACATACGCTCACATTCTACAAAATGCATTAGTTCACAAAAATGGATATTTGCGTAACGGTTGTTTGAAGTCGAATTCTGGCTTTAAATATAAAAACATAATCAAGAATCTCATAAACAAGACAGGATCGGGAGTCGAATGGATGGAGCTTCGGGAGACTACCCATTATATTTATTGGTCCGACCCTAACGTATTGGTGAATCGTCTGAGGCTTCTACTTGCATCTCAAGAGGCGGGAAATAACAACCACGGCATTGAGATCGACGAAATAATACATGAACTGAGTATATCGAAAATTATATCATGATTAAGCGAAATATTGCAATGGAAGAAGAATTTCTTCGTAGAAAAATAGTCACAAAAGGCACTGCATGACCTGGTACAGATCGATCCAATAGAAATGATTCCATATGCAAGGGAAAATAAAAATAATATATACTGATTACTATAGACTTTTATTCAAAAATGGCCTATGCACAACCTCTAAAATATAAATCTGGTAGTCGTGTAACAAATGCAATTGAGCTCATATTGAAGGAAATGGGAACGTCTCCAAAGCACATTCAATCCGACAATGGTAAAGAGTTTTATAACAACTCATTCAAACAATTAATGATGAAGTATAAGATCAACCATTAGAGTACATTCAGCATTGTAAAGGCAGCCGCTGTGGAACGTCTAATACGTACCATAAAACAATGTTGTACCGTGAGTTTCTGGTACAAGGATCATACCAATGGCTAGACCTCTTACCTAACGTGATAGACCCTTATAATAACACTTACCATTCAACGATTCCAATGCGTCCTAAAGATGTCAACAACGATGATCTTCTTCTCGGCGTCTACTCTCGACGCCATCATAAGAGAGAGAGAAGATCAAAAAATTCAAATTCGGTGACAACGTTAGGATCTCAAAGTATAAATAAATGTTTAAAAAGGGATACACACCAAACTGGAGTACCGAGATATTTCAAATCAGCAAAGTGAAAGCTACAGTTCCTCCAACATACATAATAAAGGATTCTGATGGAAATGAAATTTATGGAGGATTCTATGGGCATGAGCTATCGACGATGCGATATCCTGATACATACCTGATTGAAAAAATACTAAAGCGAAGAGGAAACAAGGTTAAAGTAAAATGGTTAGGCTTACCTAAGTCATAATGGATTGAAAGTAAGGATTTAATGTAACCAAAACTGTTTTCAGGCAATACAAATTGGTATATTGAACTATGCGTTCTTATTGATTACCCAAGCCCTGTGTGGGACAGGAGTTGGATAGGTAGAGTCACACTGAAAAAAATTCGATGCTATAGCCGGGATTTGAACTAAATATCTCATGGTCTGTAGCCGGTTGCGTTATCACTGAGCTACCATGGTAACATGCCGGCATATGTGTTTTTATTTTCTAACTTCTATAAAAAGGTCGAGGATAAGAATAAGGATGTAAATGAAAACAACGAAGACAAATCAAATACAAAAATTATTATTTTTTTTGTGTAGCAATATTTACAAAATTGTGTGTGAAAAATTAATATACATTATTAATACTAACCTACATTTTGAAAATAATCCTACAACTTAATTCCCTATCTAAGTATCCTAAAACTAATCTGAAAAAATAATATATTGCAATTTCGTAAAATTTTGTAAAGAAATAAAAATTAAGATACGAAATACTAAATGTGATTCCATAAACTACAACTTTGATTCCCTATCTAAGTATCCTAAAACTACTCTGGAAAGTGATGTGTTGCAATTTCGTCAAATTTGTGTACAGAAATGAAAATTAAGATGTAGTTTGTAATACTAAATATGCTTCCATAAAATATATTTTAAGCTACAATTTCGATTTTCTATGTAATACCTCAAAATATACTTCGAAAACTGTAGTGCAATACTGTCATTGAAATGTCTTTCCCTCCCCAGTCCTCTTGATACTTCCCACCCTCATTCATGGTCAGAATTTTCAACTATAGAATAGTGACCCCAAGCTAGGGTTGAATATGAATATTCCAGAAGCAAACGTTTGTCATCAAGACTTTGCAATGCTACCTTGTTCATTTCCATTGTATGGACATCGTGTTTATTACTTCTAAATGTCGTTTGCTTGGCATAAAACATTTTTACTCGTATCAGCAAGGCACGATTTATGGTCTTCAATACTGATGGAACGCATTACATTCTTTGTGACACCCTCAGCTTTTTTTTACAACTTGTCCATCATATTTAAAAGTAAACAATTTTGATCGCAATCCTATAAATTCAGTCATAACATTTCCGGCTAATTCATCTTTAAACAGCCCGATAATTTTCTAGTTAACACGAGGTATTCCATAAACATTATCCTGAGCATAGTTGGATGTGTCAAAATATTGAATGCTACTTTTTATGAATTGGTATATATCTGTGCTGCATTAAAAAAGAAATGCATCCGTGTCAACGTAAATTAGAACTAGATCTTTTAAATTAGGTTTCATTATATTGTAATAGAAATTGTACATTATAAATTTTGACTTGTCAAGAATTGCCTGACCAATATATATATATATATAGGTTTAGTCATTCGAACTTCCTCTCTCGCCATTTCAATGCCTACAAGTTCCTCTGAAAATACTACATACCGAACAAAGTTTTGACGTGCAAATAGTTTACGTGAATGCTTCCATGATGTAACAAGACGGAAGTCACTATACTTTCGTACATTCTCAATAAATTTACCTTAAACGCAATTATTCATTAATTTATATAGATTCTGTCCAAATTTGGAGCTCTCCTTTGCACGCAAATCTGAATTTAAGTTTATGTATGTCTTAAGCCAATCTGATTGATAATATGCGACCACTTTATGTATGCGAGATAAAGTCAGCTCTAATTGAATACATTTCTGCAGGTTTCCATAGTGTAATATATAATTACGTTTGGGTGCTAGTGTGGCTAACAGTTTCTTGTATTCACCCTTGGGTGGAATCTCACTTTGTGCGCATAATGGAAATTCATTATGGGGGGTCGTGTAGTGAAGATGGATAATCTAAGTCTGTTTCCAAAACGTAACGGAACTTTGAATTGGATGGCATTTTTAAGAAATCAATATTACTGATTTCCTCTCTACCTATTCATCTGAGTCCCCCGTATGGCAGAAATTCTAACATTCCAGTAGGATATAAATTATTCTCATCCAAGTATGCCAGATAATTATCGGGTTGCAAATTATCATAATCAGACATGTACTTATTGTTAGCTTTTCCATGCGTTTCGATACCAGGCATAAACCTCCTCTGATAGCAGACTCGAAAAAATCTATAATCTCTTTATCGGTTATCAATGATATCTTTATGTTTGTAATTTTGAGCATAGCATCGAATGTTAATCCTGGTAATGACTAGGGTCCAAACCATAGATTTTCAATGCAAGATCACGGAAATTTTCAAAAACATCCGCCAACAATAAGGTGTCTGTTTTCAGATATAAATCACTATACTCTCCAAGGTTCCTAATATCAAACGTTTTCCACACATTTTGAGAATGACTGTACTGTTCAGCGGCTATTTCATAAAATTTTGTAAGATGAGGTAGTGACGTCTCCTTTCATTTTTCTACATACGAATATGGGAAGATGCCTTTTTGTCTCATAAGTCTTTGACGTTCCGGAGTTTTGTACTCCCTGTTTGTAATTCTGCAATCCTTATCGGTTAACAAATCGGCTAGATTTGACAATTTATCACTCATGAATCTGTATTTATCCAAAAATTTAAAGTATATTGACTTATATTTCTTACAAAATGAGAGATATCGTTCTGAACTCTGCGATATACAAGATATAGCTTCATTATTATAACCTAGGTGTCTGACTATAAAATGAGCATCAAAGTTCGAGAGACAATGAAAGTATATAAGTATGAAATTTGGTAGTTTTCTGTTTAAGTAGCACGAGCTATTAGCTGCACCCAAAAACTGTCCACTTAAGTGCGAATGGTCACGTACCTTAATGTCATCAATGTCTAATTTCCGTTTGCATATGTGACAGTACTCAGAATTTTGATAAATAATTTCATCTTCCTCAGACATTGTCAACTCAATAATATTTGAATATATCTGAATCACGTCATCAGCAATTAATTTAAGTTCAATTAGAAATTCACTGATCGCATTAGAACCCCTGAAAAGTTTAAATTTTGAAAGGGACTGATCATATCTGCATATCAACTTAAGAACTATTGACATGGGCTCATGATGCTGTATCGATCGCGACCAACTATTAGAACAAGATGGTTGACATGACTGTACTTTAGGAAGTATTGTTTCTATATCTGCATAGACCACAAATGGAACTGGGAAAGCCTCATCGTAAGCTTTAAATTCAACTATGTCATCAACTCCCAACTGAGGTGTTACGATATTTTGATATTTCATACACTTTAAACGGTGTTTACTTAATATCGCTTCACTTGAAAAGCCTTTTAAACAGGCCTCGCAAATCCACATTTTTCGTTTGCATTTACTCATTTGACTTCTCAAAAGACGCGACAGATCTGTAACTAATGTATAATGTGATCTATGTTCATTTTCAATTCTTAAAAGATTAACGTGGGTATCTATTTAAGGTTTGATATAGTGGAATAATACTTTGATTTTCTACTCCAAATACAGAAATGGATATATCTCTGTTTTGATTTTCAAATGTCTCTAATTGTACGAGTCCGACTGGAAATTGTATTCCCTCAAAGTTAAATTCTTCTGTCATTCTATATTTAGAATAAGAACGTGTTCGCATTTTGTTATGCTTTGTCGGAAACTTTGCTGCTAGCAGACACCAACCAAAGCACTTATTGTCTGTATTCTTTATATTTATGACTGCCCTCTTATGTTTAATAAATGCGGGCAATTCTATATACTGAGATGCATTTAATGCATCGTATCTACAGATGTTAATGGTTAATGAATGAATCTAATGGAGAGCCTTCGAACTATCTCGGGTTTCAAAATTATTGACATGTGATAATAAAGTTTTTTTTAATTTTATTATTATACCATCGACTGAGGTTTGTACTCTGTACGATATAATCCATTTTTGTGTTAAAATTAAACGTCTTAATCTGTTCTTTATAGGGGGTAGTAATTATATATGCGCAAGTTAGAGTCGCGCCTACTTTGATTCCACATTTATGTTCAGTTAGATGCGTTTCAATCAGATTGGTAACTAGAACACGACATTGCTCTATATATGCTTCAGGATCAAATATGTTTATGGTGTTATCTATTCTCATTGTTTGCAATCTGTTTTTGAAAGCACTTTCTATCTGACAGCACTGTAAATTCTGACCATGACTTACTGAGGACTCTGACATTTGCGCTGTTGCGTCACGCTAGCGATGGTCTCTTGGCTTGGGGTTCATTTACATCGCTGGCATCCCTGCGGCGTCTCTTTTGGTTGGAACCTGAAACAGTTTTAACAGTGAGTCAGTATCCCAACACAAATATTCATTTATAGCCATGTAAAAAAGTATATAATAAATTGCATGAAATAATGCTTAATTTTTTTATTATTGTTTCATTTGTCACTCCAGATGCCACTTAACAAACAAACAAAAAAAGCAGACATAATCTACATTATTTGTTCAATTTTGAAATGTGACATTAAAAAAATAGAAAAACAAATGTAGGAATGTTGGTAGAAATTTTCATCCCAAATGCCCCTGAATAGACAGCAAACAGGTGCAATCCACAGTATTCATTCAATTTGAATGAAATGTGATATTAAGATAAACAGAAATTTAGGACATTTTGGAAATTTTAAATTTCTCACTCCAAATGTCCCTTAACAATCAAAAGAAGCTATAACCTACAGTATTCGTTCAATTTAAATGTAAAATGGTATTAACAATTAAAATCAGAAGAAATCTGTACAGAACTGCAAAAAAAGTAAACATTGCAAAGAAATCGAGAAACATTTAAAAAATTTCACTCACAGTGTTGCTTAACATTCATGAAACAAACATCCAATATCCTCGTTAATGAATAAAAACGTCTACAGTATAGATTCAATTCGAATGAAATGTGGCATTACAATAACCAGAAATTCAGAAATTTTTGTTAAATTTTCACTCCAAATGTCGCTAAGAAACAGGTATAATTTACAATATTCGCTCAATTTGATATGAAATGTGATTTTAAAATAAACATCGTAACAATTAAAATCTATACAGAAATGCTGAAATTTTAAAATCTTCAAATAATGAAAAAATCTGTGCAGAAATCGGTACAAGTTTCTGAATTTTCACTCCAAGTGCTACTGAACATTCATGAAACAAATATCCACTATCCTTTAACGAAACCTTACAATAAACATAAATTTAGAAAATTGTTGTAGAAATTTTATAATTTCACTCCCAATGTCCCATAACAAAAAAAAAAACAAAAAACAAATGTGTTCTACAGTATTCGTTAAATTTGACGAGTAAAATTTTCAAAATTTTCTCTCCCAATGTTGCTTAGCATTCATGAAATAAGTATCCAAAGCCCCAAAACTGTGTACAGTACAGATTCAATTTTGAATGAAATGTAACATTAAGAAATCATAAACAGAAATTTAGAAAATTTTTGTAAACCTTTTAAATGTTCACCCCAAATGTCCCTTAATAAACAAGAAACAGATTTAATCTACATTATTCATTCAATTTGAATGAAATATGATATTAAAATAAATAGAAAATTCAGAACATTTTGGAAATTTTAAATTTTCACTCCAAATGTCCCTTAACAAACAAAAAAAAAGCTATTCATTAAATTTGAATGAAATGAGACCTTGCAATAAACATAAATTTAGAAAATGGTAGAACTTTTAAAATTTGACTCCAAATGTCCCTTAACAAAAAACAAATGTAATCTACAGTATTCGTTAAATTTGACGTTAAATATGAATTAAAAGTGATATACTAAACATCGTTATAGTAAAAATCAGAAAAATAATACAGAAATGAAGAGAATGTAAAATTTGACAAACAAAGACACACATATAATATGTAGTATTCATTCAATTTAAATGAAATGTGATATTAAAATAAACATTATAACTTTGAAGACGTTAGTACATACGTTGTTCTGCTGTAAAAAACATATGCTGTGCTTCTTGTAGCCGAACTTCAAAGTTTCAAATCCCTTGTATACCATGACAAATCCCCCATTGCCAAGCGTGTTAATCTGATCATCTGTCATGGTACTGTACCTCGCTGGAAGGAACAGTTGACAATCCTCCAGATGAATCACAGTGCGATTCCCGTAGCGTGTTTTGACGCGTTTACAGGCTGTGACAGGGTGCTGAACATCCTGTTCTATTTCACTCAGTTTCTTCTGTGCTGAAAATTGCGATCCTTCCTCCAACAGGTCCAATTGGCGTGTCAGATCGTCTGGTACACCTACAAAATTCACAATTTCTGTCATTTACACTTTTTCTTTTTTGTGTAACTATGAAATTTGAATATAGGAAATATACTATGTAACTTTTGACATATTTTTTGCAACATTAATCAAATAAGCCTTTGCTCTCCCTTCTGTAACGCTGAGTTTTCTCACCGGAATACGGATTTTTAAAATTTCTAATAATAACTAAGATAAAGGAAGTAAACAGTCAAACTAGTGTTGTTTCTCCTTTACTATGACGATTCTATATTTGTTGTTATAACTCTAATAAAGAACATGCCGCGCGCTTCACCCGTTATTTGTTTCAGCGATATATAGAGGTTAGAGCACCTTCACTTGAGACTTAGATATTCTGCTATTATCTCTTACCTCCACGTTGATTCTCTCCTGTTGCCATTGTGTCGACTGTCTGCTGTGGAACTTAATGACATCTTTTATACACCTCCTGCAGAGCACAGTAGAACTTTAAACCTAAAATACTTTAAAATTATGTAGTTTTTGGATACTTAGATACGGAATAAACTCTGTTTCTATTACTGTAGTCTTTATACTTCCAGGCGATGGTTTGGTACGCCTACTGGTGGGCGTTATGTTTCCATTTCTCTGTGCTATCTCTCTCTCTCTTATTGATTATTTACTTTTCTGCTTTGTCGTTGGCTCTAGTGGATTTACCAGCACTAGTTGCATTACTTAGGATTCCTTACTTCGAAGATTCACATGTTTCACCCTTATTTAAACTCTCATGTTCCTCCCCTCAGATTTTTACCACAATTTCTTGCTTAGAACACACATGTGATTTTTATTCTCATATTTCTCCCTTTGCCCTACACGTTACTCAGGATTCCTTACTTCGAAGGGGACACATCCTTTTACTTCAGCCCTTGTGTTTTCTCCCATGTTTCACCCTACGGTTTATTCTTACTAATCTCATTACTCGGGATTGTTTGTTTCGAAATGGGGTGCAATCGAACTACACACTTACTCACTCACTCACTCTCTCTCTCTCTCTCTCTTACACACACACGGAGGGGGTCCGCCTTCTTTCCTCTCCTTATGACATGTACAAGTACTACCGTTGAACCCTCATGAGGATTCAAAATCAGATCGATACTACCATCGAATCCTTATTTCCCTCCTACTCTTGCATATACACTGATGTTTCACTGACGACATAGTGATATAAAATATTTAAATAATACTACATAATCTAATCATACTTTGTCTACTCAACAAACACTATCTAATAAAAAAGTGTTTGAAATCATCTTATTGAATACTAGTCATAGTTTTTATTTCAGTACAAATTAAATGTTTTGAATTAGTATTTTGATTTAAATGCTGTAGGAAAATTTTATTTCACGTCACTTCGACGCTCGTACACAATTGACAACTACTCTCTCCTTCTCTTTCTCTCTCTCTCTCTTTCTAATTCAAGTGTATGCTTCGAACTTACTATCATAACTGACTTTGCGAGTGAGTCAGCTTTACTTATATATCTCTCGCTGAGCTGGCAAGAATCTTACAGAAGTATAGGTTTTATTGCACGTGTACATTACACGCAGGTGTGACAATGTTGCACCAAAGTATAAAGGGCCAGGGCTTTGATATAAATCACCATATCGCGCCATGTCATTTTACACATACCTGCCAAAGTAAGCTATGAACAATGATAAGCAAGCCGTTCACACACGCACAGCGGTTCTGGATGGCAAGGTATAGGTGCGTGCATTTGGCATATTGACATGTGTGTATATTATCGCTACAGTGCTTGTAGTACTGGTGATTATCTCTCATGTTTAAACCTAATTTATCATGGAAATGTATCTCATCACTGATTAATGTATAGTTTACAATATTTAAAACGTACGGAAATGTTGTCTATTAGAACTCACGGGTTATTAGCTTCGTCATTGCGATAAAATTCAAACTTTCAGCAATTGTACATTCCATTATCTAATTGACTTTACAATGTAGTTTATCATTTTGATACTGAAATCATACACGAGGACTCGGATATACAAAGCCTTCGTTCGAGGGTTAGAGAAGTATTTAACTTCGAAATGTGTACTGAAGGAGTATAACATAATCGTTAGAAACATTTTTGAAGGAAATGCAGCAACTTGGCAGGACCATAGGAAGTGACAGTAAATTTAAGGTTATTTATAATATGTTTATGAATAGATAATGGGGGGTTAGAGGAAACAAGTAAGTGTCATATTAAAACTTAGTAAAAAAACTTAACCAGATAACATAACCATGGTTCATTATTTCAGGAAATCCAGAATGTTAGATCCACCAATAAGTCAGAACTATCTAGCAAATATTGAGACAAAATATTTCTCCAAAGTCATTCAGCACCATTTAGTAGTAGAAAGTAACAGAAATACATGTGGAAATGGAGAAAGTTTAGAGTTTTTCGGGCAATGGGATACGGTAGAAATAGAAAATAGTATCAAATGAGGAATGAATTAAGATGCTTAGTTATGACATCAGAACCTGCAGTTTAGGAAATGGAAACAGAATCAGTTTGATAGAATTAATCAAATGAATTACATGAATATGTGAAATAGAGGGAAGGTACACAATTCAGAAGTAGGAATAACTCAATTAATGATCATTAATTTACAACTAGATCGCCTAAGTAGGGGAGAAAAATAGAAGTGATACATAGAGATAAGGTGGCAGCAGTAGAGAAATTATAGGAAACAACTAAAACCATACAAATGAAACCATAAAGATGCAATGAGTAGAATGCAGGAAAACGCTGATCCCAGTTAAATGTGTCTTCAGTAACATTTGGGAAGAAATTGTATCCCATTCTCAACCGCAAGTCTTCTTTGCAAATTTCAAGTGGTTCTCTTTTATACAAACCTTTAATTCGTTCTTTACTCACCTATGCTTGTCCGATTTGGGGAGGTGCAGCCAGAAACAAAATTAATCGTCTGCAGGTATTTCATAATAAAGTGTTAAGGCTCATAGTAAATGCACCTTGGTGTATCAAAAACACTCAGGTACATCATGAACTTGGACTTGCACATATTCGATCTCAGGCTCGCAGCATCTTCACTTAGTACCTGGCGCAGTGCACTTCTCGAGGAGACAAAAATCTGATACAGTTCCTCGGATAAAGAGTCCTCTCCCACAGGATTTGCTGTTTTCTTCAGGAAGTGATTCCGAGAAAGAAGACTCTCACTCACTGAATGTGTGAAAGCATCTCTGACTGTTTAGTGCCAGGGGGGCCTCATGTGGCTGACGTCACAAATTAATGTTCTGTGTTACTTTTAGTTATAATGTATTTTATTTCAATTCTGTATAGCATAATTAATGCTGAACGAATCTAAATAAATTAAAAAAAACATTTGGGAAGAACAATCGTGTTAAGTACATGCAAGCAGGGGTTTCCAATGACGATTCAAGATATAGTGAGCTTTTAAACAGGCACAAACATTTGAAAAAGTAGTATACTCAACTAGGATGAAGATAGGAAAGAATATAAAGCAATAATAGATACAGCTTCTAATATTAAATATGTTGACAAATTGGTTTATGAGGAATTGATAAATTGTGGAACCAAAGTAATGTTCGTTACCTGTAAATGGAATATTTTATTCATTGGTAGTGGGCAAGGGGAAAGCTAGAGTGTAATTTCGAGTAAAGTTAAATGTAGAAAATAAGAAAGAGTTGTTGAAAATTACTTCTTATACTACCACTTAACACCTCCCTTTGATGCGAATATGACAAATATTTCCAAAATGTTCTTCTTACTACTTCATAAGCGCCAACTTTTATTTTCTAAACTGTTTGTTCCAAAAGGTATGTCTTAATATGTGGGTTTCCGAACATTCTATTTGAAGATGCTTATTTGTATTTTGTGTAACGGCTACAAATTATTTCTTAAATTTAAGATAACGTATCTATGAACTTTGGTAAAAAATTATGAAAAATAAAAAGAATCGGATTTTATACTAAAATATTACGAGTTTAAGGTTTAAGAAATATATCCTTTTTACACTTAGCATACCAATTAATTGAAGCTGTAAGTAGCTGCTGTTAATAGGAACGACGAACTTTTAACCTTGCTTTCTTGCAAACGTTTTTTCAGCACTTTGCCATACTCAGAATGCCTTATACAATCAAACTTTTAATTAGTTTTTTTCAACATTCTCTACTGCCTCTCAAAATTCATTAAAGAGAATCATTATATACTTATCTAAAATAGCACACCAATGTTGAAAAATAAATTCTTTCGTTTTGAAAAATAAAGATTTTTGGTTAGCATAAAGTTCTCCAGTAAGTGTGGATTAAAGTAAAAAAAATCTGATAGAAATATTTGTAAGTAATTTACTATAAAATATGAAATTTGTATGTGAAGGTCCTGTGGAGCATTTTTATTGAAACAAAAAATTACACAATTATGTATAAATAACAATACAAACCTAAAAATTTAAATATGAAAAAAATACTATCATTGCATGTAATAAGTTCCACAAATTTCAGCAACAAATCTTACTTAAATAATGCAAATTTTTAAACTTTCACAAATGCTTTACCTTAAATCCTTTTCCTTTTCTTTCCCATTATAAATTTTATTTTCAGCTGGTCCCGTAGCTCAGTGGGTAGAGCACTTGCCTGCTGCTCCCAGGTTCGATCCCCGGCTGGTGGGTAAGAATTTTTCTCTTGGCCAGATTATTCCCTATCATACTAGTGTGACTGTGTATGTGATATAATGATTAAATTAAATATTATATATATTATATAATATATATTATATATAGGTAAGCTAACGACATCAGAACAGACGTTAGCAACATGTTCTGAAAGGAAATGCCACAGATAGGTGCATGCATTTAAAGGCGGGATATAAATGGAGCAATAACAGGGTATTTTCCTTAGTGTTTAGAGTAATATTATTGCTTCATTACTAAATGCTTTCTAGTTAAAGCTAAAAATATGTGCAGAAATAACAAATTATTTTCCTTAGTATTTTGAGTAATATTATTGGTTAATCTACTAAATATTTTCTAGTTAAAGTTAAAAAAACTTAAGAAAATAGAAGAAGCATTTGCAACCAGAATATAAGAGAGAGAAAGTGAGGTGAACTTTGGCAATATAACAAGGTTGAAGTGCTTAATATAGGGTACATAATTTTGAGAGCAATAAATACATCGCAATGGAAAGCAGTTTAAATGCGAATCATGAAGTAATCCCTTCACATTCACGCAAAAACCACAGGAAAGCGTTTGGTTAATCGGATTATGAAGAACGCAGTGCCACGCATTCAACCCTTGAAAGTGCATCAACGGTTCATTTGTGAAATTATCTCCTGAATACCCGACAATTATTTCAGCACTCCAATAGCAAGAGAATTTTCCGCAGTTTGTTATATTAAAAACCGGAGGTAACTCGCGTTTCACTTGGCGCAAGAGTGAAATAGTTCGCATGCTTAGCCGTAGTACATTCAAAGTTAAGTAAACAAGTGACTCCATGCATCCGATACACAGACAGTTTAAATATTCCGTAACAACAGTATTGTTTAAAGCAAATAAAACATTATTATTAATTTAGAAATTAATATTTTATATAAACTATACATTGCAGATTCAGTATCTGAATCAACTGCAAGTGTTTTACTAAAAAAAAGAGAAAAAGATCAATGCCTTCTTGTCCAGAAAATTATTATACTGAAGAAGATTAACCATGGGATGCTGTCGCAGTGGACTAAGAAAATTAATAAAAATAATATACTAATTTTAATAATAGTTTGCGTTTAGACATATTATTCGCGTAAAAGCTTTTAAATATTAATTGTTAGCTTCAGAGGCTACATTATAATACAAAACTGGTGAAGGTTGGGAAATGTTTGTGTTAACATTAAAACCGTATTCCTGAAATGCTGACTGATTAATCTATGAAAATAGATGAGCACAATTGGCAACGAACTGCCTCTGCGCGTTGAATATGTACTGAAGTTACTAAGGGATTTGCAGGTGTAAAATCATCTGGATCTCCTGAAATATAAGGTTCTTTTAGGGATAAGAGAGATAAAATAATAAATAGAATAATAAAACCTAAAATGTCTTTAAATGTAAGGTAAGGATGAAAGGGAATTTTGCCAATATTTCTATTTAAACCTATTCGAGTAGTCAGAGTTCCGGCTTTCAACCTGGAAGTCTCAGGTTCATTCCCGGCTAGAATAATTCCGTATCTCCCAAAGTCTGGAAGTATGGATATAGGAGTGAATGTACGCGTGTTTAATAGTATAATAATGAAAAAAAAACAATGTCAAGAAAGTGTACAATTTAGCAACTAAAACACCAACAGTTGTTTCTGAAGCCAAACCCCCCAATAGGACTATAAAAGTTAAAAACAGCTATGAAATGAAACACTTAAAAAATGCACAATGATGAACAACACTGCGAACTGGAAATCTTAAAAATCACTCTTTGTCAACTTCTATGAACTTAAGCCTACAAGCTTTGTATGAAAATGTTTGCATTAATAAAGGAATATGATACTGTTATAAAGTACAAAAATTACATTCAACAATATTAAGGCAACTGGAAACATTTTATATGAGAAATGCGTCGAACAAGCATATTATGCCAAATTTTGAATTACCGATCAGCAGGATAGAAATCTTGGGCAGGCCCTTCAAAATGAAGCGATACTCTTACTATAGTTAAACTCATAAGGATGAGTGATAAACACAGCCATTAGGTCTTGCAATAAAAATGACGTAATAATCACATTACACGCATTACAACTCTTGCTAACTCAAGGCTCATCAAACTTTATCCATTAATTAACAAACGCTGTAAGATTGGCCTGGACTGCTCCATTCTGCTTTACAAATCTTTAATTCGATCTCTTCTCACTTATACAGCTCTTATATGGTCCACAACAAATAAAACTAATATTCGTAAACTGCAACTTGTATAAAATAAGTTTCTCCGGAGAGCTACAAATACGCAGCTTCAACACGAGCTTAACATCCAATAGAACACCATATGAAACACCTCTTCGAGACATTCTTCAACAAATTAAGCAACGTTACTGGTGCTCAAGCATTTAACCTGCATATCAAAACTCCACACAAAAGGCTGAAAAAAAGCTACCACAACATTTCTTAACCAGCGACACGAAGCATTTCTGTTAGTAATTATCCATAAATGTCATAATCATGTAGTTTCATTTTTTTAAACTTGTTATTGTTATTACTTATACTTCCATTCAATTGTAACATTTATTTGTAAATTTATATTATCATTTCTGTAACAATAACTATTTTTGTTTATGTTAAAGGAGCCAACATGGTCAACCTCAAATGTTAATGTATTTCATGGTTTTGTTATCTTTTGGTTACCTATGGCCTGTATACCTTAAATGCTGATCTGCCAACAATAAAATTAAAAAAAGGCCTTGGAATAAGGTACCTGCTACAAGCAATTCTATGTATGTCCATTCATAAAAACATAAATGAAGCACACGCTTCTTTTGTGGACGGCGAAGTCAAGAGCCTAGCTTAATGTAGGCGTAAATGAACTCAAATTTGATCATACAGGTTATAAATATAGTAATAAATGAATAAAACAGAAAAAAAGACTGAATATAGCTGTTTTGACTGGTTATATGTATACTAAACTCCCCGATTCAACAACCTGAGTTTGTGCCAAAGCACATTGTCCATTGCTGCATCCCCCATCTCTAACCATTATTACAGGACTCATGAGTGGAGGACCATAATGGTCTGTTCTGTACGGGATATGCCATCTTCACAACCTAGACCCGATACTTTTGTGGTTATATTTAGGGTAAGTTGAACTATCACGTCCTTTGAAATCCTTTAATATGGGGGGGGGGAAGTTGGATATAGAAGTAGCAAGAAGTGTTGAATTGCGTCGACAGCGAAGAATGAGCTGTTTTCTGCATTTAATTGATTGTATATTATTCTCTGTTCATAAGAAAGGTAAAAAAGGAAAGGTAAAAATACATTGATGCTGTTATTTCACAAATAGCTATATGTCTAGTTTTCCGTTGTTCTGCCATTCTTTTGAGTAAATTTATAATAATTTATAAAATCATATTTAAGCTTCAAATTCACCGTTGGTTTAGAAATACGCAGTTGTGGTGTTTTTAAAACTTAATGTAACATCTCCAACACATTGAAGCCCAGGTGTTTCTTTAGTTGAAGGGCCAAGAAACCCAGGGTTTTTACGCATACTTTGAGCTATTATTTACAGTACATCAGTCAAATCTGCCAAAAAGTATTGGGACAATCTAAAAGGATTTCTCAAGAAATAAGAAAATAGTCATAACCTCCGTATTAATATTTTATTTTAAATTTGCAACAAGTATCAAATCTGCGTAAAGCAGCTTACACTCCATTTATTGAAAGTTCGAAAAACTTTACCTTGGAATCGCAATTTTCCCAGAGCTTCATATGTATACTGAATTTCAGCTTCAGTTCACAGAAGTCGAGGAAAATGCGGCATTTTAACATTTAAGAACACAAAACGTAACAAACAGGAAAATAGCGGGACTACCGCGAGCAACCAATATTACTAACTCTCCCAAATTTCCTAATAGTTGACTAAAGCAAGGACACATAGCACAAATCAGAAACCAAACGATAACTGCTGTATGATCTTTGCCGCATACCCCAAGACCGAGTTACGGTCGTGGAATTGCATTAAAAGCGTTAGAAATACCTGCCCGAACTATGCTCGGGTGTGGGTCTCATGAACATTTCGCACGGCCCGGGCTGTACTCGGGTTTGGGCTTCAATGTGCTAGAATCATCACTGCAAAAAGTCGTGTACTTAGGACCGCGTCGTGGCCGAGTGGTTAGACCATTCCCATCTCACAAATCAATCCCAGGTGACCGAATGTTGGATTTGTGGTGCACAAAACGGCGCAGGAGCGGGTTTTTTTCTGAGTTCTCCAGTTTCCCCTGCAATCACATTCCACCGGTGCTTCATCTTCATACCATGTATCATCAGTGTCTTCGCTTGGGGTGCTATATGTAGTAAAAGTGAGCGTTGAACACCATAAAAATCGTGTATTTACAATATATTGAACAAGAGAACTACGCACTTAACTGCTAAAGAAACTGATTCTTTGCGGCGTGAGGAAACCAAGACGGGTCATAAATACGAATCGATTTTATAATCTCAGGCATCTTACGTATATAAAGAGCTATTTGGATACTTTATTAAAATGATTTATATAGATATTGTGCCTACATTCTGCAGTCGTAATTGCCCAACGTGTTTGTGTGGCTTGCTTCCTCATTCCTAATTCATTGTTGGCATCCACTGTTAGGGTGCGTTACCTGTGCCGGCGGCAAATTCTTTTGACTTCGCAGCTACGATAATTACACCTATGCGAAAGGATACGTGTGATGTCGGAAGGTTCCTTAACGTCGAAGCTTGCATTGTTACAATGAGTTTGCGAACAGCCGCGTGCGACGGCTTCTGGAAATTTTCAATCACGTGACCAACAGGTATAAAAAGGGAAAGAAGTGCTACCCAGCGTTCAGTTTTTCACTGGAAATGTAACAGTTGAGCGAGTTTAACGGGAATTTCCTAGCGAGCTGTATCGTTGCCGCAGCGAACGTGGAAGAAGAACAATAGGCAGAATTGTGATGAAAGATAATTATTCTGATTGTAATCTGTTATTGGAAGAAATACATAGGTGTTTCGTAAAATATTTTTTATCACAGTAGGTATATAAGTTTGTAGAAACACACATAACTTGTTATCGAAAAATAGGAATACTTGTAAAGCAGCCCGTGGAAGTTTACGTGAGACTGCGGATTGTGTTTTGTTATTACTGTCAGAAAAACGAAAATGTTGAAGTACAGAATTTCCATTAATTTAACTTTTAGCTATAGCATTAAAATGAGAGCTCCAAAAAGTGTCTTAAATACGTTATTCGGATGAATATTTCAAAAGTAAAACCAAATAGAAACCGTGCTTTCCCAAAGTAAACTTACAATTTTGAATGTCCACCCTGCCATTTAGATCTCGACGTCACCCTCCGTGGTGTAATGGTTACAATGCTAACTTCATACAGCCAAAGTCGTGGGTTCAAACTCGGCGGAGGACGATGGATTTTTTCGGATGTAAAAATCCTTAGCATGGCTTCCTTCGGAGGGAAGTAAAGCCGTTGGTCCCGTGTCGTAGATTTACGGCACGTAAAAGAACCTCAAGCCTCATAGAGAGGTCTCTGAGCAAAAGTAAGCGGTCTTTCACGCCCAGCATAGAATGGGACGTTGAGAAGCATAGCAGTTAAAGAGCGTTCATAAATAACACGCCATTTACTTTTATTTACTTTAGATCTCGACAATGGATAAAGGAGGAAATAAAATATCTGGAACGACGACGCTAAGCAAATTTGAAAAGGTAATACAACGGTTAGGTGATAAAATAAGCATGGCAAACTTTAATTAATGAAAAAAAAAAAGAGAGAGAAAAAAAAAGGCCAGGAAGAATAGCTACATTGGTCAATATTCACAAAGAATTCTAACTAATGTACTCAAATGTGGCGTATTATCACACTAATCTTATGATGGCTGTATTAAGTAATAAAACATGAATCGTACAAGATGTGAGTACGGTAGTGGCGGGGGACACCTCGGCAACTGCAACCAAATATTGATATTGGGGGGGAAGGGATGGAAGGAGGAGAAACGATAGGCCAGCACACAGTAAATGACGGAACTAAGCGCAGACACGCACGGAAGCCCCTAACTGTCTCACTAGATGACACTCATGGCACGCCACGAAGACTATACCGACGCAGGGAGGCCGTCGATAGAATGCCACTACAACGGCAACTAGCGCAACCAGGAGCAAGAGAGTTTTACTCGGAGCAAGCAGCCATACTATCTGTCTGCAAAGCCTCGAGACACATCTACCGCCCGCCTGAAAGTTGAAGAAGAGAAATGAAAGGAAGGAATGAAGGAAGCCGGTCCCCGTGGTCACGCTCGCTAAAGTGCCTCGCTTTGGTGCTTCGTGGCGCACGGGATCGTGGCGCCGGAATTCTGACAAACCTCCGGAACTGTATTTTAAATTAAGAAAAGAAAAGGGATTGGAACCCCAGAATTCGCCTAAGTGGACCCAGAAAATGACAGAAAATCTCAGGGCCAGAGTGTGCCGTCGACGGCGATGGAACCCAGACCTCTAGAATACTAGTTACAGACGAAAATATGAACGGTTTGGACATATTAAGGACATAAAAAATATTCCACAGGCAGTAACATTCTATGTGCACTGATTTTACGATTGAACTTTATATCCTAGTGCCACAGTTGGTTTGTACATCAAGCATATCTTTACGTACCATAAAACCTGGATTCTTGTGAAATTTTACCCTCCATTTACAGACTTCTTTATGTGTGACTTCTGCAAAGTCTGAAATCTGCACATTAGTTCTTACCTATTTAGTTTTATATTTCCGAGATTCTGTAAAGAATTATGCTTTATTACAGTTGAAATTATTATAGTCAAGAAATTCGCAACAAATTAGTATGTATTTCAGTTTTCAATTAAGTCTTTTGATGCATTATGTGTATTATTGTTTTGAGCAGGGTTGTTTCGTTTTCCTCTAAGATGCCTTGTCACTGTTGCACCCATCAAATTTGTCTTAAGAAACAATATCAGTTCTGGAGCGACTTGAAATATATTCAAATAATAATTAGTCGCCATATATGGTATTTATTCATTAATATTCAATTAAGCATAATAACAATCAATTGTTTTTTAATTTGGTTAGTACGAGCAAAAATGAGCATACTCATGGTTACTTAGAAAAAACACTTAGTGTTAAAGCAAATTAAATCATAGAAATTAAACTGATAAAACTAGGCTTCCAAAAGAAAAGAATAACTTTTAACTGTCACAGCTGTAGAATAAGATAACATTTCCTCCTGTCTTTCTCACTCACACATTCACATTCTCGCGAGCTCTCTCTCTCTCTGCCTCTCTCCCACATATACACACAGATTATACATAAAAACATACACAGTTCACAAAGAATAAAACAAGTATTAGGTTTGTCAAATTATTTATTGCCTCTTTGTTTCCTACAGAATTTCTAGTTTATGTTCTAAACGTTAACTCATTGGACGATAAGGGAGATATCTACTATTGTGTTAACATTGTGTGATTCAATAACGTTAGAGATAGGATATGCCTGAGCAATATGCAACAATCCAATAAGTTTAGAAAACACTGATTTTGAAATGGAAGTAACAAGCCCGGCTCCATTTTAAAAACTTACTATTTTGTAGTCACTACAGTGATTCTCAAAACGGCCAACACTTTCTGTTTGCTCAGGAGTTTCAATATATCCTGAAAGAGTAACCCAAAGAATATGAAACAAACTTTAATGGCGAGTGTTTAAGAGGATATGTTTGCTAGAAGATAGACAGCCATTTATTTCATTTGTGGTTTGTGTTAAAATAGAAATATGCATTTTAAGAAACCTGTATTGCAATTACTAGACCTTGGTCTGGAGTCACGAAATTGCCGGATTCAGGTTCAGTGCACACAGAGTATAACTATGACTGCTCGTTTTGAATCGTGTTGCACTATCTAGAATTGATCACTGCCTAACCTCATTCAGCTCCTGCTAGTAGATACATCTGGAACTAGAACGCATTTTAAAAAATGTCGAAAATACGAAAAGATAGCTATTCCAAACTTGTGGATGATTCAAACATATTTTACCAACAGGAGGAGAGCCTTTTCTTTCGATACAGTAACATGTATTTTGTAATTCCCCGTAATGAGTTTTAAGTGAGTTTGGTTCATTATGTTCATTATATTTTCGAAATTATGCACATTTATATCCTGAATATTTTTTATCAAGATGTATACTTTTATTTATAAAAGTTGAGACCGTTAATTAGCTCCCCTATTACAATTATTATTAGTTATTAGTTATTTAGCAATATAAAATTAAAAGAGTATAAATATTTATGTAGTTAACTGAAAATTCAGCTGGAGAAGAAAGCTGACCCAAGAGTGTCAAAGGGAATGAGAAGCTCTTTTGTCAGAAAGGACTCTTTTGTCTTGAGCTAGGTCGGGGGTGAACTGAAAAATATGGAAAATGGTAATTCTTCATTGTACTAGGCTTGTCACGTGAGGTTTACAGTGCATCCTGGGATGAGGAAATTGATTCTTGGGTAATATTGACGTCAATTGTGCGCCCTTTCTGTCCAATCAGAAAGAGGCCGCCATGACAGTAATTTTTGTATATAAAGAGCCCAAGAAGGCACCTTGGGAGCTCTGTTCTAATTCATCTGTTCTGAACTGTGCGTGAAATTTGTCTGTAGCTGTTCTGCTGTTGGTCGTCGGGCTGAACTTAAGTACTTCATATAAAGTTAGACACAAAGCCAGTGACGAGTACTAACATATTACATGTCTTCAGCCATTTTATTAGAATCGTAACAAGTGTATACGTGAAGATTATTATAAGGCAGATGTGCTTGTCTCGTTTCTTTTAGGAAGGAATAAACTCAAGCAAAGTAAACAAGTTTTAATTATTATATGACCACTCCTGACCTACCCCCATTTGCTTTACCACCCCGGGTGAGTCAATTATCGTGCCGACTGAGCGACACCGAGGCAAACTCACCGGTAGTAGATTCACCGTACCAGGTATGTGGGTCTACTCATAGGTAGTGGAGTGAGTCTGGTCAACGACTCCAATCTGCGCTCTTTGCATAAGGCGTCTTAAATATGGTGTAAGAGACAATTATGCATATAACATCTAAAGTCAACACCATATTAACACCGTATATGTTTTCCAAACGCGGGGCTCAATAACGCTACAAAGAACAAGGTGTTTTTATTTGCTAATCATATTATGAAACAATTATTTTATTGTGCTGCTTTAAGAATTAGTATGCTGCAGGTAAAATCAATACATGTGATAAGCTACTTTTGGAATAGATTACACCTCAACATGTGTATTTTTACGATACAAACCCCTTCCCACTACCCTGTCTTTATACCGCTGACTGCTCTGTGTTTTCTGTGTTCGTTTCGGAACTCAAAACCGAACGAATATTTATTTGATTTTGAGAAAGAAGATTGGTCGGCTATACAAATACTTTTAAAACAGAAATTAAATTATAGGTGCAGAAAATATGACCATCACACATACAATAAGCTTATTTATACATTATAACTAAAATTCTCTGATATTGTAGTAATATTCCTTTAAATCTGTAAGGAAAATGTACAAAATTTATCTTAAAGGTTTCTTGAATGATTTCACAATTTGTTTTTTTTATTTTAAGCAACGTTAATATATATTTTATATTCAATTTTTAAACTTCAAATTTAACATGTGTTTAATCATCACCTTCCATTCAAATTCTTTATTTAATTGATAAAAATTCCAAACTTTACCTAGTTATAAATTCGTGGACCCTTTTAATTATTGATATATTTTTTTCGTGTTTACTTATGAGGACTAGATCCTATACAATATAGTAAACCTTAGAATTGCCTTCCCTATGGTCTGATTTATTTCTGTGACAAAGGAAGGATTTCAAGTTTTGCTACATTATTCAACTTGATTTTATTCCTTTTTAAGTACTATGCTGACAATTGAATTGATGATCTGTGCATTCTTGTTCGTTATTTGTCAGGTTGAAAGAAATGAGAAATTAATGTTAATTTTTACGAAATGTGAGCTTCAGTGGTAATCGAGCCATATTGGTTATTACTGAATTTAACCAAAAAGGTTTCAGGGGTTACAAAAGTGGGATACTAGGAACACCTTGATAAAGGTTATCTATGCTATGAGATGATTAATGCTGAAGTTATGAAACGATTTTTTGTTGTTGTAGTTTAACGTCCTTTAATCTGGTTGGTGATATTGGACGATGAATGAAATTGGTGAAATGATGCTCAAATGATCTCGCGGTCCATGGAACTTGGGTAACTTACCCTAAGCGAGATTGGAACTTACGACCTGTTGAATGTGAAGCAGACATGCTACCGCCACACTACCCAGGTGGGCATGTAATGATTTGTCATTTGAATGTTGTACTGATAAATATTAAAATGAATGTGTTAATTTCCACTCTAAAATTAACAGTTTCTCTTCCACAAGTAGGAAAAGAACTATAGCTGCGTTATAAACATATTTTCAAAGTTATGAGATAGGGGTTTTAAGGAAACAATCAGGACCGGTGCACCTTTGGAGCCTCCCCTTCACATGGAAAATAATATTATCAGAAACAAGACTGTCTATCTGTGATGATTCATACAATCGGTTAAACATTTTCTTCCAAATAGGTACACGGTGTACTGCGTTTGGAGTAAAGTAATTTTAACTTATCAGTTTGTTTCAATGTGTAAGTGTATTTTACTAAGGAATTCACATAAATTGTTTAGTTGGCCACGTTTATATGGAAGAAGCAGCAACTTAGGGAAGTTTTAGCGTAATGGCTAGTTGCCGATTTTGATCTATTGCAAACAACCAGCCCTAGTTCTTGTTTACATTTGCTTGCAACCTTCGAAAGTGTAGGTGTATGCATGTATGTGTGTATGTATCTAGTATCTTCGACAAGCATCCAATAAGTTGTGAGACGTCATTTTTAGCTATAAAAGGAGGAAGAACTGCAAGCCATGAATGGCGTACTGTCGTAAACTATATACGCGTCGAAATGACGAGTAAATTATTTCTACAGTGAGCTTATGACTTTATTTGTAAACGATTTTTAAGTCAATAGATATTTGATATAATATATATGTAATGTATGTATGTAGGCAGGCACTAACTAAAGACCATAATTTATTCAGGAATATCTTATATTTGTCTATCGAAATACATAATTAGTAATATATACACATTAAACATTCACAGTTTCCTCTCGAGATTATAACTGATCTTAGAATATCACTTCAGTGTTTTGCCATTATTTTTGGAAATATCTAAACATGAACAAACTTTATAACAAAACATGGTTGCCATTGGCAACTCAATTAACAGGTTGCTGTTCCTTTATGGGAGTGGACAACTTGTGCTACGTAGTTGTAATTCTAAGCAGCAGGAATAACAGAGTCAGCAGCTGATTCAATAGCATATCCAGTAGAACAACTTGTTCCGTTATACAAGGAAGAGATGACTATGTGTGCTCATTTAGCAGCAATTACAAATTAATTCACTGAACTCACAATTTCTGCTTTTACTTCACTTAAGCTTTCAAATATAAAGTTATAAAAAACTGACAACACAGAATTCATAAAATGATGAAAGAATTATCAATGTCTCAAAACTTCCAGTCACTTTTTTATATAATTTCTAGAGCTTTTCAGATTGTAAACTATAAGTTGCAAAAAATAGTATGTTTATATCGTTGTTTATAATTTCAGAACAGACCAATATTATACAGCATATTCCTATCGTCCCTGAGCGCTCTTATTTATTCATTCTGTGGCAGAATTTATGGTTTTACATAACGGAAGTTTGACAGTGATCATCACAGGCATGATCTTGTTTTTAACGGTAACTGAATTTTTGGAATTAATAAACAAAATGTTTTCTATGCATTTGACATAACTTTTAAGTGATTTATGGGCATATTTTTAGCGAAGTTTCAAGAAGGTTTCATATTTTTTTTGGTGATGAAGGGATGTCTTTATAGTTTCACAAGCTGACGTTATAGATTCAGTTTATTACACGAAATAATATAGCAAACTTTGAAACAACTAAAGAGTGTTATCTCGGGGCTTAAGAATGTATTCCGAAATGCATAAAACTTAAAAAAAAATCTGATGCGTTTCATTCACATGACTTTCTCTACATCTCGATAACAACTATTTTAAAAAGCTTATTTTCCATGCTAATCAAGACAAACATTAACAGTAATGATCTTATTATTTGCTTTATTTTCAGTACAATGGAAACAAGGGGATACACAAGCGATAGTCAAATATTTTAAAAGCTGGTTGCCTAGTGGATGAAATTATTTGCTTTGCATTGCCAGGAGTTAACAAATACCTGTATGTGAAAATTTTTAAGTATTTTAAGACGGAAAACAATAACAAGGAACATCTAAAAATGATCAACTCCATGAATATATATATATATGAATGCCATAACTTTTGTGTTTTTACGTGATATACATTTTTTGCGTACTAAATTTTTTGTCTTCTCTTAGGGTTTACCAATTATGCAAAACTCATCAATATTTTCGAATTGTTTTCTATGTAAAGGGTAGTTTGGGTGGGGATATTCTTCAAAGTCTTCGTGTCGCATCCTTGGACCATACTAAATTTAAATACCAGGTTTGGTATTTTACCGATTTTTTATTTTTGAGTTATTTTGTTCATAGGCATACAGACACACACGGATATTTTTATAAAGTTCCTTTTTTGGGATATAGGAGACCCTAAAGCGTGTATTTCCGGTGAAATATTGGTATCAAATTTTTGATTAGAGTGCAAAATCTTATCTATCTTTGTACGATGTAAGTAAAAATGATTACAAACAGTATACCCAATAGAAAACTACCCAAATTTAGATGTTTAATTGTTCCCATTTCAATTTCTACCCAAAATTTGTTAAATAGTGATGTCAACACTGCTAATAGTTTAGAAATTATAAACATACAGGAAACATTTGTTTCTAAATATTGCAGGTTGATAACAGATTCAATATAAGAAGTGTAATTTAAAGAAAAACCTGCAGCTCACCTCGTTATATCACAAATAGCTTACTGAGAGCCAAATATAGAGCATTAGACAGTGTTCACTTTGGAAGCAGAGAAAGTGCACTTACAGAACGAATGGATCGCAGTGTTAGAGATACAATGGGAGACAATTTAAAATTTTGCTGCCGTATGACCTGGTTTAAAAGTGGACTTCATTATGGCAAAAGAAACATGTAGAATAGCAGTAAAATAATAACTCCATGGCATGACATCTCACGGGAAACCTTGGCCTACCGCCCGACCGCTGCGTCCCCCATCTCGGTCCACTACAGGCGCCATGGATGTGATGAAGTATTGGAGGGTGGGTCGTGGCCATGACCAGGAGCCGCTACTTCTCCATCAAGTAGCTCCTCAGTTGGCCCTCCAGGGACCTTACGAGGCTAAGTGCACCCCGGGCAGGTCTCCCAGCGGGGGTAAAATCCCCACGCCAGTACTGGGGATCGAACCCAGGTCTCCCGCTTGGTAAGCATCTGCGCTACCACCGCGCTAAAGAAAGGACCATAGCAGTAAAAGCTTCACATAATTTTTTAACCTTTTAAGGCTAGTTACTAGTTATTAAATCAAGTATTTGGTGATTTAAATAAATCAATGACAGTATTTAACCATTAAATGCATTTAAAACTACTTGTATTAATTCTGACTTGCTTTTCTGTTACAAGTAACTTTTAAGCAGCTGCTTTACTGTCGTACTGGTGACAAATTATGTGCGGTAACATTGCACGTTTGGCATTGAAAGTAACAGTTGAGTTTTACCACGTTTTCGTTGTCTTTGGCAGCTGACAGCTAAAAATAGAAAATGATGTTTATGATTTGGTTGTAAGAGACAGGACAGCTATGAAAAACAAAAATATCACTTCCTGTGTGTTACAGTTCGGCGATGCCTGATGTCATATTTGATTATATTCATGCTGCTGATTTGAAATAAAACATTTATATTTGGAAATAAGAGGGCTTTTCTATTAATGCTTCTTCAAAAATATGTTCATTTTATTTAAGTAACCTCATTACTTATTATTTGTGACGGAAAGTTAGCATGAAATTAATGCGAATTTATCGTAAAATATTCAATACAGAACACCACTAATTAAAACTATTAATACGACTTTTTAAAATAGTTCTCAATATAAAATATTTTCTCTGGCTATAGATTTAACGGAAATGCACACATTAAGATCCCATGATTCAGAAAACTAATTATAAAAATCACTCAAATGAGATTAACAAATAGGTCAGAAACAAAATATCTAATAATTAAAGGCCGTATTTAAATCCAGTAACTTTTTATAGTGCAGTTGAAGGATTGTAATTTTGAACCACAGCAAGTAATCTTTATATTAAACATATTATTTATTTTTACATTCTGAAAATGCTTCTAACTTAAGTAACTAATATCCTGTACGTTTCAGATATTCCCACGAAGAATAAAATACATACTTCCATTTTAAACAAATGACTTGTTAAGTTTGTACTGAACTTTAGAGAAAATTTCAAGATATAGAAAAAAGTTACTATAAAGTTTTTGGATAACTTTAAAACTGTAATTTCTTTAAAATATTTTCCTCCTCCGAAATATTAATATAAATTTAATATTTTTAAAAGTTAAAGTGCATAAGTTAGCTCAGAATTTATGTAAGCTTGAGGTTTTTCTGTTTTCTTTTCTTTATATGAGTTCGTAACTACAACTAGTAACGCAAATGGTTGAGCATGGTTTTTACACGTTTCAAGTAAGAGAAATGATAATATTGGTTGGTTTATAATAGAACATTTATTACGAATAATGCAATGGGGAAGTAAAATTGCATTTCTTACACATAATTTCAGTGAGTTGTAACGAAAATGATATGGTCCTGTGTAAACCAAGACTAGGCTAAACTTACTTGTTTTTCTTTAAAACAAACAAATATGTCTGTTTTCTCCTTGGCAAATAGGGGGCAAAGTAGGGCCTTGAGAACCACTGTAGCTATTTATTGATCAATCATCTACCCAAAATTTGACTTAGTTGCAAATACGTCAAGGCAACTCAGAAACCAATAAACCGGTCAACAGACTAAACATATGAAAATGCATATAATGATTTCAAAGACTATGTACCACAAATACATTGGAACTCTCTCAGTGGGAATCATATTTTCCTTTTTATTTCGGTTTTACAACTCAAACTTCTTTTGGTTCTGGGAACTCTTGTTACAAAATTATAAAAAAATAGTTATTGTATGTTGTACAAGCTATTTAATTTTAATAAGCATTATCAACATTTCAGAGTATATCTCTCCCTTGCACGAAAAATGGAACTATATGGGAAAAAATGATACCTTTACCCCTCAGTGCGAAGAAATAAATATATATACAACACTATCAGATATATAACTATAATACTGCTTTACAACACTATTTATAGAACAACTTCTTCATGTAATCATATACGTTTTGCGTAAAACAATTGTATGTAGAGTTATGAAATTTGGTAAGCTTACTTTTACATACTTAACTGTATATTTGATAACAAAATTTCCCCTGAAATCTACTAGGAAGCACAGGTATAATACTGATAACATAGTATATAAAATAAAAGCTTCAGAAGCTTAGTTGATTTTAGTAACGAAATAATTTTTGAAGTCTGGCATAGAATATATAATTAGGTACTCATGATTGTGACAGTGGTATTTCAATGATTAAATTACAGTTTTAGATAAATTGCGTATAAAATGAAAAATAGGATGTATTTACCTTAGGAGAGAATTTACTTAAAAACTAAACAATATATAAAACAGGAAATGTACATCAACAGTACCTGAAAGATAAATTATCTATAGGAAAGCTATCACTGAAATGATTTCATAGCTATCAGATGTATATATCTAATATATCACTGGAGATTACAAATGCGCTATTTCACACCGTTTTTAAAAACTTAGCTTATATTTTACAGTTTTAGTAGTTTCAATGACTAGAAATTATCTAAAGCATGAAATAATTAATTGCTTGAAATAAGAGTTGAAGCTTTCCTGGCGACGAATATGCTCTAGATGTTCTCGGGCTTCAAGCCAGGTATGTGAAGACATGGACGTTTCGGGAGCGTACATCTCTCCCTTCTTCAGGATGCTGAATTCAGCATTCAGCATCCTGAAGTCGATGTCTTCACATCACCTGGCTTGAAGCCGTGAACATCTAGAGCAATTCATTCCTTATAACCTCTAACAGAGCTCATAAAGAAACCATAAGAATTTAAATGAATTAATAAATTAGACTTTGAACTTTAATTTAAGTTCTTTATCGATATGTGCGATCTAGATTCATAAATGACCTAATGCTCTTAAAATATAATACATTTTTGACATTTAATTTTTTATTTAGAAATCAAAATGGAAATATGCTCATAAAAGAACTCTTAGTGTTATTCAGTGAAATAATTTATGATAATGATTTTATTTTGAGATATGGATGATCACTTCGACCCGTTTATTGATTTCCTTTTGTTGCAATAGTAATGTTCAACAATTTACTAGGGTTTAACAATATGTAAGGGCTCTTACACAGATTTAAATATTATCTTAACATCAAAAACTGCACGATTACATAGGAGTCTAACATACGAGAAGTCTTTCTATCAATATGTTCTTATAAATAGCGGCAACAACAAACAATCATTTTAACTTTATACAAAACAGTTCCTTGCACCAAAAATGCATAAGTAGCATCTGAATGGTTATTGTCTCTGTATTATGATACAAGCGCATGCGCAGAAATATAGGCAGGTACATAGAAAAAAGTCATTAAATTGCTTCTTAGCTTCTTACAGAAGCTGAAACCAAATGAAGTTCCTTTTATGTTATTTATTTCATTATAAACTTGTTGTCATATTTGCTTCCTATACCAAAACAATAGATAGAAAACTACATAAACAGGGTTTATCATTTCCGTCGCTTCAGAATTCCACAAGTCCTTAGGTAAACTGCAACATATTCACATTAAAGTCACCTATATTTAAATAAAACCACACCCGTGATTGTTTACTTTAGGAATGGACGGAAATGATACACCGTGCACATAAGAGTAACATAAGCATACTCACAAAGTGAAATTAATAGTGATGCTGCTACCTTTATGAAATTAATATCTTGTGCAGCAAAACCAAGTGACAGATTTGCGAAATGGTTTTCTTAAATTGAATCTAAATATATTTGAGTGACATATCAAGTTATTGCAAAAGATAGCTATAAATTGTCATTTTGATACTGTTACCTCTTAAATACCAACAATTGGGCGAAAAAATTATATAATAAATATTTTTTAACATCCAAAGATGCTGCATATTTTATGTTCGATACATTACTAATTTAGAGGAAAACAATGAATTTCTTGAAGCATATTTTTATACGTCGTTTAAACCTTTCACTGCTGCATATTTCACGAACTGATGACAGTGTAGTGCTGCCTTGACGACTTTTATCTTATTTGCCTCGTGTAGTGTGCGATACCCGTACACAGACCACTAAACTATATCAACATTCAAGTTATCTATCCTAGGGTAACTTAAGCTACACAAAGCAAAAGTATTTGGTTGGATAGGTAGAATCAGACTGAAAAATTCAATGCCATAGCCGAGATTTGAACCACGGATCTGCCAGTCTCTAGCCGGTTACTGTTCCACAGAGCTACCATGGCAATATGACGGGAGAGCACTGAATTTCTCAACTGACTCGCATGTTCCCCGGTAAGCCACGAGGTGCTCTCAAATTATTTTGAGATGACAACCCCAATGGCGACTTACAATGTTGTAAGTCCTTAAGGCCCAAGATTCATAGTATAGCCAACCATTATGGTCAATTGGTATTGGTTTAATGCTATGCCGGTATGTTGCCAAGGTAGCTCAGTGGAAGAGCAACGGGCTAGAGACCGTGAGATCCGTGGTTCAAATTCCGGCTATGGCATTGAATTTTTCAGTCTGACTCTACCTATCCTATCCTACACACTGTTTGTGTGAAAAAAATAGTTAAAACAAATATATTGGTACTAGTATTACCTCTTAGCGTCCCGTAGGGGTACGGACCTCTCTCCTTGGAGAGATGGCTTGGTTTGGCAAAACATTCCAGGAAAGATCCGCTTTTTGATCTTAACCGCTCAGCAATTTTTTTCTAAATAACATGGTATTCCATATTATAAAGTACACAGTGTTTTCAGAGTTAATTTAGCACGTTTGTTTTGTTTCGTTGTAACCACTTAAACATTTGGGTATTTAGATATTACTTTGTATACTATTAGCACTGGTTATCCTGGCTAGTACACTTATGTACTTGTGTTCCGTGTAGGCGTCTTGACCTCAAGCTGCCATCTCCTTCTGTCTTTCGCTGTGGTGGTCCATCTGTTGCAGAATGTTTTCTTGAGATCGTCTGAATATCTTGTTTGTTGACTTCTCTCTCTTCTTTGACCTGTCCTTGGTTCCCATTTTGTTAGCCTGTGGGTCCATCGGTTGAGGTCTTGTCTTATGAGGTGTCCCGCTCATCTCCATTTTTGGTAGTTGCTAGTCTTGCTGCAGCTATTAGTTGTAATAATGTCCTTCCTGATTCTGTCTCTCCATGTGATTCCTAAGATTTTCCATTGGCATTTTTGTACTACCTTTCTGTCTTTTACTTTCTCTACACGCACTATATACATAGTGTATAGAGAAGGTATTATAATGCGCCCAAAAATTCGATATCCGTATTTCAACGGAAACACATGTTTTGAGACCCCCTGAATCCAAAAAAAGACATTTAAAAAAAATCCGTGTGTATGTATGGTGTGTGTATGTGGGCAGGATCTCTCAAAAATGAAAATACCGTTAAAAACCAAACTTGGTATCTTCCAAGGATGCGACACGAATATTTTCAAGAAAATTCCCCCGCCCCCAACTACCCTTTACATGGGATGTTTTTCAAAAAGCTTCGATTTTCTCAAAAATGGCTCTAACGATTTTGATTAAAATATCATATATTAAAGATATTTACACGACAAATAAAATGTATATCTTGACTTTTCTGGGAATAAACTACCTTATTCTGGATGAATTTTGCAGAATTTTACAAAACAGCTAAACCGTAAGGAATGGACAAAACTTCTCACACAAAAAATGTACAGCACATTAAAACATACAATTTATGCTATACACATTTTGTTCGTGGAATAGTTCATTTTTTAATTATTCCTTGTTTTTGACTACAGCTTTAAAAAACTTATACATTTCTCATACAGGATTCTGTCAACTCCTGTCCATACAAACAAAGCAACTTAAGTCACATAACAACCAGCTTTTGACTATCACTTTAACCTATGGTACTCTCTTGTTTCGCTTCTAATTACAGGGAAGCAAGTAATAAGATTATTTATGCTATTTTTTCTCGGTTAGTATGAAGTAGATAGAATCATATGCTTTTTAACAATAATTTGTTGCAGATATGTAGAGAAAGCCATGTGAATGGAAAACATCAGATTTTTTTTGTTGTGATAAAAATTTGTGAGCCGTATATTAAGGTAGGTAAGATGCACGAATTTAGTATGTGCCTTTTAATGATCAGATTAAAGGATTGTTCTAGCAATATGGATTTTAATGTCTAGAATTTTTACCCTTTGGTGGAAATTCTTCTTGTGATTTCGTAGCGTATATTTTCTTGAAGGATATTATTTTTCCCAGGTAATTATTTCTTGTACATTTTTCATTGGTTCATTTGGCATATTGAGATGTCCTGTTCTCGTTCATTTGTCATCAGTTTTGACTTTTTTGTTTTCATTTGAAGGCCTACTTCGATACTGAATTCTTTACTTCTGCATGAAGATTTGTAATTCTTCTGCTAATTGGCTATTAGGGCTATGCCATCTGCCAACCGAAGGCTAGATAATTTAATCCAGTCTATATTTACTCCGTTGTCTCTTTTGGTATTTCTGAAGATCTCTTCGTGTAAGCAAAGGAAGAGTTTGGGTGAGATTATGTCTCCCTGCTTTACTCTCCTTTGTAATTTGAATTGTCTTCCTCCATCTGGATCCTGGCTGTGTAATAACAAAAGTAGGAATTGCCAAATATACAAGACTTAACATTTTAACAAGAAAACGAAACGTAGCTATCATTGAAATAACATCAAAATTTTACCATACAGAGAGAGAAAAATGCTGTTTTAAAAGGACATCATCAGACTCCTATTCTTTTAAAAATTATTGAAAGTACATTAGTTTGAGTAAAGATGATTTTGGAGAACCTTAGTTGAATCTTTAATCCAAAATCTGCAATAATGTGCGAAATGTTCTTCTGATTAAACTTTTTGTAAAACTTAGCAAACCACCCAACAATCAAGCAAAAAAAAAAAATTCAACTAAAGATTAATCGAACTTCTAAGGTGGTAGGGGAATGTAGGTTCGTAGATGAGGAAGTTCAACTAGGTGTTGTTCATTCTGTTCCATTTTCACTGTTGGGTCGATGCTATATCCAGATGACGCGTCTCTTGTGATGGCGAGTGTATCTATCTGACGAGGGGAACCGTCTTGAAAGAGACTGCGTTCTTCTTTCAAATACAGAATGATCTTTTGCTTTTAAGGTTTCAGCAATAGTTGATCTCAGTTTATGATGTCGACGGTTGTGCAGTGTTTCCCCAGACTCCTAAACGTGGTTTCCATCTCACTATCACAATAGCAAGAGAAGTTACCGTTTCGGGGCCTTTCTGTATAACAGGCAACGGACAAACATTGACAGTCATTTCTAATGCGTTTTTGCTGGAAATCCTAGCTCATAATTTGCCTAGGACACATCAGTTGGGCTTAACATGGGGCATAAGGCTAAAAAGGAAGCTTTTTTTACTTCTTATAATAATTAATCATCATAACTGTCAAATCGCTTCTCAAACCAGAACGAAACTTGTGTTGCTCATAGATGGAGAGCATATGCTGTTAAATGCTGTTGCATGCTGAAAACTTTACTAAGAATTACCATGGATCCGATGAAAGGAAGAAAGAAAGAAATCAAATTAAAGAAAGACAGAGCGCAGGAAGGAAGCTAAGAAAGGAAGGAAGAAAGAGATAAAGAAAGGTATAAAGAAATATAAAGAAACGAAGAGAGATAAAGAAAGACATAATGAAAGAAGGAGATGAAGAAAGAAAGATAAAGAGTGAGAGATAAAGTAGGAGACAAAGAGATAATGAGAGAAAAAGACAAATATAAAGAAATAAATGCGGAAAGATAATGATAGAAAACGAAAGAGGGAAATAATAGTATTGCTTCAAATGGAATGAATGGATGCGTCGTTCAACGGGTAAGAATAAGGGATATCCTTTTCGTGATAACTAAATACTTCAGTAAGAAGTTAGAAGAACATAAATCCCAGAATTGGACTGCGATTTATTACCTATTCGGCCGCACTTTCAGGAAAGTGTCTCTTCTGATTTCTGTAGAATTTCTTTGAAGGATTGCATTCTTCACAAGGAGCAGTTCGTTTCTGGTGGCGAAATATATACTGCTGTGTCAAGAAAGTTCCGGGAATTTGCCAATAAAACACAAAAATTTAATTATTCATCCAATTTTATTGCCTTCGAAGTAGGCCCCTTCTGAAATTATACATTTATGCCAACGTATAATCCAATCATCATAACATTTTTTGTAGACACTTTTAGGAATCGATGTCAATTGTCACCGCGAATTTTCCTTTATATCTTCTATCGACTGAAAACGGGTGCCTCGAAGTGGTAACTTGAATTTTGGAAGGAGAAAGAAATCAGCAGGAGCCAGATCAGGTGAATACGGTGGCTGTTCGATGAATTTTGTTGAGTTTTTGGCCAGAAATTTGTTCACAATAATAGCCTTGTGAGCTGGTGCGTTATCGTGGTGCACAATCCATGAGTTCTCGTTCCACAAATCTGGCCTTTGTCGCCGTATTTGTTCTCTCAAACGCCGCACAACGCTCAGATAACAGTGTTTATTTACCATTTGACTTTTTGGCAAGAACTCTTGAGTGCACGACACCGCGATAATCGAAAAAAACTGTCAACATGACCTTCAGTTTTGATCGAGTTGACGTGCCCTTTTAGGTTTCGGTTCAGTTGGAAGCGCCATTTGGAAGCTTGTTGACTGGTTTGAGTGTCAAACTCGTAAACCCACGTCTCATCACCAGTTACAGTGCGTTTCATGAATGTGGGCTCGGAACTGGATCGTTCAAGCTTGTCTTCAGCAATCCTTACGCGATTGAGTTTTTGTAGAGAATTCAAGTCTTTCGGAACTTACCGAGCTGCAAAGCGTTTCATGCCCAAACAATCGTTTAAAATGGTACGAATCGATTCGTGAGACACAGAAATGGAGTACTCTAAACTAACTAGATGACAGATGACGATCGAACTCCGTGTGGGTATAGAGGAAGGTTGTACCAACTTAGCAAAAACAATAATTTCGAATTCCCTTTTAAACAGGATTTTTAAAGATCAATTCCCGGTACTTTCTTGACAGAATCTGTAAGGTAAAAATTGGACTACTGTCATAAATAAAATGTGTTACTAAAACGGATGAATTTGTTGTATTTAATGTTCTAAGATATAAGCTCATATCTAATGTTTTGAAACATCTATTTACAACCCTGGACTTCTCGGCAACTTCTCTGACGTATCTGTAGTACGGGTATGCATAATTCGAAGGCGTTATCAATGATTTATAACAGAATTAATCGACTTTATGAGAAAACCAAATGTAGAAATAAAGGCGATTGCAAAAGTTATTGTTCTCCTTTTTTATTGTTTTTATTTGTATAGCACCCTTTAACATCAATGGTCATATCCGGGGCTGTGACTTGTGAAACTGTAGGTTCAGAACATTATGTAAAACTTTATATTACTAAACACACAGACACACTCACTCTCACATTCATACTTCCAGACTCTATAGGGAATAGGGAATAATTCTGGTTAAAGAAAAATTCCCCGCCCCAGCCGGGAATCGAACCCGGGACCTCCGGGTAAGAAGTCAGCTCGCTGACCTCTAGACCACGAAGCTAGTTTGTTCTTTTTGTTTCAGTTTTAAGAAAATAATAGAATAGTTTATTATAAAAATATACTAAAAGTATTGTTTATGGAACCAATATTTTGTTTTTAAAAGTTGTATTTTGGGCGACAATTCTTTTTTTTGGGGGGGAGGAAGTGCATTTGTTTAATTGTACCTAATTTACTCCTCATTAACCAAATTAAGCTACAAATAATAATAATAATAATGCAATTAAAATTAATATAGGTTTATAATAATTAGCAACCAAACAATACATGCATACACATAAAATGGTTGAAAGTATACTTATCTATATTGATGATTTTTAGCATCATATACATATTTATTATATGTATAGAAATGGCTTTTGTACTTCATAATCAATTGTGAACCTAATTTTTAGTAAATATTTTTAGTTAATATTTAGATAGTATTTCCTCAGTAACAGTAAAAATGACACTTGATAGTTATGAAATGCCCAATGTATGGTTCAAATTGAATCCAAACTTCACGTTTGTGATTAAAGTGTTCTGATTTATTTATTTATTTTTACATGAACTCAAGTTAGAAATTTTGTGTAGTGAATTATGCTAAATTCAGAACATTTTAATCACTAATTTTCCTCCCCACACTTGGATATTTTTTTTTTGTCTTCACACTTAAATTATAAGTTACTTACTTTAATAACAGCACCTAGCACAATTGGTTTTATATCCTTGTTCATGGAAGTAATTGCGAAGAGTGCTTGCTGACCTGACAAAGAACTAAAATCCATACAATGCATGTCATAAAATCACGGAAGCAAGTAGGTAACATTCTTATAACGACAAAGGTCCCCAGCACATTCTTGTGTCCTCATTTGTTCTGTTAACAGTGTCGGTTGCCTAAGAGAAATATTATTGCATATTTTTGGAAATCATTGAAAACTAGGCTGCTGTGTATAGTAATGGATTCCATACCTAAATCCAAGTATAAAGATAACATAAAATAATGAATATTGTTATCAGATGAGCAAAATAAAATATAATGACAGGCTATTTCTGTTTCCCAAAAGTATTCTGAAATAATGATGAAAAAATGCAGTTATAAACATAAACAACTTTAAGACATCATATCAGTCTAACGTAATATGATATCCGTTTTAAATACTTAAGTTGAAACATGTTCTGGAGTTGTTTTGTGCTCCACATGTTGCATTTATGTTCTTGCTACATCAAATTATAATTATTTAATATAGGTAAATTACTTTAATCCGCCACCGTCGCTGACTTATTTACCTTTTTGAACTGAAAAACATTTAGAACTTTCCAGGATATAAGTTTACGCCATATTATGTGTGTGTTTATGCCACTTAACTTACCGCGTTAACAGAGAGAGTGCTAGGTTAAGAAAATGCGAACTCAGATGTAAGATACAAGAAATAAACAACATAACACAACCTTTAAAGATATAGCGATATAAGCTTGTATTTACATTTCATGTGACTTTGATAAAAATCTGATGTCATGTATTCACATGACTTTCTCTACATCTCTGCAACAAACCATTATTAAAAAGTTTTTACTAATATTTATTTCATGCTAATTGAGAAAAAATTAGCAGGAATAGTCTTACTTGCTTCCTTGTAATTAGAAGTGAAATAAGGGAGTACCATAGGTTAAAGTGATAGTCAAAAGCTGGTTGCTATGTGACTGAGGTTCCTTTGTTTGTATGGACAGGAGTTGATAAATTCCTGTATGAGAAAAGTGTAAGTTTTTAAGATGAAAACAAAAATAAAGAATATCTAAAAGGTGATCAACTGTGTGATTTAATGTGCTCTACATTTTTTGTATGCTAAGTTTTTGTCCAACTCTTGCGGTTTAGCAGTTATGAAAAATTCTTCAGAGGCTATTCCCCGAAAATTCAAGATATACATATTATTTGTCAGCTAAATATCTTTAATATACGTTATTTTAATGAAAATCGTTAGAGCTATTTTTAAGAAAATCAAAATTTTGAAAACATTTCCATGTAAAGGGTAGTTTCAGGTGGGGGGATTTTTCTCAAAATCTTCGTGTCCCATGCCTGGACGATACTAAACTTCAATACCAAGTTTAGTATTTTACCGACTTAACGTTTTTGAGTTTTCGTGTTCACAGTCACACGGACACACACACACACACACACACACACACACGGACCTTTATATGAACATACTTTTCTTGGATAAAGGGGATCCTAAAATAATATTTGCAATGAAATCTCGGTATCGAATTTTTGGGTGGAGTGTAATAACTTCTCTACACACTATGAACATAGTACGTGTAGAGAAAGTAAAAATTACATGATGAAGTAGGTGACAGTGAAAGTTCACATCTGCAACTAGATCATCATTACAATTATTAGTAATTTTAAATGAAGAGTTTGGAATGTTCGACTTTTTAGCTTTTAAAAACTGTTATCACATCGAAAGGATCTATTGTTTGTTAACATTGTTTGCCCTAGCTGACAAATTTATCAGAAGTTTTGACTCTCCGGTTCATGTATAGACTCTTTAGATTGACTCTACTAAGGACTAGTTTAATATAATTAACATGTTTTTTTTCACCTTGCTATTTTAGTAAATAGGTTATCATCACACCAATGGATGCAATGAATAAGCTTACGGAAGTCCAATATGCAGAGGAAACGCTGCAAGAGAATGTGTGTTTGTTATTTTGAAACATTCTGTTTACAGCTACAAGTTACCTAAGGGAACGTCAGTTTGACGGAGCGGTCCGCTGGGAAGGCGAAAAGTAAAGTCAAAGGGTATCATTACCACCGTCCATTAGCTAGTTAGCAATGTCACTAAAGCGTGGAGAATTTAGCTGTGAGCTTTGCTTGCAGGAGTTCATTCTGCTCCACTTGTCACAAATTGCCTGCAGATTACATAATTACATTATTATAATCTAAAGAGATTAATACTTTCTGATGCTATGCTATCTTACGCATTTGCGTTTTCTTTCATATACTAATAATGCTGAAATATGCATAGAAAATTATACAAGGTGGTTCACTTGTTCCTTATTATTTTTAGAGATAGGCAACTCTTGATACTCCGAAAGTTATAAGATCGAAATTACCGTGCTTGTCGGCCATTTGGTAGCTATACAAATCTAACCTGTTCTTCATCGGAAAGTATACCTTAGAAGCAATAGTTACGTCCATTCCAAAAGCACGCGCCTATTAACTATATGTTACAGTACATATTATATCAATGGGATCGTTGTATACGTTCTACAACGTAAATTATAATAAATGAAGGTGAAAAGAAGGCTTAGGCTACAAAAAGTGGTCCACAACAGTTATAAAGAGATGAGAAGCGGAGAGGGAGACATGTGTGACAGTATACCTACAAGTTTTAACGGAAACAGCGGGAGCAATGATTGTAGCTCAACTGGTTAATTTCATGTTCCCTAATCACCTCTAACGTATCAGGGGTTCGAGTCCCACAGTCTGCGTGCATTTTACTTCCTTCTTTATGTATTATCCATCGAGGTGCAAAGTTAGTTCAGTGTTTGTCACTCTTATAATTTTAGGTGTAAACAAAAGGGTATACGAATAAAGAACAAACGAAAGTTCATTTTTCGTGTTCTCCAGTTTTCGATCCTTAATTTTCTTTCCAATTATTTTGAAAAAGGAACTTCACTAAGTCCTTAAACAATAAAGGAAATGTTGAAAACGTATAAAGCTAATAGAAAAAATTTCATATTACTAGAACGGCAAATGCTATCGATGATTCTTCGTGGCTAGAGAATGTTTCATCACTAAATTTCATGTCGGAAATATTTTATTTATTGGATATTGAGAAGTTATGGGGATTAAACCTAATTTTCTTTTCAAATGAAAGTATTTGTGAATACCCATATATTTGGTTCAGTTTGTGATTGTCAGCCTAGGTAGTTTGTGTATTTTGCGTTTTAGAGATACCCTGAAAATGGGTCTGATTATCTCAAATAGAAATGTTAGTTTTAAAACATAATAATCCGTGCTTATTTAGAAGAAACTGGATGAATATGCCTCAGAATGTTCATTTTCATTTGTGTTTGCTGTAACTGTACTGATTAAGTTAGAATAAATATAAATAAAGGGAACAACAATAAAATAAACAAATAAGCAAATTAAAAAAATGCTCCGATATCCCATCTGGCTTTTGTCAAATCAGGAAGAAAGAAAGCGGGAGAAAAAGTTTGTCAACGGTTTGGTAAGATTCGAACCTGAATCGAGCATCTTGTTGGAACTCATGCTAACACCGCGCGTTGATCAAATACGCTACTGTTCAGTTATAACCTTTAGCGCCAAAGTCTATAATGTTGCTGTGCAGAAGATGGGTCTCGGGAACGATGTTTTCAGGTTAGACTGTAATTTGCGGGTTGCATAAGAGCAGAGAATAAGGGACAGGTGAACCATCTTGGATATTGGGAGTAAACATGAAAATTGCGTCTTAAAAATATATTTGCTGTTATAAAATTGGACTATAGAAAGCAGGAACTATACTTTATTCTTGACAAGTTGAGTCTTCCTCAATGAAGATTATGAAACTTTCACTTTAGTTAAAACATGGCCGCAATTTTCAATAGAAATAAGGAGGCACGTAGTATTATTGAACACCGGTGCAGGCAATTAGACCACCTTCTTGCGTACATAGTGGCCTCTAAGAGGAAAGAATGGGACTGAATTCCAAAAAGTTAATATTTAATTCTCATTTTTGGTGATTCTGATTACTATTTAATTTGTATATTAAGTCGAGTAATTAGAGTTTTTGAAAATATAATTTAATTAGTAAAACGTAAATGTATTTAGATCAATTAAAGATGAATATTAATATTAAGAATTAAACAAATAGGTTATGGAATACAGGATCCTGGAGCACATTCTGGAAAGGTGAACTATACTGCTGTTAGGATAAACCCGTTCCGAGGAGTAAATGCTATCACATCTTTCAACTCTCATTACTAGGACTATGCCAGCTTTTAAGGAAATAATATAACGGGAAATAAGGGAATGAAAATTCATAACAGTACTTAATTCTGCAGATTATTTGCCCGACCTGGAAATCCACGAAAAAGCTCAGAGTGACTGGTGCAATTGAAATTAAACTATGAATCTCTCGAATGTGAACCAGAAGCCTCGTAGTTATAAATACAGCTGACATTTTGAGGTTTATTGATTAACATTAAAATGGTTCACATATATTGAAAAGAAAGAAATAGCATTAATATTTACGCTATGAACATTCAATCACGTCAACTAAATTTGAGCTCTGGCAAAATGTTTCTCTACAGTTTTCTTATATGTTAAACTTTGTAGCTCTATCTCAAAATTTATGATTTTCTTCATTTTTGAAGTTGTAAAAAGTAACATAGTTGTTATTCCAAATTAGGACCAAACATATCTTATAAAACTCCCCCTTTCTAATTAGTACAAATTTTATAGCGAAAGAGTATTTTTATTGTGAAATAATTAAAATGAATCATACATACATGAGGATAGCGTCTCCTTGTAGGTGTTTAGGATTAAGTTTTGGTTGCTCTCTAAACGTCTATAAGTTTTGCCCCATGTCTTCTCGATTTACTTATATTGAATTCAAAATTAGAAAAGTATACAGAAATGTAAAAAATATGAAATGGATGAATTAGTGCTTCCCTTATTCTCATGACTTTATCTTATCTGTCTATACTAGCCATCATTTGCAGAAACTCCTTTCCTTTTTGCTTTCTCTACGCGTACTGTGTACACAATTTACAAATAATGTATTGTGTGTTACCCAAAAATTCAGTATAACCGAAAATACATGTTTTGGGACCCCCTGAATTAAAACAGTATTTTTATAAAAATGTTCTTTGCGTGTGTGTCTGTGGGCATCATAGCTCAAAAACGAAATGTCTTTTAGATACCAAATTTGATATTTTAGTTTAGTATCTTTCAAGAATGTGATACGAAGATTTTCAAGAAAATCCACCCACCTCAAACTACCCTTTACATGGAAAATATTTATAAAATGTTGAGTGTCTCAAAAATGGCTCTAATGATTTTGATTAATATCTCTTATATTTAAGAAATTTACATGACAAATAACATGTATATCTTGAATTTTCAGGGAATAATCTATGAAGACCTCTTTACTTTGGGTGATTTTTATTGAATTTTGCATAACTAGTAAACCTTAAGAGTAGACAACGGCTAGCTACACAAATAATGTAGATCTCGATAAAACACACAATTTATGCCATATATATATATTTATTCTTAGAGTTGACGTTTTCGAGATATTCCTTATCGTTGATTTCAGTTTTAAAATACTTAAGTTCCTACGGGAACTTCTCAACGCTTGGCCGTGCACAAAGAAACGGATTTGAATCCCTCAGTAACCACATTTTAAAATTTTGATGTGTTCCATTCACATAACTTTCTCTACATCTCTGCAACAATGTATTGTTAAAAAGCTTATGCTACTATTTACTTCATGCAATCGAGAAAAAATTAGCAGAAATAGTCTTATTACTTGCTGCCTTGTTAGTAGAAGCGAAATAAGGGAGTACCATAGACTAAGGTGATAGTCAAAAGCTGGTTGCTTTGTGACTGAAGTTCCTTTGTTTGTATAGACAGAAGTTGACAAATTCCTGAATGAGAAAAGTGTAAGTTTTTTAAGGCTGAAGAATATTTAAAAAACGATCAACTCCACGAAAAAAATGTATAACATAAATTGTGTGTTTTAATGTGCTCTACATTTTTTGTGTGGTAAAGTTTTGTCTATTTCTTACGGTTTACCAGTTACACAAAATTAGAGTCATTTTTTAGAAAGTCAAAATTTTCGAAAATGTTTCCATTTAAAGGGTAGTTGGGGGTGGGGGATTTTCTTTTAATTCTTCGCGTCTCATCCTTGGAAGATAGCAAACTTAAATACCAAGTTTTTGAGCTATGCTGCCCACAGACACACACACACACACATACACATACAGACAGACACACACACATGGATATTTTCTAAAAATGTTTTTTTTTAATCAGGGGGTCTCAAAATATATATTTCCGGTGAAATCTCGGTATCGAATTTTGGATACATTACAATACCTTCTCTATACACTATATACATCATATTACGTTTAGAGAAAGTACAATTTGGACTGTCGGTTTAGCCTAGTGTATTCCCTAATTTCCCTCCTACTTATAAGGAAGTAAGTAATAAGTCCGTTTTTGCGAATGTTTTAGCAGAAATAAAAGAATATGCTTATTAACAATAATTTGCTATAGAGATGTAGAGAAAGTCAGGTGAGCACATCACATTTTTTGACCAATGCATCTGTAATTAGCGGCTTTCATGTGCAATGATTTTTTCTTCATGAAATACAAACATTGTTTACATTTTTTTCTATTTCCCTCTGTGTCTATGTAGTGGTAGTTTGTTTCATAGTTCTTTATTTTAATGTAATCACCAAGCAGCTTGCTACAAATTCCATTTCTTCTGCTAGCACTCAGGTATGATGTTTTATCGTTTTTCTTTATTTTCTACTCATCCACAACTTACTCTCATATGTAAGTTGATACATTTTTATAAAATCTAGCCTGATTTCTTTATGTTTACTCTCGTACATTATTTTATGGTAAATAGTATACCAGATATTTCAAGGCTCCATTTGTTGTATCACTATTTTGGTCTTTACTGGATAATATACACTTCCTCTAAACACAATCATTGCATATTGAAAGTAATAAATTGTATTTATTCATACATTTTTTTGCAGTTTATGTACGCTCAGCTGTGAAAGTTTAAATTTGTTCAATGATTGTGGGATTAATTAGACTGGCCAACAATGAAAACGTTTCCGGATTAAAAATAGTTAATTCTTATATATTTCCATCAGCTGAATTAAGAAATCACCATACAAATGGCAGATTAGCTCTACTTTTGGAGACAAAGTGACATTTCATTTTTATATCAAAAATTTTGGTTTAGGAGTTGACGCTCCTGTCCTATAATAAAACACAAATGCTCTTAAGTTGTTTGTAAGTCATAAACAAAGATAATGTTGCTGTGAATGTGAGCTTAATATAGTTTCTGCTGTAATTAATGCAGAATTTCTGGTTTTAAATTGCTTTAGTAGTGTAAAATTCATAAAAATGCCACGGAAATTTTTGTTACATATGTGGTGAAATAACATTTTCCTAACAGAAACGCAATCTGACGCCTGTGCTGAAGACTGCTCATCAGCATTATTTCGGTATTAAAGTAGGGGACCAGGATAAGTGGTTAAACAGCGTCAATAAATAACACACCATTTCATATTTTTGCCGCCGCCAGGCAAACAGGCGCAATCGAGGGGACAGATATTTATTCAGAGCATTCTTTCTCTCTGCCACGCCGCACCGGGCACCATCCCCGACATTTCCAACCGCGAAAGAAGCTAACGGGATGAAGGAAATAACAATGGAAAGACTTGGATGAACAGGAAGTGCGGGAGATTAAAGAAACCTGCCCATCATCCGACTGGCGACCCGGGGAAACCCCCGAAAAGCCTATAAGCCAAATAAGTCGGCCGCTGTACGCAAATTTTGACCTCACAAATGCAGTGAAACAGTCGGGTATTAACTTGGTAATTATTTTAATATGTTATATATTTAAAGAATGAGTTTATTTTCTATAAAAGTCAAGTAGGTATAAGTCCCTACAAATGGAATGTTCTAATTCACACCAGAATGCTGACGTTTAGTACGCTGTTCAAATGATAGCAAAATAATAACATATAGAGTTAAACACTTATATTAGCACCATTTAAAATAAAAATATTGTTTGTTTTATTCAAAATTAAAATTTTCTTTTAAATGTTCAGTTAATTAAATAAGAGTTATTGAGGGAATTAAAACCCGATGTGTCAAGACAATTGCATTTGAACTATAAACTTTGGATATGCAGTGACCTGCTAGTTTTTCATTTTGTAGTTAGGATTTCCCGATGTTTATTTTAAAAAGTCTCTGTTTTGGAAAAACTAGTCATTTAACATAAATACAGTAAGCTTACTTTAGAAATATCCACATTTTTCATAAAAGAAAATCCAAAATTTAAAATATTAAACAATTTAAATAAATCAATCTTCTAAATTTATTATAGCATTTTAAGTCATCAATTATCTTCAGCTTTCTTGTTTCTTTCCGATTGTTATATGAATTTCCCTCTGGAGTGAAGTTAGAACAGTATGAGCTATGAAGTTGTTTATCTTTTGAGTATTGTTTTTCTATGTTTTCAGGCATTAAACACCTGTAAACACCTTCTCTATGTTGTAAGGCGAACCACTTTATTAATTTCTTACTGTTTTCTCATTTTGTTAATATTAGATATTATTTTAACAACACTCTATAAACATGTCTTTTATTAATTTTAGTAGGTGTCAATACATGGGAAAAAGGGAGACCTCTCAGAAATTTATGCAATAAGTTGGGATATGTTTAAATGGTATTATGGCAGTATCCCTATAGGAGAATATTAAGTACGGTGTAATAGTCCAGCCCTTCCAGAAGACACAGAGTGGGATCGCTTTTATGGGCATTAGTAATTTAAAGTTAATTACCTTTGGTAGGAATCATGTCAGCTGTGTTAAAAATACAAAGTTTTAAGGACATCACTTTCCTTTTTTGAACAAAGACACTTTTCTTAGACACAGTCGTTATGGTTTATATAGAAATTTAATCTTTTTTATATAAAGAACATATGAATTAAAATTATTAGATACTTTGATTGAATTTAGGGTTTATGGCAACTATAAGTCTCCACACCTGTTTATTCACCATTCTGAAAAACTTAAGAAATTCAGTTATTATAGTGTTGCTCTGAAGCAAGAAACATGAATGAAAATATCTAGTGTATTAAAAGCTGTCTCAGGCGCTTTGTGTTTCTGGTTCCCTACAAGACAACAGACACTGTTTCGAACTGAGTTACTTATACCGCTGTTGAGGACCATACCCGCGGTTCCTCGTGCTGCTCTGCGGTCACTTGCACTACGTCACTGCCACCACCGCCACCTACAGCACTTCCTCCAGCACTGCCGCTGTCAGGGACGGCAATGCTGGGGTTGCGACTGGAGGCGGCGCTGATCGCCCTTAGCTAGACGTACTGCGTGGGCGTTGGCGTCTTCCAGCAGGAGCCACAGCAACAGGGGAATGCGCACTGCAATGTGTTCTTGAATGCCTCCCGGAAGTCACGGTTGAAGTAGGCGTAGATGAGTGGGTTCAGCGCCGAGTTGAAGTAGCCGATCCAGAAGAGGACGGCAACCACGACATCTGGACAAGGACATGCCTCCCCACACAGAGTCGTGATGTCATACCTGCAAGCACAGAAGGGCTATTAGTGGAACACGTTAATGTAAACCTCCTACATACATTATAAAATGAATAATATCACTTATCTAGTTCAGACTCTATGTTTAAGGATACCCACATGTGAAAATTGATAAAAAAGTGCAACAAATGAATTGTTTTGCCTAATTAAATACTGTAATGCTTGTAGTTCAATGTCCTGTTATTCTTATTACCATGCGCTCTTTAAACCGTATCGCGTGACGATTTAAAAGGATGACTGCAAGTGAGTGTGGTGCTTTAACCTTTTCACTAAGATGAAAAATTGCTAAAAATCCGAAATTTGGTTTTGGCCAATAACATTTCGCCTTAAATATGTCAATTTCAAGTTGAAAATACAATACTGTGCACTAATAACTAAAAACTAGTATTATGTTTCAAAATTTACAAACAGGTCTCACACCGGGTGCTTCTACCTGCCCCGTCATTACCCAGGCATGCCGTACCACCGATTATTTAATCTGGGCCCTCTCCATGCTAAACCACAGCGAGATAGAGCACCCGGCGGTCCTCCCCACACACCGCCAACAGCATATTTCCTGCCGTGAAATAGAGACTGTTTTGGCGGCAGAGTGCAGCTTGACTCGGACCAAATGACTTGCAGTTTTTCTTTGTTTTATACCTATTAGAAATTTGTGTAAACAGTCTGTGAGAGTTGACAGATATTCATGGTTTAAAAATTGCTGCAGGTGAATATGAAATTCTAAGACTTACAAAGAAACAGTGTTAAATTGCATGTTAAATTTTAAAACCTATTTTCTAGTGTTTTTATTTTTCAGCATTTTCAAAATTTCAAATTGTTCCACACGATACAGTTTTCGAAACAGAAGCTTGAAAATGTTTGTTTGGATAAAAATAGTAGAAAAGAAGATTGATGACATGATTTTTTTTTCTAATATCACTAGTGCTTGTGTAATTAAATGATAAACTTCATATTTCCATAGCAAAAATAAACAACTAATATGACGACAGTTAAATACCTTTTTTTCTCCTAAACCAATAGTCAGATAAAATTTCATGTCATCAATTTACTAATACTATATTTATCAGTATAACTGCAAATATTTCTGCAACTGAAATTGCATCGTGTGGAATGATTTATTTAAATGACAATAGAATACTATAAATATGTTAATATCACAGGAAATATTTTGAACAAAGGTATGAAAATTAGCATGTAAACTATTCTTAATACTGCAATTACTATGTTAAAGTTTCAAATAAATCTAAGCAAAGTTGCAGATTTTAGGTTTTTCACAGATGGGTATCATTAGAATTTTGGTTTTCAGTTACACGAATACCAGGTGGCCCAAATGTCCCCAATTTGATGTTAAAAGATTTGCAGAACTCAAAGGGGGCCTTTCAAGTTTATACCACCAGTGAGAAACTGGACGGAGCGACTTTCTTTTATCCCTCTTGCTATTAGCGGAGAGGGTGAGCATTGAAAGGGGTAAAACGAAGACCACTCTCTCTAGTTCAACACTAGCGGGGTTTAACTTTAAATCGCCCCTTTGAGTTCTGGAACTCTTGTAATACACGAAGGGATATTTATATATATCTAATACAGGCCGCCTCGTTATGCATTCAAACTACTTGGAACAGGCCTGACACTTTATCAACAAAATTCAATAACCACAGAAAAATATAATTTAATGAAAATCAATTTTTAGATGATCAACGGTACTTTTTAAGTGATGTAGTATATAATAGCAGATTAATATTCTGAAGTAAGTTCAAAAGTGACAGGTGACTTGTTATCAAATATGCAAAAGCGAGTGTTTTACTTTAAACATAGAAAACGAACTTTAATTGCAAGGAGTTATTCTCTCCAAGAATCATTAACGCACGTTTTTTAAAGTAGAGAGTTGCTGGAGAGTGAGATTGAACTGCCTCTCTATTCGCTTGCATCTAATGCTTGTTTGGTAATAGGTAGCTCTATTAAAAGGACTGTTCCATACATCTGAACTAACAGTGTAATGTTATGGTTTAGACACTAGCAAGCTTACCAATGTCAAATACTATCGGTATACTTTCAAAATTAGATGTAGATTTCGCTTTTGTAATACTTTATATGGTCATCTCCTTACCGCAGTGGTTGCGTTGCTGTTTGCCAAGTGGGAGACCTGGGTTAGATTCCCAGTACCGGCATGGGGATTTTTGTCCCGCTGGATTTTTGTCCCTCAGCCTCGTGAGGTCCCTGGGGAGCCAATTGAAGAGCTACTTGATGGAGAAGAAGCGGCTCCAGGTCATGAGGACCGCATTAACCGGGCGGGGGTGGGGGGTTCGAGACGCTGACCAGTCTCACCCTCCAATAATGCACCCCATCATGACGTCTGTCATGGACCGAGATGGGGGACGCAGCGGCCGGGCGGTAGGCCAAGGTCATTGTGAGCTGTCATGCCAATACAATTTATTGCACAGCTGGATGGTTTAGCTGATTTCGCCGGTGGCTCATATTCGGGAGTTCGATTCCCGCGGCCAGCTTACTTGATCTATGAGTTTTTTCGGGGATTTCTCCGTGTCACCGGAGAGTGCTAGGTAGGTTCATTTTATCCCCCAAAATTTCTAGTCCATTTCCTGTTTCCTCTCCTAGGGTTGAAGGACCAGCGGGTTGCAACTGTAAAAGGTTATCATCGTCGTCAATGGGAACACTGGGTTCGGGACTCATCTTCAAGTTCGAGGTCTCCCTGATCTCGCCGGGAGCGGCAGAGGTTCGTAAGTAAGACCTAAGACTCTCAAGCGTTCCAACTGTAACCGATAGGGACTCAATCCATGCTTGCGACCGTCGACATCCGCATCTGGTCGCTCTTCAGTTCTCTTCCCTCATCCCATGGGGTCACGTACGTGGGAAAGGGTCGGTGCTCTGTCCCAGGATCTTGGACCTAATGCTAATCTTAAAACACTTTATTGTGCACACAGCCGAGCATGCTTGGGGCGATGCTAACTTCTGGATCTGCTCGTATGGAAGATCTCAGCTAAGAAGCTAGGCCAATAGCGTATTATGTCAGAAAGTTCTGGATTTCAGTAGGCTCTGGCTACTTGTACCACTATATAAAACATGAGTTCAATTTCTTTGGAGAACAGTTTCTAAAAGTCTACTGAGACTCAATACCGCTTATCCAGTTCTTATCTTTAAACGAAACTAAAAATTCATAAATGAAGCTTTTTAACTTGTTTACTTGCACAAGTGCAGGCAGAAAGACAATCGGATATTAATGTAATTTGGGGTATCTTGTTACACTCCTGTTCAAAACAGATGCAACCCTTCTTTGCCAAGCCATGTAGCTTAGCTGACTTTTTTAATTTTCTTCTTACTAATAGCGTAACCTAAAGAAGTATACTGTAGTGGGGATTAATGGTTAACCGGGAGAATTTTGAAAAATAAACGCAAAATAGAAAAAGGTTTGAAATTTATGACTAGCTTTTTGTATAATATGAAGTAGGGTAAAATCATAACGGAAATAGGTAATGCCGGTTTATAAGGGAAAGGGAGAAGAGCAAGCTGGAAAGCAATGGAGGAATCTGTTTACTATCGATAATTGAAATAGTTTATACACAAATAATGGCAGACAGAATAAGAATGGACTGCGACTGAAGGAAATCTATCAGAATTTCAACCAGGGCTTAGGAAAGGAGGGAAAACAGCATACAAATATAATACTGATTAAGACCTTATTTAAGAATACCACACCTGCGCAAAAGAGGGTAAGTTAGCGAAATATTAGCGAAATATTAGCGAAATAGAGAAGTTACATGAAGAAGTAAGAAGTTTGATAAGATACAAAAAGAAGGGGATAACTGAGCTGGTAGAACAGACGTTAGGACTAGAGTAAGGAGTAAACTAAGCCCGATATCTTTCAGCTTATTCATACATGACATACTGAAAGTGAGACAAAGAAACGTTAACGAACAAGTGAATACCAGGCTGACACTTAATGGTGGCAGTGATCAGGACAACTCGGCGTCAAAGGGCGATAAAGGGAATCGAGAAATTCTGAACCATCAAAGATTGTGGCATTCAAAAGGGAATTTACAAAGAGGAGAGAGATACATATTATTTGGCAAGAAAATAATTATTATAACATTCCATCATTATGTAATAAATTTCCCATTCGTTTACAATATCGTTTACATAAATATTAAATGAAACAGGTACCGAGGAAATGAAATACTCGGAGCGAACCAAAATCAGCATCAGCGTCTGTACCCAGATTTGACCGCTGAAATGGGTAGGGAAACTCAAAACCAAGAGAAGGTGGTCTACCTAAGGGAGGTAAATACAGAACTGAAGCAGGCTGGAAGACTATTAGATGGCAGGCCCAAACACCACCTCCCAGCCGTTGTATGGCGATCAGATGAAAATAAGATGCGAAATAAAATGTAACCTAGCGTAAAGTTCGATTTTATTTGTTCATTGTGTTTTATGAAGCAAGAAAGGGTTTACTTACCAATGTTTATAAATTATTATCTGATATATAGACGAGTACAGCACAATTTGGTTTTAGCACCATGGAGTTTAATTTCACAAATAAACTTTAGCTCCTAAAACGATTATTAATTTAAATAAAACAAACCTAATGAGCAAACTATTTAACCCTTTGTTACCTGTCGGTACCTATAAGTTCCGCTTGTTTTAAGTGTAGCTATACAAATAGGGTGATACTCTAGTATTAATTTCATGTCACTGTTTTATATTGTATACAATTGTTGCCCTAAATTGCAGTGATTTTTTTAAACAAATAAAAGAGAAAACTGACATAACTACAGACAAATGTAACCCGATTAGCTTCCAAGCGTCACACCGATCATTTTACTTGGGCTCTCCCCGTCTTTTACCACAATCACTGGGATTTGAATTTGCAACATTTGGCTTAGAATGGATAGCCAGTCCATTACCTAACAGTTATGGCCATTTGAACCACTTTTTGGTAGTGCCTTTGGCAGGATTATGAAAACTAGTTTGAAATAATTTAAACTTTTAATTGGGAAGGAAAAGATTAATGAAGGATCTATATATATTTTCATTTCTATTATTTTTTCTGTTATATAATAATTTTATAGGTTTATTCCCCAATATTTTACTAGAACTCCACTTTTAAACTTGAATTAAAGAAAAAACGGAATATGTAGTAGTATATTAATGCAGGCAACTAAGGGTTAACAAGTTAATACATAAATTTAAAAACAAAGTTTATCTATATCCGAGGATTAAAACAGGAAGTAATATAATATTATACACATTCTAAAAGAATATTCTCGAAATATATTATTTTTTCATAACCACATGAAAACTGTCCTTACGTTGAACTTGTGCCCTTATTGGTTACATATTTCTATCCTCGTCTCTTAACTTCTCCTTGATCTCTTTCAGGATCAGTTTGTTCATTTTCCTCCTGTTTGACTGCTCACAACAAAGCTGTGTAGAACAAAGACTCAAAGTGGAGGTCACATGCACATGCGCACACACACACTTCATTGCACCCTAGTAGGGTGCGTTAGTCGGGTCAGGTCGAGAGCCCAAACCGTAGCACCGTGCACTCTTACCTTGCCAACAAGTAAACTCAATTAATGTGATTGTATACATAATGAAGATACGCATAGCATTATAATTAAATATATTCAATATGTGATATAACCAAGGAATATCGAAAAAAGCGGAAGCAGTACCAGGGAAGCATCGAGCCAAAAAGCAACATAGATTAAAGGGTTAAAGGAATTTAGGAAAGCCTGTGAAAAGTTGTGCGAGCTCAACAGGAAATTTTTTCAATCCGTGGAGTCGAGAAAGAAGAAACTTTGGCTTTGTTTATTACTGAATAACAGGGAAAGAAATATTGAAATATAATTTGTGTGCCTTCAATAGAACAAGTAAAGTAAATCTAATGTGCCACATACACATAACTTTCTCTACCTATACTAGAGCAAACTATTATTAAGAAAGCTAATTTTTACTTTCTCTACACATAATATATACATAGTGTATAGAGAAGGTATTGTATTGGACACAAAAATTCGATGCCGAGATTTCACTGGAAATACATGTTTTGTGTGCCACTTAATCAAAAAAGAAATTTTTGGAAAAAGGTCCGTGTGCGTGTGGTCAGTATAGCTCAAAAACGAAAAAACCGTTAAATACCAAACTTGGTATTTAAGTTTAGTATGTTCAAGGGATGCGACACGAATATTTTGAGAAAAAATCCACCCAGACTACTCTTTACATGTAACTTTTTCGAAAATTTTGATTTTCTGAAAAATGGCTCTAACGATTTTGATTAAAATATCATATATTAAAGATATTTACCTGACAAATATAATGTACATCTTGAATTTTCTGGAAATAGCTTCTGAAGACTAATTTACTCTGGACGAATTTTACGGAATGTTGTATAACTGCTAAACCATAAGAGATGAAAAAAAGTTACCACACAAAAAACGTAGTGCACTTTAAAACACACAATTTATGTTATACGCATTTTTTTCATGGAGTTGATCGTTTTTGAGATATTCCTTGTTTTTGGTTTCAGCTTTAAAGCATTATACTTTTGTCACACAGGACTTTTGTCAACTCCTGTCCATACAAACAAAGGCACTTGAGTCACATAACAACCAGCTTTTGACTATCACTTTAACTTATGGTACTCCTTTATTTCGCTTCTACTTACCAGGATGCAAGTAATAAAACTGTTTCTGCTATTTTTTTTTTTTTTTCGATTAGCGCTAAGTAAATAGAACAATAAGCTATTTAACAATAATTTGTTGCAGAAATGTAGAGAAAGTCATGTGAATGGAACACATAAGATTTTTCTATCTACTTCATACTTATCAAGATAACATTATCAGAAATAGTTTTATTGCGATATTATTCCCTTGTACAAGGGGAATAAAGATATTCAATTAGATTATCGCTATGTGCTGGTGTTGAAATTCCGTTGTTTTCGCTTGATCAGGATGAAAATATATGAAAAGTATATGTATTGGAACATTTGAACCTCTAATAATTGTCTCAGAGTTTGTTAGCTTCACAACAAACATTTATATCACAGAAATTAGCGAGATTTACACTTATGTGTAGTACCATTTTAGGCTTATCAATTATGTAAAAGCCATTCAGAATGGAGAAATGAAGAAAATTTCAGAGGTTATTCCAAGACAATTGGAGATTAATATTTTATTTGTCATGCAAATATATTTTATACATGGTATTTTAATCAAATTCCTCAGAGCCAGTTTGATTAAACCAAAATGCTGGAATATTTTCCGTTTAAAGGATAGCTTGGGGGCGTTTTCTTGAAAATCTTCGTTTCGCATCCTTGGAAGCTACAAAACGTAAATATCAAGTTTGGTATATCGTTTTTACTTTCTCTATAAGTACTATGTACATAGTGTATAGAGAAAGTATTGTATTCCACCCAAAATTTCGATGTCTAGATTTCAATGGAAATGCATGTTTTAGGACCCCCTGAGTCCACAAAAAGCATTTCAGAAAAAGGTCCGTGTGTATGTGTCTCTATCTGTGTGTGTGTGTGTGTGTGTGTGTGTGTGTGTGTGTGTGTGTGTGTGTGTGGATAGCATAGCTCAAAAAGGAAAAGACTGTTAAATACTAAACTTGGTATTTAGATTTGATATCTTCCAAGGATGCGACAAGAAGATTTTCAAGAAAATTCCCCACCCCCAACTATCCTTTACATGGAAACATTTTCGAAAAGTTTTATTTTCTAAAAAAGGCTCTAACGATTTTAATTAAAATCCCGTATATTAAATATATTTACATACCAAATAAAATGTATATCTTGAATTTTCTGGGAATACCCTCTGAAATGCTCTTTATTCTGGATGAATTTTGATAAATTTTGCTTAACTGCTAAACGGTAAGAGATAGAAAAAAAAAAAACACACAGTTTATGTCCTTCACGTTTTTGTTGTGGAGGTAACCGTTTCTGAGATACTCCTTGTTATTTATTGGTTTCAATATTGAAGTAAAACTTTTCTCAGACAGGAAGTGTCTGCTTTTCTATTGTTCTACTCCTGGCCAAGCAAAGAAGTGATTTGCGATGACAATCGCATAACGATAGCTTTTAAAACATTTGACAATCACTTTAGCATAGCGCATTTCTTTTTTCTCTTCTACTGATAAGGAACTAAGTAGGTAATAAGAACATTCTGCTAATATTTATCTCGATTAGCATTGTGTACAAAGAAGAATAATCTGTTGTAGGAGTTTTGTAGAGCAGCTAGAGAAAGAGTGTAACACATAAGATTTTTCAGTTATGCACACACATGGACTTTTTTTTCAGTAATCCTTTCCTTTTGGATTTAGCAAGCTCTAAAACGTGTATTTCTAGTGAAATCTTGATATGAAGTTTTGGGTGGAATTTAGAACCTTCTCCACCTACGAACTATGCACGAAACAGAGAAAGTAAAAGTGTGCATATAGTATGTTATATATCATATTAGAGCGAGTGAGTTAACGTGCATTTAAGGAAAGTTAAAGAAGTGAGCTAAAACAGTAGAGTTCAAGCCGCTTAGAACTATTAGAAGAATGAACAAGTGCGTTGCGCAATAGCAATGAAAACAAATATAACTGGGCAGGACAAAACTTCACCTGCCTAGAATTAATGCTTTTATTACAGTTAATCAGATTGGTGCTTATTACAAATAGATGCGAATTAGAGAATGGTGCCGAAGTTTAGTTATGCGGAATTTAGAACTCCTTTTGTGAAAAAATGGTAAATATGTTAATGAAAAATCTGATCTGAAAATGTTGTATTAACATTGCATTCGTGATCTCTATCCTTATGTACAATGTACATAGGGATAGAGAAGTATTGCATTCCACCCAAAAATTCGATGTCGAGATTTCACCGGAAATACATGTTTTAGGACCCCCTGAATCCAAAAAAAAGCATTTCCAGAAAAAGGTCGGTGTGTGTGTGTCCGTATGTCTGTGAACACGATAACTCAAAAACGAAAAGTAGCTAAAATAGGGATGCGACACGAAGATTTTGAGAAAAATCCCCCCACCCCAAACTGGAACTTTTTTCGAAAATTTTGATTTTCTTGAAAATGGCTCTAACGATTTTGATTAAAATATATTTACCTGACAAATAAAACGTATATCTTGAATTTTCTGGGAATAGCTTCCAAAGACCTGTTGATTCTGGATGAATTTTGCTTAATTTGGCATAACTAATAAACCGTAAGAGATAGACAAAAACTTACTGTACAGAAAATGTAGGCCTTGTTAAAATACACAGTTTACGTCATATACAGTTTTTTCGTGGAGCTTACGGTTTTCGAAGTATTCATTGTTATTGGTTTCAGTTATGAAGTACTTATACTTTTCTCAGACGGGAGTGTCCGTTTTTCTTTTGTTCTACTCCTGGCCAAGAAAAGAAGTGATCTGTAATGACAATCGCATAACGACAGCTTTTAAAACATTTGACTATCGATTTAGCCTAGTGTATTCCCTTATTTTCTTCCTACTTATAAGGAATTAACTAATAAGAACATTGTGCTGAATACCTCGATTAACAAGGTGCAGAAAGAAGAATAATCTTATGTAAGAAGTTTGTAGAACGGCTAGAGAAAGTCATATGAGTGTAACACATCAGATTTTTTAAATTATTTATTTATATTGCTCCCTTTACCGTCTACGTTCATATGCTTTAGAAACAACTCTTTGACTGCAGGATCTTTAACGTTTGGTTTTTAATCATTTTATTTTCTTCAAATATACGCACATTTACTCTCATATACATATTCTTAGCCTCTGTGGTGAGTAAGGAATAATTCTGGTTTAACAAAAGGGTTGAAGTACATACTTTCCATATGCATATTAGAAACTTTGAAAGCTGATATTTAGTGGGGAATTGGTACTTAGTAACAATATGTTGACAATCCTCAATTTAGAATAATCTTAAATTCTTACGTACAAATAATTATCAACGTTACCAAACACTTTAGAGTAGAGGAGGTATATTCGATATTTTTCTCTTCGAAGACTTCGAAAAATCTGTAATCAGTCATTATATAATGCTGCTATTGAGCGAAGAGTTTTTTTGGGTGTTCTATTGACATTTGTTTTGAAGTTAATTACACAACACATAAACGAAAACGAATATTTTGTCGAATTTTTTTAAGAGAAAAAAATTGAATTTGGTAAAAAAATATCTAAATCAATTTCTTGAAGGTGTTCTAACATAGCAATAAACATGTTGCAAACTTGAGTGCTTTTGCTCACAATGTTTACCAAACTTGACAAGGAATTCCATTGTGTTGAATAATAGAAATATCAACAACGTCATGTTGCATAGTTGGCAAAGCTGTTGAAGCCACGGCTTGCATTATGTCATTTTCAATTCCATTTTAAAATCCTTTAAACTCATTCTAAGCAGTACTGCGCTAAAAGAGGATCATATTTCTACAGTTACACACAATTGCCATGATCAACAGGATTTGTGGCTTGACCATGTCCTTGAAGAGCCAATTATTGGTTTTTCCAGAAAACTTATTCCACTAATAAGCCTTTTAGAAATTACGCTGTTTCCGAGTTTTTGATTGTGAATACTTAATTTTAAGCAAGAGCAATTTCTATTCTGCTATCTCTAAAGGTACAGACGATCTTAGATGATTAACAGACAATACGTGTTCGGCTGCTGATCACCGAATTTCTCAAATGCGTTTATCTAGACTGATATCTATGGGTGGGATCTTCAGAGGTGCGCGCGCAGGAGTCTCTCTCGCTGTTCAGTTGAAGCTGTAGAGAAATAGCTTCAGCTGGCTTACAATTGTTGTCGGTAATATAACGCAAGAGACTATAAAGACTCGTTTCCCTCCAATCTGAAAACTGAAAACTGAACTTAATATTTTTAGTTCGGATCACATGATCTCGAACTGTACCATTATTTATTAAGGAAGCGCTTTCCTCCGGCCGAGAACTTAACGAAACTGAACTGAACTGACAACTGAACCTCTCCTTTCTCGTTCGTCACTAGAAACTAAGTTTTCCACTAGAAATCTAGGGGACGAAAATTAAGGTGGAAGTCGTTTTTTCAGTTCAGTTCAGTTGAGCTTTGGACGACGAGATAGCATAAGTGAGGTTACAGTTGCAGTATTTGTTTGTTATTTGGTGTAAATGTTAGTACATAATGAGAGGAAAAGTTTTCACAAATTGAGAAAGAGGGAACAATTGCCTTTGTTCGACATAACGAACTTTTATACAACATGCTGAGTATAGGAATATAGAGAAGAAACAGAGGCTTTGGGAGGAGTTAGGAGAGGAATTGAGGAAATCAAGTAAGTAATAAGATTTACTGTATAATAATTAATAATTTTCAGTCAGTGTTAGCTCTTAAATAATTTCAAAGATTCTGGAATAAAGTGTAGTAAAACAGACTGGCATTGTGGCGGGTTAATCTCACGATGCAGCAATGTTGTTCCTTATCAGTCTATCTGTTAATTCATTGACCTAAAAAAACATCAAAATATCCAATTCCAACTCACTATCTTCACTGGCATGCAACCTTCTCAGCCATTTTAATGATGTGTAGTTTTCTAGGAAAGCACAACTGACCGAACTGAACTGAAAACAGAAGTGAATACAACTTTTCAGTTTTAAGTTCCAGTTCAGTTCAGTTTTCAGATTGGAGGAAAGAAAGCCTTAAGAGAATGTATTAGATCTTTACGTTCGGGAGAAGCGTTACGATTCATATTGATACTATTCAATAACTATGTGACTATAATGACATATTATTAATACATACGGATATTGTCTGTGTCCGCGTGTTCGGTTGTGTTATTGTGTTAGCCTTTTGAGAAAACTTCACGGTTCAATTCTCACACTTATTGCAGCCGTTTCTGAAGCTATTCAGATTGAGAAATAATCAGCAATATAGTAGTAATTGTATTTGAAATGAAATGAAACTATAATTCATAATTAAACATCTAATTACGGTTTAAATTAAATTAAAAACGAATTTAAAATGCAACCAATTTTAAATAAGCAAAGTTTTTAAGAAATATGGCTCTGCGGTTGGGTGCTCAGCGTTCTGGCTTCTCACCGAGAGGTAGCGGGTTTGATTCCCGGCTGGGGCGAGCAATTTTTCATCAAGAAGGTTCCCTATCCCCCACATGTGAGAGTGAATGGGTATGTGTTTAATATATAATGCTGAAAAGCAAATGTTAATAAATCTGCTGCTCAACGAGAAAATACCAGATGTTGTTTCTCAAGTCAAAGTTCTCAATATGACCATAGAAGTTAAAGGGGCTGTATAAATGAAAACGAAATGTCTTCAATAGAGTTCGTGTTCATATACGCGCTTGTACTTGCAATTGTTTCTCTGTTTTTAGGGGGCAGTAAACTGAAACTCTTAGATTATGGATCAAAGTTGTTGTTATTTTTACAATTATTTGTTTCGTTCTCTATTTAAAAGTGGTATAATTTTCCACTATAGGCCCTTTTTACTGTCTGGTTGATAATTTAAACACTGGAGTAAACTGTATTTCCAATGATGAGGTCATCTCCAATTTCTTCATTACTCAAAACTATATTTACTTTAATAAAAAAACCCTTCTCAATCACTTTGATTTGGGGTTCGATTAGAGTTAGTTTAGCATTTATGTATTAATAAATATTGAACTAATACCATTGTATTTTAAAAATTAAAATTACTGATAAAAATATTCCTATATATTTTGCTTTTCTTATACATAAAAATTCGGGTCAAAGTGTATTTGAATACACATTAATAACATTCTTAAAAGTATTATACTTGAAACATAAACTTTTTTGTAGCAAGGAGCATTTTATATCCAGAAATGAAATAATCAATTAAAAATTAATAAAGCTGAAACCACTTAGAGGAGATCCGTGAAATTTTTCATACAGACACCCATATACAATGGTAATAGATATGAAAAATGTGAAAACACCTGCTTTAAACATATAGAATTTAAAATTTTTCACTTGATTGTGCTCTTAAAAGATCACTCACGTCATCAGAAAAGCATGATTCATCAAGTAATTATAATTAGATCACGCAGATATCCTAGGTCAAAATTCGATATATAATATATAACGAGGACTCGAATTAACTCTGTAGGAAAGAACTGCTAAGTATTGAGATACGATTAGCGTAATGCAAATAATGTCTGGAAATCTATAGAACAATACGCGAAATAACAACGGATCTTCTTTTTAAAAGGAGATCCTCTAATTTTAAAACAGAAAAAGAGAAGACTGCTGTATACCAATCTAATGTAGTTTAATATAACCTCTCAAGTATCTCTGTAGCATTGAAAAACTGGCCAACTGACGAACTATATGTATATATCTCTTTCAGGAAGGATCTGTGCAGTTAAGCAGAAGTATTCTTGATTACAACATAGATAAATTTTAACATATATTACTGAATATTACTCTTAGACTACATGATCTATAATAACATAGCATAGATCAGATATAAACATTGCAAACAAAGTGATAAGCAAAGATTTACTACTCTGGTGCAGTTAAATATGTAAAGGAGGTGGTCCGTAGTTCGGTATCCATCAGACTGCCTTTTTACACTTTAAACCAATTATGTATTGTTCTCTTCATCATCAAGTCTAGGTCTACTTCCGATAACAGGCATGTACAATTTTTTTTTATTTATGATTTTATTTAATGTCGCCTAACTACTGAGGTCTTATAGCGACAACATCATGTAACAACAAGAAATTTTATAACATTTTGAATACAATATTTACACATTAAATTAGTAATTATATCTAGTTTGTAACATTAATTATTTGAATTCTAACAGTAATACGAACATATTATGTACTGTTTCATACAACAATGTATTAAAAGTATATAATATTTTACAGTGCAGTAGCAATTTTACAATATTTTATGTATTTAAACGATGATAATTATTTGGTTAATTTGTCGAGCGCTACCTGAAGATTTGGAGGAATTTGGTGGCTGGTTCTGCAGTTAGAATACCTTTATGATGTGCTTTACTGATAGTTTCTGGCTGCAATGTTCACAGGATGGAGGTTGCTGTTTGGTGAATACTTAGTCATGAGTTAGTTTATTATGTCCAATTCTTAGTCTGGTGAGTATCATCTGCTGATAGTCTCTGGCTGCAATGTTCACAGGATGGAGGTTGCTGTTTGGTGAATACATAGTCATGAGTTAATTTAGTGTGTCCAATTCTTAGTCTGGTGAGTATCATCTGTTGATAGTCTCTGGCTGCAATGTTCACAGGATGGAGCTTGCTGTTTGGTGAATACAGTCATGAGTTAGTTTAGTATGTCCAATTCTTAGTCTGGTGAGTATCATCTGTTGATAGTCTCTGGCAGCAATGTTCTCAGAATGGATGTTGCTGTTTGGTGAATACAAAGTCATCAGTTTAGTATGTCCAATTCTTAGTCTGGTATCATCTGTTTATAGTCTCTGGCTGCAATGTCCACAGGATGGAGGTTGCTGTTTGGTGAATACAGTCATGAGTTAGTTCAATATGTCCAATTCTTAATCTGGTGAGTATCATCTGTTGATAGTCTCTGGCTGCAATGTTCACAGGATGGAGGTTGCTGTTTGGTGAATACATAGTCATGAGTTAGTTTAGTATGTCCAATTCTTAGTCTGGTGAGTATCATCTGTTGATAGTCTCTGGCTGCAATGTTCACAGGATGGAGGTTGCTGTTTGGTGAATACATAGTCATGAGTTAGTTTAGTATGTCCAATTCTTAGTCTGGTGAGTATCATCTGTTTATAGTCTCTGGCTGCAATGTTCACAGGATGGACGTTGCTGTTTGGTGAATACAGTCATGAGTTAGTTCAATATGTCCAATTCTTAGTCTGGTGAGTATCATCAGTTGATAGTCTCTGGCAGCAGTGTTCACAGAATGGAGGTTGCTGTTTGGTGAATACATAGTCATGAGTTAATTTAGTATGTCCAATTCTTAGTCTAGTGAGTATCATCTGTTGACGCCGGCTGAGAGTTTCGTATATTTTAATAAATGATGTGTTACTTTTCACTTCATGCAGTTTACTGTTGCGATTATTTTCAATATAGTTGCTCTTCCATTTTGTATCAGCTTCTTCTTAACATACTGTATATTCTCTTTGCAGCATTAGGAAAATCATTATTAGGAATAGAAGCTCATGTCTCATCAAAAATGGAATTTAAAAGTATATCTTAAACACCATTACATGACTTCCTCTAAATATCTGCAAAAAATAATACTAAAAAACGTATGCTTCTATTTACTTCATGCTAATGTAGAAAATATTACCAGAAATAGTATTATTACTTGTTTCCGTGTAAGTAGAAGAGAAATAAGGCAGAATCATAGGTTAAAATGAAAATAAAAATCTTGCTATGTGACTTGTTTGTATTGACAGGAGTTGACAAATTCCTGTATGAGAAAAGTTTGTTTTTTAACGCCGAAACCAAACACAAGGAATATCTAAAAAACGATCAACTCCATGAAAAAAATTTATACAACATAAATCGTGTGTTTTAACCTGCTCAACAGTTTCTGTATAGTACGTTTTTATCTATCTTTTAGTGTTTAGGAGCTATGCAAAATTCCGTATATTTCATCCAGAATAAAGTAGTCTTCAGATGTTATTCCCAGAAAATTGAATATATACATTTTATTTGTCAGGTAAATAGATTTAATATACGATATTTTAACACAAATCAGTAGAGCCATTTTTAAGAAAATAAAATTTTTTGAAAACATTTCCATGTAAAGGGTAGTTGGGGATAGCGGGATTTTCTCAAAATCTTCGTGTCGTATTCCTGGAAGACCATAAACTTAAGTACCAAGTTTGGCATTTTACCGACTTTTCGTTTTGAGTTATCGTGTGCACGGACACACACACACACACACACACACACACACACGGGCCTTTTTTTTATACAGAGGACCCTAAAACATATATTTCCGGTGAAATCTCGGTATCGAACTTTTGGGTGGCGTGCAATACCTTCTCTGTACATAGTACGTATAGAGAAAGTAAAAAAGCACTTTGGATACGAGGAAAGAAACGAAGATAACTTGAAAGAATGAGTTTGTTGGTAACCAACCTCTACGTCACAACTTGGTGAATGAATCTCAACGTATTGCAATTCAAAAGATTTCGGCATGAATATTTTGATGCATTCCTTGTAAAGTGAACAGAAAAATCTGATGTGTTCCATTCATATGACTTTCTCTACAACTCTGTAACAAATTATTGTTAAAAAGCTTATGCTTTTATTTACTTCATGCTAACCGAAAAAAAATTAACAGAAATAGTTTTATTGCTCGCTTCGTTGTAAGTGGAGGTGAAATATGGGAGTACTATAGGTTAAAGTGATAGTCAAAAGCTGTTTGCTATGTGGCTCAAGTTCCTTTGTTTGTATGGATATGACTTGAGAAATTCCTGTATAAGAAAAGTAAGTTTTCAAAGCTGAAAGCAAAAATAAGGAATATTTAAAACTGACCAATTTACGAAAAAAATGTAAATAACATTACTTGTGTGTTTTAACGTGCTCTACATTTTTTGTGTGTCAAATTTTTGTCCATCTCTTACGGTTTTGCAGTTGTGCAAAATTCCGTGATATTCATCCAAAATAAAGCAGTCTTCAGAGGCTATTTCCAGAAAACTAGGATATACAGTTTATTTGTCAGGAAGATATCTTCAATATACGATCTTTTAATAAAAATCGTTAGTCATTTTTGTAAAAATCCAAATTTTCGAAAAACGTTCCATGTAAAGTATAATTGAGGTTGGGGGGATTTTCTTGAAAATCTTCGTGTCGCATCCATAGAAAATACTAAACTTAAGTACCAAGTTTGTCTATTTAACTGACTTTTCTATTTTTAGCTATACTGCCCACAGACACACACATACACACAGACATACAGCCACACAGACGGATATTTTTCTATACATATTTTTTTTTATTCAGGGGGTGTCTAAACATGTATTTCCGGTGAAATCTCGGTATCGATTTTTGAGTGCATTACAATACCTTCTCTATACACTTGTACATAGTACGTGTAGAGAAAGTAAAAACACAGTAATATGTATCCAAAGAGGCATAAACCAACTTCCATGACATAAGACTTAGGATGCGTGTCTCCATTCTCCAGCAATGTGAAGTATACTTGTGTGATGGTGAGAACTTCTCATCAATTACTACTTGTTAGTACCCTAAAATAAACAAAGAAGACTCAACTTTTTCCTCTTGTTCAACTCTAATTATACACAAACACACCCAGCTATTAGTAAAATTATTATTCTCAGTTCATTTTCTATTTCAAATTTAGACATGTTGATTTCAGAATTATAGGACGCATAGCAACGAGAGGGGGCGGGAGCGATACATTGATAATTGTGTGTCGCTGTCAATGTTGTACACCAATATGTCGCTGTTCTTTTGTCTGCCGTGAAGTTGGTCTGGATTAGCACCAGTGAAATACTTCATAAACAGAGTGTACATACCTCTTGAAAGTTCTTTGATGCGCCGGCTCTGCTCATCCATGTAGAACACAAGTTTGACTCTCACTGAGGGGGAGAAAGAATGATTGGGGTATGTGACATGGAGTAGACTCACAATTAGAAGTACTTCACTTTAGATTTCACGAAACTAATGCCTTTATTCAGCTTTGTTACTTGTTGAGGTCACTAATCCTAAGAGCGACTCCCGACATAGTAATTCTTGAAGAGCAGAGATACCGGTGCTATTTTCTTCTGCTTGCTAAGTTCTTGTTTTCGACGGTCATCGGTTATTACTACGTACTTTACGCGACAAATCAACTCGTGTAATAATATCACATACTTAGGCACAAACACCGCAGCATTCACGTACGTACAACGTACCGCCTATAGCGTACTGCAAACATCACAAGTGTAACACGAAGGCGAACAAGAAGAAGAAACCTAGTTTCTTGTAAGCGCTTCGCTTATATACCTAGAGTCCCCAATCTAGGAACTCATTCCTGGTTGGTTGAAAAGAAGCGCGAAAATAACATTGTCACGTGATTAATTTTGTAAGTTCTTTGTATTCGACTCACATGACCGCTGTTTATAATGGAAAAGTCCCAAGCTGCCAACTTTTAGGGGATAGACTTTTCTCTAACAATACCCTGTAACTTAGTCTCTAATGCGCTAAAAGCTTGCTCTTACAAAAGCAATTGTGTTGCTAAGATTAACAAAGAAAATACTCTTGGCATGCACAATAGTAGCGTCTTGCTCTAAGGTTTGTGTTCTGCTATCTGCTCAGTCTTGGCTGCTGAAGCAGATATATTTGCTATATTAAAACTACGCAAAAATAACAATTAAACTAATGAAATACACAGCGGGCTAATGTACTGTTGCATGTGCTAACAAAGCGAAATCGTACATGCAATGCGAATATTTTCTTTGTGATTGTGTTTTTATTATTTCGCGTGTAACTGACTAATTGTGTACAATGTACAATATACCTCTTTGTGCCTGTGGGCAAACTAAAACAATAAAGTTAGGGATATAATTGGTAAACGATTACGCCTTCAGCATATGCTAGAAGTGAAACTTTAGGATCACACACTTGAACATTCCTGAAAATATGCCTGGCTCAAAACAGAGGAATTATAATGTAAAATTCAATCGCCTCTTTTTCTTGTTCTCTGATGGTAGTTTTGATATATGGGTCTCTGGCGGTGTTGCTGATATATTACATTTAGATGATAAAATAAAACCTTCAATGTGGATGTCGCAATTTAAGAATGAAATGAACTTGGAAATGTTAGGATATGATTCACTTAGACGATGGGTATAGACTATATACTATATTAAGAAACAGCATCGAGAGAAGGGTAGCATAGGTACATCCTGTGTGTACTTGGTCGTCCATTATTCCCACAACTGCACTTGATTTTGATGGTGGCTGCCTGGACATCATTGTCATCTTCCAACATTTTGCAGAACGTCTGAGGCAAATGCGCGCATGTGTGCGTGCGGGATCTGGTAGGTTCGTGGTGAGCCTAGGTGCTGTTGCTGTGTACCTATCTGGTAAGAGTTTAACCACAGGAATGAAGTTAAAGTTATATTTTGGGGCTCCGAGTGTTAGTGTCAAGGAGGTAGCGGTAGATAGGCTCAGGAGCAGCATCCTTTCCTCTGCTCCGCTGGTTTTTAATTTTTGAAATTTGTTTACGTCGGTTAATTTTGATAGACCACTCCCAATGGGAGGGGAGAGTACTTAGTTCAGCTATTTCGCTGATAGTTGGCTGAAGTAAATATGCTTCCTGGACTTCTAATATAGGAGCCGTTCCGATCGGGACCACCTCAAGTGGTAATGGTTGGCTTCAATAACTTCTGCCTTCTTCCGAGGAACTTTGGCGACCGCTGTTGAACATCTCGCAAGGGTTTGCTAATTTAGAGTCTTTAGCTTGACTTTCAGATTGTATTAATTTTAAAATAGCTGGTGCTATTTCAAAATTGACCATATTACTGCTGTTGCTAAGGATAAATATTTTTCCTAGATATCTAATTCTGAATATCCAATTTTAATGGAATATTGATAGCTTTTAATAATCTGATTTCATGTCCAATTTCATAATAATAATAATTAAAATTCGAAAAATGGTTAGCTACTACTGATCTTTCCAACAGTTTCAACTTGATATTTCATATATGTTCTTTCATACGCGTTTTTAAATTTCTTTTAATTCTACCATTGTAAACCTATTCGCAATCATTACAACTTATTTGACAAATTGTAAATTTATTTAATGTATCTATACAGTTATTAAGTGGCTTATGTAACATACGTTTCAAATTATATCTGTTGCAGGAAGATAAGGTTATATTGCATTTTTCAAACAATTTTCGGAAAACTGAAAATAATTTTGGATGATAATTAAATATTTTATATTTTATATCTCATTTTTATTGGTTTTAATAAACTATCTTCTTGTTTCCCTTTTTCTTTTTCTTGTTTTTAAATACATTATGAATTAGTTGACTGGTAAATCCATTCTTTTTAGCTACTTTTAGCTTGTGATGTAATTCTTTTTAATATTTTTCTCTTGTTAAAGATATATAGATTAATGTATATTACACTTCGGAAAACAGCATGTTGATGATTTTTTGGACTGTACTTATTATTTTTGTATAGTTATCTACTGAGTAGATTTTGTGTAAATGCTAAATTGTAGCTCATTACCTAACTTTTAGCATTGTATCTATGCATAATACGTTTAGATAGATCCTACTTAGAATTAAAGATTACTAAAAAAGTTGTAGAATTCATGAAATTATCTGACGAATCATGATGATAACCTAGAGAACGTAAATCCACACATTTTTCTAAAGTTAAACGGTTTGTTACTTCCTTGGACACAGCAGTATGTAATACATTGAAAACTGTAAAGTATTCCAAAGAATATTTAAAACATTTTATATTATCTGTCATTGTTTTGTTGACTGGTTCTATCCACAAAAATGAAATAGAGGAAATTGAATATCTATCAATATAAGTTTACGAGAAATCAGATATATCTCTTACAACACAATAATAATTTAAGCTTCAAGTAAAGAAAGCATTTGAGAACGTTTTGGGGGCTTCTTTGTTCTCAATGGCAAAGACGGCGATGGCATACTAGCCTACGTATTGCAGTGCCTAGAAAGTTTAGGCATCAACAAAATAACCACATAAATTAATTGCACAGGGCATAAGGACGCAACATGATGAGTGGGTCAAATGGAGGTCGAAGGAGGATTAAAGAATCATACCTGAAATATTTAAGCCCAGCAAGGCAACCTGAAATATCAGACACTTCATCCCGTCCAGAAGAAAGAATTTTATCTATAGCATTTATGACATTGGAGCGTTTTTCTAAGAGGAATATAATTTTTATTCATCAATAAGGACACCATACTTCATATATTGCATGTACAAACTTAATGAAATTTTACTGTAGTTGTGGCGACAAAATCATCTATTTTATTTATTGTTAAATAGGTTAACGGTACGTTAATAATACATATACATATTAGTGATTGTTTAACTTTACTAATACTTAATTACTACAGCCATTTTATTTTTGATATCTAATATTTTCTTAATGTATCGTAAAACAGAACAACAGTAAGTATATAACCATGATTGAATAATTTTGTATTTTTTCATCAACAACAGCAGCAACAGCACTACATCATCATTATCAGGGATTAGGCCTTTCAACCTCTTACGTTCTCTCAAAAGGGATAATCATCCACCTCTTCATTGGTCCATCTTTTTCACTCTTTCCTTTAGGTTTGTATTCAAGAATCCTCTGAAGAAAGCGGGATTCTGGCATTCGTCCGACATGTGCATAATATTTCTCTTGATATTGTGACTATGCCGTCCGCGTGTACGTGACCATCTTATGCTCGCTCTGGAATGCGGCGGGAGCTGGAAAGTTCGGTGGTAAACAACGGCGCGCCGCAACAGGAACACGAGCCTCTTCTCATAACATAATGATTATTACCAATATTCGAGATGTTTCTACCAGCTTCAATTTCTAGTACCGTCGAGAACTTTCCAGGAAGTTTATGGCGTTCTTTTCTCGCTATAAGAAGGAGGAAGAATTGCATGTGTTGTGTTATGAATTGTACTGATGACCCACCAAAGGAAGGCAAGGTAGAGGAATGCGTAGCGTAAACACTTTTGCTGTCCGCATGATGTTTATGCTCGACATCTGGATATGACAAGGACGCTAGGTTCATCTAAAATACACAGTGTTGTCACATAACTCACACTTAGCTAGAAGTCCAGATGTCGTGCAAGATCCGAGTTGGAGAAGTCCTCATCTTCGCTGCCACTCTCTATTTAAATATATAAATATTAAACCAAGAAAAAAATATTATATAACTGTAGTACTATTTGCCGTAGCGCGTGTTAGCACAGAGAACCAAATAATGCATAATACATTACTGCAGTTACTGAAGCAACCATTAGATCTGGCAGCAGTAGGTTGGTTCATATACACACGTAGTAAACGTAAACAGATCCACTAGTACGTGACAAGATAACGTTCAAGCCCCCCCCCCCTCGCTCACTCACCCCTCACTACCCGCTTGCCTTCAAGTGTTGGGTGGACAGAACTGAGTGGTGAGTAACTGTTGTGTTAGCGCGCGGTGGTGCGCGAGTCATGGATGGCGTGCACCTAATAACTGTCTACGCGCGAGTGAATTATTTCCAGCAGTGTCTTTAAGGCTTTATTTGTAGCTAATTGTTGAGTCAATAAAGACAATATTCTATTATATTTTACTTATATCGAATGTATTCAATCCCTTCCTTATTTCATTCCTGCATATTCTACTGAGCAACTGCTCTAAAGGTGGTTCTTCTTCTTTTTTGCTTGTTATAGTCCAGCATTCTGAGCAGTATAAACGAAGGTACCGCCAATTCTTTATAGAATTTCAAAACAGTATCTTTTCCATATTTATTTGTGAGTGTTTTTCTAAGTGTCCTATGTGATTAACATTTTGAAACTTTCCTTTATGGCCATAATTCTCTTGTGTTATCAATTTCATGGCATAAATACTTAAAGTCCTTATTTCTTCTGTGGAATAATTGTTAATTATTATTTTACACCGAACTTGTGTTTTTCCCTTGAAAGTTAAAATTGGTGTTTTTGTTGCAGATATCGTTTTTGTTGCTCGAAGCTGAGTTTTGTAATTAACATATTAATTTATGGAGACCATATTCTGAAGCACCTAGTACTAATTGATCGTCAGGGAACAGAATGGTTGTTCAGTGCATTTTATATACTTTCTTCATACTCATAGCATCCATCAGTATTTTATAACTTAGTTAATATGTAAATTAAATAACACGGATAATAATGGGCACAGCTGTTGCATTTATTAACACATTCTCTTTGCTTCTTATGTCACTACTTTTTATTGAGATGTTACCTAAAGCTGTTTGTTTTAATATTTCCCTTACGAACTTCCTTTGTGCGCTATCAAGGGCTTAAAAATAAGTGGTTAAGAATAAATAAAATTCAGTATTTGTTTATGATCTGCCAGCAAAGTAAACATACGCATAGCTCTTTTATAATACTACTGAGTGTAAAATTAAACAGATCTAATGAATGCTTCCAAACATTTATTGAACTAAAGCATGCATTTAAAACCAGGTCTCATTTGAACCTACGTCACGACGGCATACACAAAGCTAGTATATCCCTGGATAAACAGTACTGTGTGATTCTGGGTCTGGATTATTGAACCTTTATGCAAATCAGATCGAAAGCAAAGCTACGTGATGGTGTATCCGCTCTCGTGAGTGGTTTTATCTGATTCTGGGATTCCCAGTTTGACCTTTAGCGCGGTCATGATGTATTCATAACGGAATAGTGCCACTGAGAACACTATCTCGTACAAGGGCGGCTTTACTACATTCTTTATCATTTACGACATGCGACTTTAGACCCTGCAGATCCCCAGAAGAAAAAGAAAGAATAAAAAAAGTTGCATTGCTAAGATGGCAGCAATATTCTCCTTCTGCCAGGAAACATCAAGACCACATTCAGTGTGAATAAACGTTAAACTGTGTTAACTTTATCTTCTTCATTGCTCTCTAAGGTAGAGGAATTTTCGCTTAATCTAATTACCTCTCCCTGAACAAAATAAACAAAATAATTTATATTACAATATATGCTAAATGTAAATATTTATAAACAAATATATTAATAAAATGAAAAAATATGTTAACTTTATCTTATTCACTGCTCCCTATTGTAGAGGAATTTTTACTTAACATGATTATCTCAAACTGAACAAAATAAATAAAATAACTTATATCACAAATTAAGCTATATGTAAAAGTTATAAATAAATATATTGATAAAATGAAAATCACATTTTTCTATAAAAATAAATGTTTTGTTTAAACTATATAAATTAAATATAAGATCATCTTATAATTTTTTATAGCATTAACCATTTCCTACACACCTGGGTTATTCGTTTGCATGTTCAGTTTCTGAACTATTTCCCTATAACAAATAAAGAAAGTATTGAACTGATACTCAGAAATTGTATCGAAATTTGACTGGAAACATATTTTTTGTACCCTATGAATAAAAATAAACACTGTCTCTGTTCGTGTGCGTTTATGGGGGGGGGTAGTGCTAAAGATAAATAGCACAACTGCAAAAGAGACTTCGAAATACCAACATTGGTATTTATTACATGACACATTTAGTTTATTTTGATTTTCTTTAAAAAGGCTATCGATTTGATTATCTTCAGTTTTTCTATAAATAGCCTGTAAATTTTGTTTTCATTCAGAGTGAATCTTGCTAACTTTATATAACTGTTAAACCGTAACTACTATATGTAAAATATAGATCTCATTAAGACTTCAATTCATGTCCAGGATATTCCATTGTTTCCAGCATGTTGTTTTTGTTGTATTTTCTTTGTCTTTGTTGCATTACCATGTCAAACTCTAGAGTATTGGGAGAATATTAACAATTCTGGTTCATAGGTATGTATTATACAAACAATAAATATTCAGTAACAAACTAATCAATTAAACCAATGATATATTTATATACAGATTTTTGTTAAGGTCGCATATCTCGCATTATTTTGAATAGTTTACCCAGGTGTCGTTTCGTGACGTATGTGATCTGTATGTATGCATTGTTAGAGTTTAAAGATAACCAACTTTAAAGAATGTATGAATTTTAAACCATTGTACGTGAATGGAAATTGTTTACAATGTTGTACTTTGCGTGTTTCAGCGGGTTATTAGAAGTTCATTAACACAACATGTAAATTATTTTAACTTTCGCAACGTTATATTTATATTTCCTACTGGATTCATATATTTCATTTACAATAAATTTCTACCCAAAATCATCTTCTACTATAAAACTCTTGAAACAGAAGTTTTATTTCACGTATATAATTATACACTCACAGCTGCCTACCAAGCGGGAGACCTGGGTTCGATCCCCAGTACCGGCATGGGGATTTTTCCCCCGCTGGGAGACCTGGACCGGGGTGCACTCAGCCTCGTGAGGTCCCTGGGGGGCCAATTGAGGAGCTACTTGATGGAGAAGTAGCGGCTCCAGGTCGTGAGGACCACATTAACCGGCCGGGAGGGGCTCGAGGCGCTGACCACGTCTCACCCTCCAATACTGCACCCCATCCATGACGTCTGTAGTGGACCGAGATGGGGGACGCAGCGGCCGGGCGGTAGGCCAAGGTTCCCCGTGAGCTGTCGTGCCATGGAGTTATGTTAATTATACACTCAAGTAATATTTCTATCTGCGCTCATAAAATAACTAATTATAACAAACATTGAACATTGTTGCCATGTTTTTATTTCGAACAAATGAGAAGAGAAACTTTAATGATTCAATTTATCCATAATTTCAAAATGAGAAGAATGAACATTAATAAATAAATACATTTAACAGACCTACTTGCGTTTTAAGTTAAATACATATCATTGTAACCTCTATAATTTAATATGTACTAAATTATGAATGTATAACCATATAGTCGTGAGTTATATGCCATCAAGAAAGCATTACTGTACTTATTCGAGACAAACAAAACTGAAGCTTACCTAATACACACTGATTCTAAATCCAGCATACAGGGGCTACAAGATCTGTTCTCTACAAATACATTAGTCCAAGAAATTCAAAAATTATCTACACTTCTAATGAAACAAGGAAAGAAAATAGCCACATTGTGGATACCCTCACATCAGAACATTTTAGGTAATGAGCAGGCAGACTCTGCAGCAAAGGAAGCCACAATACTCCCAATACATGAAGAGATACCTTTACCCCACAAAGATATAGTAAAATATGCATCCAGAAAATGTTACAACCTCTGGCAAACAAGATGGGCGAAATCACCTCCTAGCAAACTACACGAAATTAAACAGAACTCCAGAACATTATATCCACTGCAGAAACTGGGACGGAAAGATCAAGCTGCCATCACCAGGCTACGTATCGGACACACCAAGTTAACCCATTCCCATCTACTGAATAAAACAAACCTAAATGCAATATTTGTCACACTACCATCACTGTACGCCACTAGCTCTCAGTGTGTCCTCAGTATCAACAGCAGCGAGCAGAATGCAAACCATGAAGCAGATATCCAAGAAGCACTCAACAATTCATCACACAGCAAAAGACTACTTAAATACTTAAAACTAACAAATATAGATAGATACTTTATTTCACTGCTTAGGGCGTGGCCCGGAGGCAGCGCTGTCAATGTAATAATACAATTAGTTAAATAAACAATAATGTGAATAATACACTGTTAAAATGCCAATGACATCATAGTATACTAATATATACATAATTGTAACAACAGTAATAATAACGCAATATTTTTATTTACTATCCTGACTATAAATCACTCTTCTTTAGTCTCTTTTTAAAACTATTTACACTTTGAGGCAAAGTCTCCAGTAAATCTGCAGCTATTTTGTTCCATTCGTTTATTGTTCTATTTGTGAAGGAGAATTTACCTATGTCTGTTTTCTGTTCCCTATTTCTTATTTTTTCCGAGTGATCATTCCTCCCACAGTATAATGAAATAAAATATTATTCATGAAATTGTATGTACCAATGTCAATTTTTTGTAAATGGTACCATTAAAACATGTTGTCGCGATATGACTACTTTGTAAGTTAAAGAGACATAAAATAAATAAATTAAAAAACACAAAAGAAAACCCATATAGTCATTAAAACTAAATGATCATTTGTTTTTGATTACCTCAGCAATTTTAAATATAAAGCAGTTGGAGACGCTGAGAAAAGCAAATGCTGATGGAATTCATACCGATAAGTGATTCCATGTAAGTTATTGCTATAGGAATATTAACTTGATACGTGAATGATATAGCCACAATAGAAGAATAACGTAGTTGCTTAAAAACTACCGGAATGTGAGATGTGAGCTCAGATCAGCTAAATATCTAAATTATACTAAATTGAATTTAAAAAAATCAATGACATTTAATATAATACTCGATGCATTACTTTTTGTAATTACGTATCTTATTGGGATATTTTGAATTTCAGTTTCTGGATATTATTTTTCCTTAAAAAAAGTTCGTTATTTTTGAGCTAGAGTTATGTTACATGTACTTCACTATGTACATAGTGTATACAGAAGGTATTGTAATGCACCCAAAAATTCGATACCGAGATTTCACCGGAAATATGCGTTTTGGGACCCCCTGAATGCAAGAAAAGCATTTTTAGAAAAATGTCCGTGTGTGTCTTTGGGCAGCATAGCTCAAAAACGCAAAGACCGTTAAATACCAAACTTGTTATTTAAATTGTTTTAAATTTTGTTTTTCTTAAAAATGGCTGCAACGATTTTTATTAAAATACCACCTATTATAAACATTTCTATCATAAATAAAATTTATATCTTGAATATTCTGGGAATAGCTTCTAAAGAGCTGCTTATTCTGGTTGAAATTTGCTTACTTTGGCATAACTGCTACACCGAAAGAGATGGACAAAAACCTAAAACACAAAAATGTAGAGTACGTTAAAACACACAGTTTATGTTATATACAGTTTTTTCTTGGAGTTGATCGTTTTTTGAGATGTTCCTTATTGTTTGTTTCAGCTTTGAAAAACATACTTTTCTCATACAGGGATTTGTCAACTCCTGTCCATACAAACAAAGGAGCTTCAGTCACCTAGCAACCAGCTTTTGACTATCCCTTTAACCTATGCTACTCCCTTATTTCGCTTCTAATAACAAGGAAGCAAGTAATAAGATATTTCTGCTAATTTTTTCTCGATTAGATGAAGTAAACAGAATAATTTGTGGCAGAGATATAGAGAAACTCATCAGATTTTTTAAGTGCAATGAAACCACACATTTTATTTCGTTTGAGGTACTGCAAAAAGTTGATAACTATAAGTAGAGCGTGGGGTCGTCCCACATTTGGTACTTAATTAATCATATTTCTACGGCTGTGGCCTCGAGAGCAATGAAACCTCTTCTGCTTTTACAGAGACTGGGATATCACTAAAAATACTACGCGGATATACCTTTTTTTCTATCGTTTATTGATTTTAACGAATTCAGCGGTTGTCCAAACTACACATTGAAGCAAAAAGAAAAGAAGTAGTAGGAGCACGCTACAAAATGTAAAACAAATTTCGATATAAATTACTTGTTTATCTCCGTAGTTATTTAAGTTCCCTTTTTACTTTCTCTACACGTACTATGTACATAGTGTATAGAGAAGGTATTGTATTGCACCCAAAAATGCGATAACGAGATTTCACCGGAAGTACATGTTTTGGGTCCCCCTGAATCCAAAAAAAGCATTTTTGGAAAAAGGTCCGTGTGTGCGTGTGTGTGTGTCTGTGGACAGCATAGCTCAAAAACGAAAAGACCGTTAATTACCAAACTTGGTATTTAAGTTTGGTATCTTCCAAAGATGCGACATGAAGGTTTTCAAGAAAATACCCCCACTCCCAACTACCCTTTACATGGAACTTTTTTCGAAAACTTTTATTTTCTCAAGAATGGCTCTAACGATTTTGATTGAAATGTTGTAAATTAAGGATATTTACCTGACAAATAATATGTACATCTTGAATTTTCTGGGAATAGCCTCTGAAGACTACTTTATCCAGGAAGAATTTTGCATAACTGCTAAACCGTAAGAGATGTACTAAAACTTAACACACAAAAAATGTAGAGCACATTAAAACACACAATTTATGTTATATACATTTTCTCGAGGAGTTGATCGTTTTTGAGATATTCCTTGCTTTTGGTTTCAGGTTTGAAAAACTTACATACAGCAATTTGTCAACTCGTGTCCATACAAACAAAGGAACTTCAGTCACCTAATAACCGGCTTTTGACTATTACTTTAACCTATGGTACCCCCTTATTTCGCTTCTACTAAATAGGAAGCAAGTAATAAGACTATTTTTGCTAATTCTTGCTCTATTAGATGAAGTGAATAGAATAGTTTGTTGCAATGATATAGAGAAAGTCAGGTGACAGATTTTTTCTTCACATAACACGCGCGCACACACACACTCAAACACACATACACAAACACGCACATACACACACAAACACACTCACACACACATTAATACACACACACACACACCTGTCCCTTGCAGTTTTTCATCCACGTCTTCCCATCAAACCTTCCTGCTAGGAACTGGAAGCTGCAATCACACCCAGCATGTCTTAGGGGGAAAACAAAACTGTCCAGTGGCCATAGGTTCGACTGCCTTACGCCAATACCACAAAGGGGACGGGCATGCAGGTTTACATTATATTCAAGATTGTACAATTTTACTGTGTGACAACGTGTTCGACAATTATACCATATTAACTACCTCAGTCAACAATGAACTCTCCCAGAACCTACCCAGCATTCTCCTGGTGACCCAGGGAAACCCCCGAAAAAGCCAATGTGTCAGATAGGCCGATCACGGTGATTGAATCGACAACCTCTTAAATGCGGGCCACATATTCGGGTGCCAACAAAAAAATCTGATGTGTCCCATTCACATGACTTTCTCTACACCTCTGCAATAAATTATTGTTAAAATGCTCAGGCATCTATTTACTTCATACTAATCAAGAAACCATTAGCAGAACTAGTCTTATTACTTGCATTCTTGTAAGTGGAAGCGAAATAAGGGAGTACCATAGGTTAAAGTAGATAGTCAAAAGCTGGTTGCTATGTGATTGAAGTTCCTTTGTTTGTCTGGACAGCAGTTGCCAGATTCCTGTGTGATAAAGTATCGTTTTTAAAGGTGAAATTAAAAACAAGGAATCACTCAAAAATGATCAACTCCCCAAAAAAAAATATAAATAACATAAATTGTGTGTTTTAAGTTGCTCTACATTTTTGTGTGGCAAGTTTTTTCCATCTCTTACGGTTTAGCAACTTTGCAAAATTCTGTAAAATTCATCCACAATAAAGTAGCCTTCAGAGGAAATTCCCAGAAAATTCAAGATAAAGATTTTATTTGTCTGGTAAATATCTTAAATATACGATATTTTAATCAAAATCGTTATAGCCATTTCTGAGAACATTAAAATTTTCGAAAAAAGTTCCATGCAAAGGGTAGTTTGGGGTGGGGGATTTTTCTCAAAATCTTCGTGTCGCATCCCTGGAAGATACCAAACTTAAATATCAAGTTTGGTATTTTACCAATACCTTCTAGATAAGTAAGGCCTCTCAGCACCATTCTGACGTCACGTACCAAAGGCGATCGCTTGCTTTCCATTGACATGGACTCCGTTCAGGCAGGCAAATTCTACAATGTTCCGTTTTCGACCAAACTTGGCACAAATAATTTTTGACACAATGTGAGAAATGCTGCCTAGCTTATAATTCATATTCCCTTCTATATTTCACTCACATGACCTTCTCTGCACATTCTACAGCATACTATGATAACGCGGTTTATTCTTCACGTTAATCCAGATATCCATTCACACAAACGGAACAGATTTAACCCTTAGTTATTCGATTATGATTCCATATTCCGTTGGATGTTACATTCACAAAACTTTCTCCACACATTCTCTAACGACTATGATGATAATTGAGATATCCATTTACAAAATTCCAACAGAGTTAAACCTTAGTTACTGTCTGGTTTACAATTCAACATACCGTTCCATATTACATTCACAGGACTTTCTCTACACCTTTTTCCAACACACTAAAGCAAGAACTTATTCTTCACGTTAATCGACATATAAATTTACACTCGTTCAACAGAATTGGCCCTCAGTTCTGTCTAGCTTAGAATTAGATATTCGTTCGATGTCACATTCACAGGGATTTCTTTCCACAAGCTACAACAGTATGCTATTTTAATATAAATAGCGTATTTTGTTGAACATTAGAGACCAAAATAGACCTGAAAATTTCCTAAAGATTTGTGATCATAGATTTAAAGATGGTATAGTTGTTCAATAATGGTATATCTACTTTTGGGCAAGTGCAACTTAAAACTATGCTGTAGATATAAATCCTCAAAAGTAGTTAGTTAATATAGAGCGGTTCTGGGCCAGGGGCTTATGCGCATACATGGGAGAGATAGGTAATTCAAGGAGCTCACCTAGGCTCAAAGTATTAGATATATTCCTCAGTCATTTAGAGTCCCTTTTACGGTCGTTTGCTGCGTTTATCAAATATTTTATGGTTTTTCCTAGGTTTTGTCTTGTTTAAAGCTTTTTTCTATTGGTGGGGGGTGTTGTCAGAAGACTTTTTTTCTTCTTTTTTTTTTTTTTGCAGTGCTTTTCTCTCGTTTTTTGAGTGTGTAGAGAACATTCCTTTTGAGTACAAGTACAGCTGTTTCGAATGCTTTTAATGACATTTCATGTCATTTGGAGGGAGTTTAGGTCTCTAGGTCAGCTAATTTCAAGGTACTTTTCAGACATTTTTTAGTTTTTACAACTAATTTCACGTCGTTTTGTGGGTATTTAACACTCTAATGCTAATATTTCAGACTTTTTCAAACGGTTTTGCTCATATTTTACATTATTTTCCAGTGTTTTGTATTGCTTTTTGTCGCTTTTATAAACGTTTAATTATGTTTAGTGTTATTTTTCAGCAACTGTAGTGTTTCCACATATATTTTTCAGGATTTGTTAGATGATTTTTCGAGTTGTTACTGTTGTTTAGTATGCTTCTAATGTCATGCCATACCATTTGGGAAGGGTGTTTAGGGCTGTAGGACAGGGTATTGATGAGACATTTTAGCTCTTTCCATACATCTCGAATCGTTTTGTTGGTATATGGGGCTCTAAAGCAGATATTTTGGCCCCTTTCAGGCGTATCACTAATATTTAACAGTATTTTACGGTGTGTTCTAATGTTTTAACAATTTTATAGACATTTTACATATTTTGAATTCCATTTAGCAGAATGTTGTAATGTTTTGTAGTGCTTTCTGCCTCCATAGAGACCATTTACGATTTTAAGGTATTCAGAACTACAGAGTAGTGTTAAACCCACAGGCTATAGGTATTTCAACTCACTTTGAATGTATTTTTTGAAGGTCTTTAATTACTTTGTGACAGAGACGAAGGTGTACTACAGATATTTTTGTACGTTTAGGAGCACTTTAAACGTATTTAAGGCAATGTCCTCTTCATTCGACCTTGTAGATCCCTTTTTATACGTTTGATGGTGATTTATCACATTTTGTGACGGTTTATGCCATTTTTCTACAACTATTTTATGATTTGTTGTTGTTTTGCACTAATTGATGTCATCGTTTCAGTGTTTCAGACATTTTTTCACACTATTTTACTATGCTTTATAGAACTTTAATATGTTCCAGGATGATTTGAACGCTTTTTATAGTCTATCTAGTATTTTATAGTTTTGTCATATTTTTCCGTAGTTTGCGCTCTTTAGTATTCTGTTACAGTTTTAGCAGTCCTTTAAAACTCATATCATATATCCCCCCCTTTTTTCATACTGCTACATGTTCAGATGATAACTTGTGAAGCGAGGGGGTATGTTTGTATGGTTTACAGTCTTTCATAGGTTGTAAATCTAACATAACCTAACTTTTCATGTCTCCATCTTTTTGTATTTGTCTTTTTACATGATGTCTCCCTTCCTATGATGTCGCTAGAAGAATGACCTAAGCCTTTGTTGCTGAAGTATTAACAGTTTAGTGAACATTATGATCCCTCGTGTTTTATTCGTCTTTTGTTGTTTTTTGCCTTTATTGAAGATTTTTTTTTCTCTAGGATAATGATATCGACATTTATTGTTGTTTCTGTTGAAGCGTTGAGCATATTTTCTGACTCATTGTTAATATTTTTAGTTTTATATAAATATATATAGCATATGAGGTTAGGCGTCTCTCCTCTTTTGTCTGGGCTTGAGACCAGCATTAGAAATTTATTCTTATGGCGGTGTTCCCGCCGACCCTCATTCTTATTCTTCTATGCTTGTGTCTTTTACTAGATGCATGGGAGCGTTTGCATTGTAAACTTCAATTTTCCTCCTTCGTTACAGATGATGAGCAATGAATGTGGTATTCTCTCATGATACGTTCACAGCTTTGTAGTGACCATAAGCATAGGTTGATATTCCATCATCAGCAATCACTCTTTTATCATCATGGTGCGATAGAGCGATTTTGTTGACTTTTACAGAAGAAATGTTACGATGTTTTGACATGATCAAATTCATAGGAGTTTTTATTATCTCGCTGTTTTTAAGACAGTCTACATAGCTATCGAATGCGATGTACTCCTTAATAGCGCTTCGATTTATACCTTTAATCTTTTTGATCATTCCTCCTTCAATATCAAGAGCATACATCTTAGGGCTCAGTCGGACAAAGCGTTGGATGATTTTTCCATTAGCTTCATCTTTAAACTTTCCCAACACTTTTTTGTTCTGTGTGGAGTGGCACATGTGGCTTGCAGGGTAATCAGATGTATCCAAATGTTCAAGAAATTGAATTTTTCCCTGGTATATGTCGGCTGTTGTAACTCGATGAATGAAGGAGTCTGTGTCCATGTACATCAGCTTCTGGTTTTCAGTCCCATATTCCGGCAATAGCACGTCATATTGGTATGAGTAAATGAGGGTTTTTGAGATATCCAGCACATTCATTCCGATGTATATTGGCTTGTTGAATATAATCTGTCGTGAGGCCATATGAACAGCTGCTAGGTTAGGTCCATATATACTTCTATCGATGAATGTCGGCTTAGCAATCAGCTTTTTCAAATGTTTTCACGTTTGTCACAAGGCGTATATCCATGCGATTTCGCATATTCTCCATGGTTTTTCCAAACATAGCATTGTTGAAGAGTTTGTATAGATCCTTTTCAAAGTCATTTCTAGCCTGTTGCCTCAGCTTGTTATTAAACGCTATGTAAGGCTTTAACCAGCACGATTGTTGAAATTGTAGCACTCAATGGATTTTTGTCAGTCGTAGTCCATGTGAGAGTGCCTGTTTTAACGCCATGTAATGTACAACATACTTCTTCCTACCTCCAAGGTGTGCAATTAGTTTCTTCACAGTGGATTTCTTTGGCTTCAGACACTCAGGCAGGAATGGCAAATCATTATGAAGATCGTGAAACTCAGTGGGATAATCCGCATCAACTTCGAATATATATCCAAGAGGATCATGTTTTTTTAGTGTTTCTATATTAATACTGTCGGGAGAAATCCACTGAAATCCTCCATAATGCAGTGGATGCTGCAATGCCCTTCCATATTGGTTATTTGCGTCTTCGTATGTAATAAATTGAGTTGGTTTATTAGGATCAAACTCCTCCACGTAAGTGTTGTTATCCTGGGCATACCGAAGAGACACCTGACATACTCCTCTTATTCCTAATTCTACCATGAGAAGCTGCTCATAATCCATTAATTATTCTAGTTCAATTCCGGTATACAGAAGCATAGCGTCCCAGGTTAATCCTGGAGATGTAAAGTAATGTGCAGGATCAACTTTATGAGTATTCAATGTTTGCTCTCTGAAGGCTTCAAAAACATCTGCGAGTAGCAGAACATCTGAGGTTAAGTAGAGATCACTGTATTCTCCCAAATTTCGGATATTAAACTGCTCCCATACATTTTCAGCATGTTTGTAGTCTTGATCATTGATTTCCTCTTCATTTAGTCTATTGTAGAACGCTTCCTTTGGAGGCAAGCATGTTTCTTTTAAAACATCCGATGATGTAATGTAATCATAGGTAAATACTCCTTTGCGAGTCACCAAACCAATCTTCTCTTCTCCAAAGCATTTGCATGTCTCAGGAAACGATGTTAGGGTTTTTGTTAGTTTATCCAAACATGAACTGAGGAAGCGGTATGTATCCACAAACCGAAGCTTAATATCTCCAACATGCTTCGAGAATGAAATATACTTTTCTTCTGAGCACGGAATCACCTCCACTCTTTCATTTGTACAACCTACCTGTTTAACGATGAAATGAGAATCATATCCGCTTAAGTTGTGCATGAAGACAGGAACATACTTCGGTGCTTTGCAGGATAGATTGCATTCATTATGAAGACTTCCACGATATTCCCCAGTCAAATGGTCATGATCCCTAGCTTTCCAGTTTTCTTCAGTGAATTTTTTATTACACAAGTAGAATTCAGTAGAAGACTCGAAATCCTCCTGTTGTTGGTCCGATAGTTTAAGAGGTTTAGCAGATTTGTATATACTGCTAATCTTATTTGCAAGAGATATTAGATAATCCATAAATTTCTCAGCATCATATCCTCTGTATACAGAAGGGACAATAGGAAGATCAGTCTGCAACAGCTCAACAGATGACGGACTAAGAATACTCTCAAAATCCGCATAAATGACATACGGGAGTTTTAGCATCCTTTCCACATTTTTAAACTGAACGATAGAGGTCTCCTTTTTAGGCATTACTATCCTAGCGACAGCATGATTCCTACAGATAGTAGCATGTTCCTACAATTTTTGCACTCCACTTCGTCCATATCGCCCATCAAAGTGGGTGAAGCAGCGTTTACAGGTGTACATTTGTCCTTCATATTTTGTCTTGTTCTCGAATAAGTTTCCCAAAGTTCTTGATATATACATAGTGATGCCTACCATTTCCATCACTCAGAAGAAGGTCGCGATGATCAGCTAGTTCTTCCTCCACAACCTTTATTGGAAACACTTCTTTCTTTTCATCTAGTCCAAACACGTTGATAGATATTTTATTTTTCTTTTCAAATGCAGGAATTTCAGACAATGGTGTAGGAAAAGTGATGCACGAGAAGTCGTATTTTTCCTCGAGTTTCTTGTGTTTACTGACACGTTGAGGCTTGTTGTCAACGAATTGAGCAAGGATGGCGTATAAAAAGCACCGCTCATCACGACGGTTCTGAGAGTTCACACACGCTTTCATTGCTTCTATAGATGCAGGTAGAGGAATATAACTGCTTCCACGAAGAGGGTTGTACTTGTTAATTCGAAGGCGTACCCCCTCAACAGCAAGCAGAGCCCAATTGCTTCCTTTAAGTTGTGATTCCTCCATTTCAGAATCCAGTTTCTTGAATTTGGTCTCCAGCATGGCGTCTAAATCAGTTTCAAGAAACACCGCATGATTCCTGGTTTTGAAGGTCTTGTCTGTAGTTTCTCCAGCACTGTTATCGAATCGGCATTCCACTAGCAGGTTAATCTTCACAGATTTATGCATGGGGAGCTCTTTTTGAACAGCTTATATAATCCTATATTTAGCTTCCTGTAGGTAAGTCTTCATGTCCTTGCTTGAATTGCATCGGATGAAGTAAGATTTAAGACGTCCTTCAAACGAAGTCTCATATTCTTTCATGTCAATTCGTTCTCCATTGTTGACAATAGTTGGTGTCTGGTAGGCTCAATTTTTGTTTTCTTCCGAGCCAGGCAGGCACTGCAATGCTCATGTCGACCCCCATTGTAGCTGTTCCCGAAGGTTGTAGCACAGTGTTTACATTTGAAGAGTTGACCGCAACTCATTTCATGCCGTCTCTTGTCATAACTCCTTAGAAAGCTTTTGCCGCACTTACTACAACTACAGTCAGAAGTAGAGTTTGTACATGCTTCGTTGATTGTAGCTTTTTGCATGTCTCCAGTGTAATAAATCCTTCTGGGTATAACTAGAAGTTCAGAACTTTTCTCGCCGTAACACGTTCTTATCACAATCGATAGCTAGTTTCACTAAGAGGAGCTAATATACTCGACTGGAAGCACACTGTCGCAATGAAGATCTGCTATAGACACCACCTATTTATACCAACGGCATGAACCTGCTAGGAGGTCACGTGACTTAAGCAATGTCATTTCCCTGTTTTTTCTGTGTTTCCTGCTGAGTTAGAACTCACATTTTAGAACCTTTAAAAAGTTCAATTATATATCAGATACGGGTTTTTTCAAGTTTTAATAGATTTTATGGTTTTATATACTTTTATCTGCATAAATCCATGAATTACCATATAATCGAGGATTAAGCATGTAAAGTTCAATATTCATTTCCCGTTGTTGTACCTCATAAAAGCCGTCCGACAGGTTAGTGCATCTACCTTCCCCTCCCTAAAACCGGTTTTCATGTTTTAACCCCTCCCCGTGCATGTTCTTCCCAACGTCATACGTCACTATTTAACATCACCTCCTAAAAGCCTTGTTTATATCATGCCTATTCTTGAATCATCATGTTCAGACATGCTCTCCTTCCACGCCATACACTACCCCCGACAGAAGGATAGTAGCCAGAACAGATGTATACACCTTCCCCTCTAGTACAGAACATCCATACTTTAGAGGATTTTAAGAGGTTAAATTATACGCCAATCGCATGTTTTTCTGTGTTTTAATGTCTCTATTAGCGTTTATATACCGTTATACAGATAAATTCATACAGTTTTATTTTTGGTAATGTTTAACGACCGCTTTTACTATTTGTGGCACCGCAGGCGATTAATTTTCATTTAAACTTGTATTTTGCATGTGAAGTCGGAAACCTCTCAATCATCACCTGTTGTTTACACATAAACTTTATCCAACGGGCTAACTCATCTTCCTTCCCCTAAAGATCAGGCTTTCGTCGTATTTTCACTAATTGTTAGGTTTACGCTTTCTTATATAACCCCAGGATAGCATTGTAAGCACATCCCCTATCGGTAAAAGTATTATTTAATTTAGTTGCATTTTCTCCAAGTTTTAAGTAATCGAAGCCTAGAGCGTAAGGATTAGGTAGTTTTATATAGCTAATTCAGCATATTAATACATTTATATAAGCGCTCTAGGGCTTATTCATCTTTAAAAGTTATAGTACACATGAAATCTTAAAAAGTTCAGTCATGAAAGGACGGGAATCGAACCAGTGTTCTTTTTATGTTATTAACCAGTTTAATATTCCCAATACTAGCCCTTATTGTGCATATTTATTTAAGCTATATAACACTCTTAATTTAGAAGTTATAAAAACGGACACTTTATAGACTCGAACATAAGTCCCCAATGCTATCTTTTTTATTTGTATCAATGTTCAAGAACGGAGGGAGGGGCAACCGCTTCCGCTTTATTCGCTCTCTTCAAGTCCATTCCTCTTAAGAGCTATTCACCTTGGAAATAAGGTCCATTAGAATCGGAGATCGAAGCGGGTACTCTAGACTAAGAAGTACTTAGAATCTTAAATGCATGTGCTAAAAGCACCAATATATACATATTCCTGGTATTTTCGGTCTAATATTCGAGAATTACGCTCGTAACTTAAAATGTCCCCGAAAGTTATAAAGTCGAACCAAGGACCTACAACCATAATTTGTTCTCAAAACTGCTGTCGTGTAACAATAACCATGTTGGAGGCTTTCCTGCGTCTCGTTAGGATTAATGGTTCCCGAGATAATTATTTTTAAAGATTTTGCTCAAACCCAGGACCTTCAGGTAAATATGTATATACTCAACATTGCCCGTAATGTTGTATACTGAATAAAGTTTGTTCGAAGTCAGTACCTAAATTAGTATAGTCCCTATAAGAAGTTAAAATTTCATATATCAACCTAGAATCGAACCCAGGTCCTCAAGGTTAAAATCAATAAATATATGTATAGTCATAGTTTGACATGCTAAGGCCATTAACACTAGCTTTAGTATGTTAATTTAGACCTTATAGTTCAGGTTTCAGCCCAAAACTTTAAAAGTCATCGAAAGTTATGGATTTGAACCAAGGACCCAGGATTACAAATTATATTTTAATCTGATGTAACGCAATAATAGTTACCACATAATCTTTGTCACATCATGCTAAGAATAAAAGTTTCTGAGAACAACGGGTTTAAATTTTCGCATCGAACCCAGGAACCTAAGGTAAACTGGTTTATACTTATAGCATTACACTAATCCCTGTCTATTGAATGCACTTTATTTGAAGTCTTTATCTAAATTAGTTTAAGAGATATATGAAGCTAAAGTTTAATATATCCACCCAGATTCGAACCCAAGCTATTTGGAGTCTCTGCAGTAACTGTCCTTCATCCGCCCAAAGAAGAGGAGTTGATCACCTTGCATAGCGTTTAATAACAAGCTGAGGCAACAGGCTAGAAATGACTTTGAAAAGGATCTATACAAACTCTTCAACAATGCTATGTTTGGAAAAACCATGGAGAATATGCGAAATCGCATGGATATACGCCTTGTGACAAACGTGAAAACATTTTAAAAAGCTGATTGCTAAGCCGACATTCATCGATAGAAGTATATATGGACCTAACCTAGCAGCTGTTCATATGGCCTCACGACAGATTATATTCAACAAGCCAATATACATCGGAATGAATGTGCTGGATATCTCAAAAACCCTCATTTACTCATACCAATATGACGTGCTATTGCCGGAATATGGGACTGAAAACCAGAAGCTGATGTACATGGACACAGACTCCTTCATTCATCGAGTTACAACAGCCGACATATACCAGGGAAAAATTCAATTTCTTGAACATTTGGATACATCTGATTACCCTGCAAGCCACATGTGCCACTCCACACAGAACAAAAAAGTGTTGGGAAAGTTTAAAGATGAAGCTAATGGAAAAATCATCCAACGCTTTGTCCGACTGAGCCCTAAGATGTATGCTCTTGATATTGAAGGAGGAATGATCAAAAAGATTAAAGGTATAAATCGAAGCGCTATTAAGGAGTACATCGCATTCGATAGCTATGTAGACTGTCTTAAAAACAGCGAGATAATAAGAACTCCTATGAATTTGATCATGTCAAAACATCGTAACATTTCTTCTGTAAAAGTCAACAAAATCGCTCTATCGCCCCATGATGATAAAAGAGTGATTGCTGATGATGGAATATCAACCTATGCTTATGGTCACTACAAAGCTGTGAACGTATCATGAGAGAATACCACATTCATTGCTCATCATCTGTAACGAAGGAGGAAAATTGAAGTTTACAATGCAAACGCTCCCATGCATCTAGTAAAAGACACAAGCATAGAAGAATAAGAATGAGGGTCGGCGGGAACACCGCCATAAGAATAAATTTCTAATGCTGGTCTCAAGCCCAGACAAAAGAGGAGAGACGCCTAACCTCATATGCTATATATATTTATATAAAACTAAAAATACTAACAATGAGTCAGAAAATATGCTCAACGCTTCAACAGAAACAACAATAAATGTCGATATCATTATCCTAGAGAAAAAAAAATCTTCAATAAAGGCAAAAAGCAACAAAAGACGAATAAAACACGAGGGATCATAATGTTCACTAAACTGTTAATACTTCAGCAACAAAGGCTTAGGTCATTCTTCTAGCGACATCATAGGAAGGGAGACATCATGTAAAAAGACAAATACAAAAAGATGGAGACATGAAAAGTTAGGTTATGTTAGATTTACAACCTATGAAAGACTGTAAACCATACAAACATACCCCCTCGCTTCACAAGTTATCATCTGAACATGTAGCAGTATGAAAAAAGGGGGGGATATATGATATGAGTCTTAAAGGACTGCAAAAACTGTAACAGAATACTAAAGGGCGCAAACTACGGAAAAATATGACAAAACTATAAAATACTAAATAGACTATAAAAAGCGTTGAAATCATCCTGGAACATATTAAAGTTCTATAAAGCATAGTAAAATAGTGTGAAAAAATGTCTGAAACACTGAAACGATGACATCAATTAGTGCAAAACAACAACAAATCATAAAATAGTTGTAGAAAAATGGCATAAACCGTCACAAAATGTGATAAATCACCATCAAACGTATAAAAAGGGATCTACAAGGTCGAATGAAGAGGACATTGCCTTAAATACGTTTAAAGTGCTCCTAAACGTACAAAAATATCTGTAGTACACCTTCGTCTCCGTCACAAAGTAATTGAAGACCTTCAAGAAATACATTCAAAGTGAGTTGAAATACCTATTACCTGTGGGTTTAACACTACCCTGTAGTTCTGAATACCTTAAAATCGTAAATGATCTATATGGAGACAGAAAGCACTACAAAACATTACAACATTGTGCTAAATGGAATTCAAAATGTGTAAAATGTCTATAAAAGCGTTAAAACATTAGAACACACCGTAAAATACTGCTAAATATTAGTAATGCCCCTGAAAGGGGCCAAAATATCTGCTTTAGAGTCCTATATACCAACAAAACGATTCGAGATGTATGGAAAAGAGCTAAAATGTCTCATCAATACCCTGTCCTACAGCCCTAAACACCCTTCCCAAATGGCATGGCATGACATTAAAAGCATACTAAACAACAGTAACAACTCGAAAAATCATCTAACAGATCCTGAAAAATATATGTGGAAACACTACAGTTGCTGAAAAATAACACTAAAACATAATAAAACGTTTATAAAAGCGACAAAAAGCAATACAAAACACTGCAAAATAATGTAAAATATGAGAAAAACCGTTTGAAAAGGTCTAAAATATTAGCTTTAGAGTGTTAAATACCCACGAAACGACGTGAAATCAGTTGTAAAAACTAAAAAATGTCTGAAAAGTACCTTGAAATTAGCTGACCTAGAGACCTAAACTCCCTCCAACTGACATGAAATGTCATTAAAAGCATTCGAAACTGCTGTACTTGTACTCAAAAAACGTAGAAAGAACTTATAAATGTTCTCTACACACAAAAAAAACGAGAGAAAAGCACTGAAAAAAAAGAAAAAAAAAAGTCTTCTGACAACACCCCCACTCCCAATCGAAAAAAGCTTTAAGCAAGACAAAACCTAGGAAAAACCATAAAATAATTGATAAACGCAGCAAACGACCGTAAAAGGGACTCTAAATGACTGAGGAATATATCTAATACTTTGAGCCTAGGTGAGCTCCTTGAATTACCTATCTCCACCATGCATGCGCATTAGCCCTAGTCCTGATCTCTCGCTAGATACTCCCTCCTCCTTAAATTCCCTATCTCTCCCATGTATGCGCATTAGCCCCTGGCCCAGAACCGCTCTATATTAACTACTGTCAATCCATGAACAGCACCGGCGACTTTGCTGGTTAAATCGAATAAATAAAAAAGGAAAAGGAAAGTAACAAGGAAAGCTGTTGAACAAGATCCCATGTAAGCTTATAATGGTTGCATTTATCTCGTAGTTAAAATTACAATAAAATTTAATAACCGAAAGCCTATACAAAATGGCCTTTAAAAGCATTATGTATGCCGTAAAAAACATATTTAAAATGAATTGATTTACTTTGATATCTTTTTTGTTTGCGATTGTTTTATCATTAATCTATGCCCATAAAGCTTAATGCAAGTCTGCAGCTGCATACTTACAACAATGTATATATACCAAATCCGTCATTCATATTCCTTAGAAAAACCTAAAACATTATACAAACAAAAATATCTCCTGTGGGGGGGACGGATGTGTTACACTCACATGACTTTCTCTAGCTGTTCCAAAAACTTCTTATATAAGACAATTCTTCTTTCTTACCTTCCTAATCGAGCTACTCATTAGCACAATGTTCTTATTACTTAGTTCCTTATAAGTAGGAAGAAAATAAGGGAATACATTACGCTTAACCAATAGTCAAATGTTTTAAAAGCTGTCGTTACGCGATTGTCATTACAAATCGCTTCTTTTCTTGGCCAGGAGTAGAACAAAAGAAAAACGGACACTCCCGTCTGAGAAAAGTGTAAGTACTTCACAACTGAAACTAATAACAATGAGTACCTCGAAAACGGTAGGCTCCACGAGAAAAATGTATATGACATAACTTGTGTATTTTAAAAAAAAAAACTTACATTTTTTGTATAGTAAATTTTTGTCTATCTCTTACGGTTTACTAGTTATGCCAAATTAAGCAAAACTCACCCAGAATAAACAGGTCTTCAGAAGCTATTCCCAGAAAATTCAAGATATACATTTATTTGTCAGGTAAACATCTTTAATATACGATATTTTAATCAAAATCATTAGAGCCATTTTTAAGAAAATCAAAATTTTCGAAAAAAGTTCCATCTAAAGGGTAGTTTGGGGTGGGAGGATTTTTCTCAAAATCTTCGTATCGCATCCATGGAAGATACGAAATTTAAATACCAAGTTTGGTATTTTAGCTACTATTCGTTTTTGAGTTATCGTGTTCACAGACACACGGACACACGGACTCTCACACGGACCTTTTTCTGAAAATGCTTTTTATGGATACAGAGGGTCCTAAAACATGTATTTCCGATGAAATCTCGGTATCGAATTTTTGGGTGGAATGCAATACTTCTCTATCCCTATGTACATTGTACATACGGAGCTACAGAAAGCAAAAATCTGATGTGTACCATTCACATGACCTTCTCTATATCTTTGCAAAAATTATTCTTAAAAAGCTTATACTTCTATTAACTTCATGCTAATCAGTAAAACAGCAGAAATAGCCATATTATTGCTTCCTTGTAAGTAGAGGTGAAATAAGGGAGTATCATAGGTTAAAGTGAGAATCAAAAGCTGGTTGCTATGTCACTGAAGTTTGTATGGACAGCAGTTGACAAATTCCTGTATGAGAAATGTATAAGTTTTTCATAGAAGAATCCAAAAATAAGGAATGTCACAAAACGGCGAACTCCACTAAAAAAAAAAATGTATATAACATATATTGTGTGTTTTAACGTGCTCTACATTTTTTGTGAAGTAAGTTTTTGTCCATCTCTTACGGTTTAGCAGTTATTCAAAATTTAGTAAAATTCATCCAGAATAAACTGCTCTTCAGAGGCTATTACCAGAAAATTCAAGATATACATTTTACTTGTCAGGTAAATATCTTTAATATACGAAATTTTAATCAAAATCGTTAGAACCATTTTTGAGAAAATCAAAATTTTCGAAAAAAGTTCCATGTAAAGGGTAGTTGGGGTGGGGGATTTTTCTCAAAATCTTCGTGTCGCATCCCTGAAACATACTAAACTTAAATACCAAGTTTGGTATTTTACCTACTTTTCGTTTTTGATTATCGTGTTCACAGACACACGGACCTTTTTCCGAAAATACTTTTTTTTTAGATAAAGGGGACCCTAAAACATATATTTCCGGTGAAATCTCGGTATCGAATTTTTTAGTGGAATGCAATACATTCTCTATACACTATTCACATAGTGTCTATAGAGAAAGTAAAAATGTTTGGAAAGTGCATTTGGGGGATTTTTAGTGCGAATATATGTATTCTTTTATGCTCAAAAATTCTAACCTAATTAACAAGGAAACTTTCTTCAATGTAAACCCATGTGAAGAAACAAAGGAAAATGAATGCTGCACTTAAAACAGTCAGAATATCGTTGACTAGGTACAGAAAAAAATTTACAGCAGTGAAATATTAGCGCCCACAAAAGAGAGATGATTTTCAGTGACATGCCTCTGTTGGATTTGAAAGATAGCTGGATAGATAAAGCATCCTTTTTAACAACTTATATGCAACTCATTAAATTATATTTTATAAATTAGGATAGAATAGAGAACTTATTTATACCAAAAACAAAAACTGACAGATTTGAGCATCTACTTAGTTCCCTTAAAATCAAATAAATTCCCTCATAGCTTACTAAATTTAACAGTGTTAAGCTTTATCATGACCTACAGGTTCTTCTAAGATTGTGAAGTAGCTTAATAACCTCAGTGATTTGCTAAATTCAACACATTGTCTTTTTCTTTTGCAAAATGAATTCCCTAATGGCTGCTAATTCTAACAGGTTAGGCTTTATCATCATCTGCAGGTTTTCTAAGGTTATGGTGGCTTAATAGCCTTGGTGATTTGCTAAATTGAACATGTTAATTTTTTTTGGTAAGATTATTTCCCTTGTGGCTTGCTAAAACTAACTGATTAGGTTTTATCATCACCTACAGGTTTTTCTAAGGTTATGGTAGCTTAATATCTTCTGTGATTGGATAAATTTAACATGTTAGTTTTTTTTTTAATTACTTCTCTAATGGCTTACTAAATCCAACAGGTTAGATTTTATCATTGCTTACACTGCAGTAAGATTAACGTATAATTACTTTCCTTACGGCTTGCTAAATGTTTGAGGTTATGTAGGTGGAGCTAAGGTTATGTTAGCATTACCTCCCCAATGGACTCAATTGGTAAATCCTAGCAGGTTAAGTATAATTGCTGCTCGGTATTGTTATAGTTTGCTTTTAATCTAGAATTCTACAGTGATAATGAATATCAATTGCACCTGCATCTAAGGTTTTTTAGCATTACACTACCAATGACTTCCTGAACTAAATACAGAAAGGTTAGGTTAACTACCTTCCGGTAATTGTATTGCTCTAAACATTATAATTATTATCATTATAAACAATAGTCACATTTTATTGTTATTTATAACTGCAGAAATGTGAATAGCAGTATTAATCTGAAATGGTTTTCTAAAGGCAACAGGTTAGGTTTACATGCTATAATATGGATTCGTATTCACTTTTTACTATTTGCAAAACTCTTGCATTTCTAATAATTAATATGTTAAATATGTTGTAATTAATCTTATCACAGAATAATTCATAACTTTATAGCTTTCCCTTGGAATGGCATGCAATCATTTCTGTCACATAACCTACAGTTTCGAAACTTGAACATGTGCATTTTATTGTCTCGATCATAATTTCCCTTGCAGTTCGGCACACAAAACTTAAGCACCATTATTAAAATAAATAATGCACTGCAATAATCACATACGATTAGCCAGAATGCTAACACAATACTCTTAACAATTCTTGAAACGAACTTCGCAAAATGATAGTTCGACTCCAGGTAATGACGTCACAGGAAACGGTAAAGGCAGTTGTTAGGCCTTCCAGTATCTAGAGTGTGTTGATTTGACCGACTTTTCATTTTTGAGCTATCGTGTTCACAAACACGCGGATCTTTTTCTAAAAATGCTTTTTTTTGGATATAGGGCATCCTAAAACACATATTTCCCGTCAAATCTCGGTATCGAATTTTTGGGTGGAGTGCAATAACTTCTCTATATACTATGTACATAGTACGTGTAGAGAAAGTAAACATACTGCTTTAAATTCCCCAGAAATTATTGCAATACTGCGCATTGTGACTAGCTAAATTAGTTGGAAGATAAAGTGTAGCCACTTCAAAGGAACATTATCTGAAAAAAAAACTAAAACCTCTTAGGGTATCCAATATTTGAGATATGATGCAGCTACATTGCGCAACTTGACAGCTGATGCCCTCTAGCTCTTGTGCTTATAACTAATGACGTAATGGGACATCACCAAGAGGAGACGAAGCATGGCATGCCTTATCTAAGACGATGCTTCTGTGAAATTTGACTTAACAATTGTAAAGGTTTTAATTTTTTTGTCATAACAAAATGTATTTTAAGCTTTAAGAAAATATAGTTTTAGTATACATTAATTACCATTTGACTGAAGCTTTTAGCAAGCAGGTGCATACTTTATAATAGACTCTGGCAGCTTTAAACCTTATTTTCTCGCAAACTTTTTCCCAAAGATTTTCCATTCTCAAATCTCTGCACTCGATGCAATTTTTTATACTTTGCTTCAAAATTTGTATACTGTTTTTCAAAACTGTATTAAAATGGTCATGTAATTTTTATAGTTAATTTTGGGAAATTAATTATTAAATTTACAAGAGTCAAAAAGTAATATTTTTCAACAAAAAATCTGATGTGTTACACTCACATGACTCTCTCTAATTGCTTTACAAACTTCCTACAAAATATTATACTTCTTTCTACACAATACTAATTGAAATAAACAATAGCAGAATTTTCTTATTACTTAGCTCCTTATAAATAGAAGAGTACTAAGGAAACGCACTAGGCAAAAGCGATAGTCAAATGTTTTAAAAACTATCGTAATGCGATTGTCACTTCAAATCGCTTTTTTGCTTAGCCAGGTGTAGAACAAAGAAAAACGGACTCTTCGAATATTTCGGAAACGGTTACCTCCACAACAAATACTAGAGGGCATAAATTGTGTGTTATTACGAGATCTACTTTTTTGTGTGGTGACTTTTTGTCCGTCTCTTACGGTTTAGCAGTCAAGCAAAATTCACCAAAATTCGTCCAGAATAAAGAGGTCTTCAGAGGCTATTCCCAGAAAATTCGAGATATACATTTTATTTAGATATAAATAGATTTAGCATAGGGATTTTAATCAAAATCGTCAGGGTCAGTTTTAAGAAAATCAAAATTTTCGAAAAGTTTTCCATGTAAAGGGTAGTTTGTGGTGGGAGGATTTTTTTTTTGAAAATGTTCGTTTCACATCCTTGGAAGATACTAAACCCAAATTCCAAGTTTGGTATTTAATGGTCTTTTCGTTTTGGGGTTATGCTGTCCACAGACACACACACGGACCTTTTTTTAAAAATGCTTTTTTCGGAATCAGGGGACTCCAAAACTTATATTTCCGTTGAAATCTCGACATCGAATTTTTTGGTACATTACAATAACATCTCTATCCCTGTGTACATCGTACATACGGGATACGCGAAAGTAAAAACAGGGTTAACATGAAAGTTATGTGACAGATCTATTTGTAAACTCGTTTACTGTGAAACTTTATTTTTAAGTCAATAGTTTTAAAATGCATTACGTGCCTCATTTTATGCTAATAAACAACTTAGAGGACAAATAATTATTATTTAACTAACGAAAAAACAAAGACTAGAATTCTGATTCATGGCAGGAATATTACTATTATTGTGTTAATAACTGATATAAATTTCAATAAAACATCCTACATATTGTGAATTTTACAAATTTCACAAATGCATAACGTTAGGAGCTGAATTAGCAACGAAGACACTTTGTATTCCGTGTAGGAATGGTTACACAGACTTTAAACTATCTTAGCAACATATGTAGTTATATAATTTCCTCTAGTTATAATGAAAATTTGACAAGGAAAAAGAAATTGTGTGAATTCAAAGTACCTAGAGAAAAATAAAAAAATATAATTTACGGAAACCTATCTCAGAAAGCTACCTCTGGATATTTTCAGTATGCAATTCATTTTAAAACACAAGAATCTTATGTGTTCCATTCACATGACTTTCTCTACATCTTTGCAACAATTTTTTGTTAAAAAGCTTATGCTTCTATTTACTTCACGCTAGTCGAGAAAAAAAGCAGAAATAGTCTTATTACTTGCTTCCTTGTAAGTAAAACGGAAATAAGGGTGTACAATAGGTTAAAGTGATGGTCAAAAGCTGGTTGCTATGTGACAATTTCCTTTGTTTGTGTGGACAGCAGTTGACAAATCCCTGTATGTGAAAAGTGTAAGCTTTTCAAAGCTGAAACGAAAAGCCAGGAATATCTTAAGAACGATCAATTCCACGAATAAAATGTGCAGCACATAAATGGTGTCTTCAGAGGCAGTTTCCAGGAAATTCAAGATATACATTTTATTTGTCAGGTAAATATCTTTAATATACGAGATTTTAATCAAAATCGTTAGAGCCTTTTTTTAAGAAAATCAAAATTTTCGAATTTTTTTCCATGTAAAGAGTAGTTTGGGGTGGGGAAATTTTCTTGAAAATCTTCGTGTCGCATCCTTGGAAGATACCAAACTTAAATACCAAGTTTGGGCTTTAACGGTCTTTTCGTTTTTGAGCTGTGCTGCCCACAGACACACACACACACACACACACACACACACACACACACACACATTTTTCTAAATTATTTTTGGATTCAGGGAGTCTCAAAACATGTATTTCCGGTGAAATCTCGGTATCAAATTTTTGGATGTAATACAATACCTTCTCTATACACCATGTATACATAGTTCGTATAGAGAAAGTAATAATACAGTGAATTAATACTTTTGTCCATATAAGCTCTATTTTCGCGTTTACTAGTTGCAATATTACACGGTTCGATGAATCGTTTTTTACGTCTTATATATTTCGCTCTCACTTCTATGAAAGAAACTCAGTAGCCCACTAAAGGCTGGAATTAGGAGCAGAAGGAATCTGTCGATGTGAGTAGATAGCAGTTCCGCATTAAGACCGACATCGATCTGGAACAGCACTGAGCTTTCTCTGAAGCCCGGATTGACTTCAGCAACCGCCGGGAGGCTAACAGGAGTGTCTGTTGCTTGTTTGGAAAGGAAACAGAGAAAGTGGATGTCTCACTTCGGGGATTTCAAATCCTTCTGCGGTTTAACATTTAAAGGCCTGTCTTCTCTCTAACTCGAGCAAATACAGAAACGGCTGATTACCTAGTTTTCACTTACACACGTCTTTAACGAGAATTTTAATTTACCGCTGGCATTTTATAAGATTCTTTAGTTATTCCACTTCCGCACAGTAAACATTTGGCACTTCCTGCGCTTAATTTCATAACAATTCATCTAAAAATGGCATCGAATATGGCCTACTATTCTTACCAATTAATTGCGGTACAATTAAAAAACTTAATATAACAAATTTAAACATTTGCATTCATATTTCCGTAAAAAAATTATCTTTTCTTTCTCTACTTAGTACATAATATATAGGTAGAGAAGGTATTGCACTCCACTCAAAAATTAAATATCTATATATCACTGGAAATACTCGTGTTAGGGTCCTCTGAATAAGAAAAAAAAAAACATTTTAGAAAAAGATCCTCATGTGTGTATGTCCGTGTGTAAATGAATAGAGTAATTCAAAAATAAAAAGACGGTAAAATACCGCGTTTGGTAATTAAGTTCAGTATTATCCAAGGATGCGACACGAAGATTTTTTAGGAAAATCTCCCCCCCCCAGTCCAAACTACCCTTTACAGGGAAAAAGTTGGATAATATTGATTTGATCAAAATGGTTCTAAGGATGTTTCTCAAAATACCATACATTAATTTTAATGACGAATTCAATGTATATGTTGAATTTTATGAGATAGCCTCTCAAGTTCTTTTCATTGTGGATGACATTTGTATAACTGGTAAATAAGAGATAGACACATACTTACTGGACAAATGAAGATCTCGTTAAAACACACCATTTATGTAATATACATTTTTTTTCGTAGAGTCGATCATTTCCGATATAAATCTTGTTACTTGTATCAGTTTTAAAATGCTTAAAACTTTACTCAGACGGGAATATGCAACTCTTGGCCATGCATAGAAACGAATTTCAATTCCATATGAACCAGCTTTCAAAAGTTTTGACTATCACTTTAGCCTAGTATGTGCCCTCGTTGCCCTTCTAGTTGCAAGGAACCATTTCTGCTAATATTTGTCTCGATTACCATCAAGTAGACAGAGCAAGTCATTTGAATGTAACACATCATATTTTTAAAAACATTTTTCCCCTTACTGTTTAAAACAATTCTTCATTGCTAGCCTTTGAATAATGTCGAAATTTCAACAAAGATTTAAATAAGATGTGGAAATAAATGTTAAAATGGAGTTTACGAAAAATGTTTCTAAGAAGTTTTTATATTAAATACATAAGTATTTTCAAAGCGCTTAGATTATTTGGATTTTCATAGGTTTTCAAAAGTAATCACGTTACACAGAACACAAATAGTAATAGACATCGAATTTCTGACTGTCTGTAGGGGTTTATAGGGCGTGTCTTCTGATATCCGCTTCGTCACTCTCTAATTGGGGAAGGAGGAGGGGTTGTAGCTTGCCTGTTGCAGTAAGTTGCAATTCCATACTGTTTCTATTGTGCTTGGTGACAGTCAACAATGCCTTACACAAGCGAGGTGATCCGCGGCCGTATTGTGGGCGCACGGTAATGCCCGCAAATGAGTAGATCTGTAGTGCAGTACTGGATTAAACGTTTCCAGGAGCGCGGTGAAGAGGGATTAAAGAGGCGTCCAAAATTGGGAGAGCCAGGAAAAACAACGGCGGAAGTCGATGTTAAGATTATAAATGCAAGCAGAGATGAACCATTTAAACCGTCTACAAGTTTGCGCCGCGATCTTGCTCCCTTACTATGGTGAGAAACCTCCTTCATCCTTTGTCGAAAGGCAGCAAAGGAAATAGACTTGAGTGAACAGCACCGCAACATTTGAATGGGGTTGCATTTAGGTTTTTTTTGATGGATTAATATATTTATGGCGACCAAGAAATTAAGTGGCCGCATAAGTGTGGGATTTTGGGTTTGGAGGTTCACGAACAATACTGATTACTGCCCACTTCACAGTTCTATTCTCCATCAGAACAAACCTCATCGCCGCCGTAACTTAAGACATTATACCAAAAGCAAAATGTTGTACCAGACGCACATAAAACAACTCTGCAAATTCTAAACATCTCGAGAACCTGCTTATATTCATGTAAATTTCGAAACAGGCATTTTTCTCTGTAATCCCGATTAACCATGCGAAAGATCGCCAAAAAATGGTCTCCACCATTTTGAAATTAGACACGTTACCTAATGTCTCTTCCAGTTGAGGGAGATGGCTATCCTATTAGCGAATGAGTTGACAAACCCAGCATAGGTATGCTCTGTTGGTTTGATATAGAACACTCACCTGCAAGGTGACAGTATCAGCCAATAAAATAAAAACATGGCATAATAAAGTACCCTACAAACGGTAAGGAATCCGGTGTACGGAACAAGACGATGCCGATTTTTTTTTGTGCCTTATGTACAACTTCACACAAGGAAATAGTTGATTATCTGCACAGTCATTTTACAGTGATTTTCTATATAATGTTATTGTAAAAGTAAAATTACATATTAAGAAGCCGTAACAAACAGAGTTATATTTGTAGAATTATATAACCGCTGGAGAAAGCATTTGACAGACTGGAAAGACTGTGGGAAATTATGGAAAATAAGGTATACTCAAATCACCCAATAAATTGTATTAAGAGTCTATATCATGGAACTTACATAATACTCGATGACCCCAATAATAATGCGGAAAGCATTTTAATAAACCAAGGTGTAAGACAAGGGTTCATTTTATTCATTTTAATATTTATATAGCTGACGTTATCCGAACAAGGACAGAAAGAGCACCTAAAGGAATACATATAACCAAGAAGGAGTATATTAAAATGCAGACAATATTCTATTTATTCCAAACTCTGAAAATGAATTACAAACCTCAATTTATGTTTTAAACATAATTGGAAAGGATTATAATTTCAAGAAGTCAATAAGTAAAACGAAGATAACGTCATTCCATGGGAGAAGCCCAGTAAGTGGCAAAATTTATTATACATAAGATGTTACATCAAGTTCAGCATTTCAACTACTTTTATATATCACTTTAAACAAGAAAGGGTATAGACATTGAACTACAGCGATATCAGAGTATAAGTGGCACTATAAGCAGAAAATTAAAAAATACACGAAGAGATACAAGAATGACATTTTATAAGGTACTGACTGCAAAAATGAAAATTTCACGATCAGTTAAAGGTTTAACTAAACTTGACAGGATTCCTAATGAAGTAATTAGATAAGAACTGAATATTTTTGCGATAAAAGGTAAACTAGAAGAGCGTAAATAAAAATGGAAGGATCATCCGGAAAGAATGGAAGAAATGAGGATCCCAAAGATGGCCCTACAATATAAACCTATAGAAAAGAGAGACATAGGAAGACCAGTAAAAATATGGAATTGAGGCCGGAACAAGTCGAAGAGGCCTAATCATTGGAGGGTAAAAGAAGAAGAAGATTATTTATTTATTTTTTTATATTTTAACGCCCTTTAACCTGGTTGGTCATGTAGGACGAGGAATGAAATTGGAGAAATGATGCTCAAATGATGTCGGGGTCCATGGGGCTTAAAGTTACTCGACATATGTCTTCTCAGGATAAGGGAAAACCCCGAAATAAAACTTAGCCGGGTAACTCACCCTAAGCGAGATTCGAACACACGACCTTTTGAATGTGAGGCACTACCCAGCATATTCCATTTATTTATTGTTCCAGGCTATTACTCATATTTATTGAGTCGCGGTGATTATTATCAGCGAGTGTTTACCTCTACAATTTCTCCTTTTTGTTTCGTGCTTTACTATACGTCGATTAATCATTCGTATTATTTTCCTTACTGATTCGCGATGATTATTAACTTGTACTACATTTCTTTATTGTTTCGCGCTTTATACCCATTGTTGACATTATTATTATTATTATTATTATTATTATTATTATTATTTACCACTATTACATTATCTTACTGCTCTGCAGCGATTATTTATTTCTACAACTTTCTTTACATTTCACGCTTTTTATGCACCGCTTGTTATTCATTTGTTATATTTTATTTGTGCTGCTCTTTCTTTCTCCTTCTGTTTTACCCCTATTTTTTACTTTCTCTATAGGCACTATATACATAGTGTATAGAGAAGGTATTGCACTCCACCAAAAAATTCGATACCGAGATTTCACCGGAAATATATGTTTTAGGGTCCCACGTATCCAAAAAAAAGTATTTTCAGAAAAAGGTCCGTGTGTCAGTGTGTCCGTGTGTCAGTGTGTCAAGTGTGTCAGTGAACACAATAACTCAAAAACGAAAAGTCGGTAAAATACCAAACTTGGTATTTAAGTTTAGTATCTTCCAGGGATGCGACACGAAGGTTTTGAGAAAAATCCCCCACCCCAAACTACCCTTTACATGGAACTTTTTTCGAAAATTTTGATTTTCTAAAAAATGGCTCTAACGATTTTGATTAAAATATCATATATTAAAGATATTTGCCTGAAAAATAAAATGTATATCTTGAATTTTCCGGGAATAGACTCTGAAGACTACTTTATTCTGGATGAATTTTGCATAACTACTAAACCGTAAGATATGGACAAAAACTTAACACACAAAAAATGTAGAGCACGTTAAAACACACAATTTATGCTATATACATTTTTTTCGTGGAGTCGATCGGTTTTGAGATATTCCGTTTTCTTGGTCTCAGCTTTGAAAAACATACTTTTCTCATACAGGAATTTGTCAACTCCTGTCCATACAAACAAAGGAACATCAGTCACATAGCAACCATCTTTTGACTATCATTTTAACGTATGGTACTCCCTTATTTCGCTTCTACTTACAATAAAGCAAGAAATAAGACTATTTCTGCTAATTTTTCTCGATTGGCATGAAGTAAATAAACGATGAGCTTATTAACAATAATTTGTTACAGAGATATAGAGAAAGTCATGGGAATGGAACACATCAGAATTTTATAATATGTATTATGTTTTGTTATCGTTTCCTGGTTGTTCTGTTTTATTAAAATTATTTGTGTGTTTTTGCGTTTTTGCAGTACTATTTCACGCTTTTCTATTACCTGGGCATATAAATTAAGATTAAAACACACACACACACGCACACACATGCTTGCGTTTAAAATACGTAGTATTAAGATAATTTTGTTTATCCATTCTTATTATTATTTATCAGTAATTGACGTAGCAGTATAATAAGAGTTATTTTACCTTCTACATTAATTAACTCATATTGTTCAGATACTGTACACACTTAGAAAGGGCCGATAAATATCGTAAATGTACATAATGACTTTAATAAGAATCATTTTTCAAAACTGTTTTGGTTACTAATAACCAAGTACTAATTTCAGATATGGAGAATATCCTCCAAAGGCTTTCATGAGTTTATTAAAATGAATAAAGGCTACAATTTTAAAATCTTAATCTCAGAAACCAAATACAAAAAATATTAAATACTCACACAAGTAGGAAAGTGCTTTGTTTCACTGTTTGGACTGCCACATATTTCATGTCATGACAAAGTTAGTATAAGTAGTAGGTTTAATAACATGCGCGGTACAATTGTGAAAGGCAAAAGAATGGATATTAAATAAAATCATCAAAATAGTGTCTCTTGGAACTGAGTTATGTACAAATGAAGATAGGGTATTAAGACCAAGGAACAATTGCAGGATGTAGGTTGCCGAATTGCGGTGTTTGAGATCACTAATGGAAATAACAAGGAGCGACAGGATCCCAAATAATAATGTAATTAGAACCAAATTTAACGCAAACACTATAATTGAAGATATTCAGAAAAGCAATTGACTACAGCAAAGTTTGCGAATAATAGATGACTAACCGTCAAATATTAGACAAGATATAGGCACTGGATGTTAAGAGAATATTCTATATAACAAATGTAACAAGTGGTTCTATAGAAGTGTTACTACCTAGCACATTATTTACGAGAAAACATCATGCTTCTACTTACAGTTTTTAGGATGACCTATTGTATCAATGGCTCAGCATTGGATTGAGGTTCTTGAATTCTCAAGCTCACCAGAATTTGTTTTAAGCATTGAAATAAGAGGAGAATAAAAGGTTGAAGCAGTTATCTCGATCCAACATCAGTTCTTGCATAGGAGACAAGATTCTAATACCACTGGATAAAATATTCTAAGATATTTTTGAATGATTATAATACAGACCAGTCTATAACATCAGGTTTCTCTTGGAAAGACGGTTTGATAATACTTATGCAAGTTCTTTACCAACAGATTTCTGTAGCAAATCATGAGAACATATGAAGAGTCCACTGCAAAAAGGGAAAATAATACAACTGCATCAAAAATGATATGAATGTGCATTATGGTATATAAAACGATACAGAGCTCCATGTGCTACAAAAACATTATAGTCTCTCAAACAGAAGGTTAACTATTAGACTCCAACACAACATGGAAGAATGTCCAAGGAAAATAGTGTGGAAAAGAGGAATGTCGTGTCATGTATTTGTTACGCTGTATTGGACAACTATTCCTTTGTTTTACATCTATTGGTTGGCCTTTAGGCATGGCAAAATTAGCAATCAATTGTGGAGAGATAATGGCTTAGAAAACAAACACAGAAACACCAATGCCCAAGTTTAGTAGGAACTCGAATCCTCGATCCTACAGCTAGACACAGGAAGTGCTAAAGCTAGACACTTTAGGGAGCGCTGTCATTAGGAATGGAGAGTTCCTACTGCCTCAGAAAATGTATCAAGATATGGGCATGGCACTTTGATTTTACTTATGTTATGAACAACTCATAAGCAGTGATAATACTATTTATTTTGGATTCGGGTTTGTTATCAATTGCACGTGAAAATTTAAATGGTTTTAAACCTTAACGCACGTCTAAAGCTCTGGTGAAAGAAAATATTGCAGCACATTACCTTATAAGAGATAGTCTGGAAAATGAATATGAAGCAGAAGTTTAGTTAGACCATGACGAATAAAATAAAATCGTCATGGTTAGACGACATTCTCCGTTCCTGCAATGTTTTTATTTTGATAACGAAGATGATGTGCAAAGTGCTTCATTGTTATCCATCAATAAATGAGTGTTTATTCAGTTATTTAGAAAAATAAACATTTTTAATTTTTTCAATTTACTGTAATATGATTATAAAATTAAAGTAAATTTTGCGCAAAATAAAAAAAATGACATTTCCCTCTTTTGCAGTTGACTTTTCATACAGAATCATACAACTTTATAAAATAAATAACTTACACGCTATCATCCAGTGCAAACATGGTTTCCCTCCCTTTCGGGTATAGATTTCAGAGCTTCAGTTGGCTGACTATCATATTATATCGTATTCATCGATTATTATACATTACATGCGAATGTGATTTTTTGGGCATTTAAAAGACAGATCCTATCGGAATAAGCAAAACTCGTCTCAACCATATATCGTAAATAAGCTGCAGTAAAGAGAATGGTACAGAAGCTGTCCCATTTGCGAGGAGGAAGAGTTGTGGACCCACATCTTGCCAAGGAATGACGGAAAAATATTTACCGCGAACCTTTACCACCGCGAATGTAGAGCTAGAAGCATGTTGGACGAGACTGGCAGGCACGGAAGACGTTGACGGGTTAGGTTAATTAATACTTAAGGTAAGACGGCTGAAATCTGAGAAGGCTTCCAATAGAGAAGGGGGAGAGGGATAAGAACTAAACAAAAATGACTACAACGTTATGATTATAAAATTAAAGTAAATTTTGCGTAAAATAAAAAAATGACATTTCCCTCTTTCGCAGTTGACTTTTCATACAGAATCATACAAATTTACAAAATAAATAAGTTACACGCTATCATCCAGTGCAAACAAGATTTCCCTTCCTTTCGGGTATAGATTTCAGAGCTTCAGTTGGCTGACTATTATATTATATCGTATTCATCGATTATTATACATTACATGCGAATGTGATTTTTTGGGCATTTAAAAGACAGATCCTATCGGAATAAGCAAAACTCGTCTCAACCATATATCGTAAATAAGCTGCAGTAAAGAGAATGGTACAGAAGCTGTCCCATTTGCGAGGAGGAAGAGTTGTGGACCCACATCTTGCCAAGGAATGACGGGAAAATATTTACCGCGAACCTTTACCACCGCGAATGTAGAGCTAGAAGCATGTTGGACGAGACTGGCAGGCACGGAAGACGTTGACGGGTTAGGTTAATTAATACTTAAGGTAAGACGGCTGAAATCTGAGAAGGCTTCCAATAGAGAAGGGGGGGAGGGATAAGAACTAAACAAAAATGACTACAACGTTATACAAACATAAATTTCATGTCATACTTAGGTCACTGTTGTGTTACGGTTTTACGTATTGTGTGTATATTATGTGTATATATTTCTTTTAAGTGTATTTATCTATTATAAGAGGGTAGATCTATGAAGGTGTACTCTGTGCTGTAAATTTAAATTGCTATACTTGAATATCTTTGTGTTTTTATTTTCGGGTTTACTCTTAATGCTTTGCTGTTTTTTTAATATTGCTTTTTATTGTGTATTTCCTTTATTTTTTTATTTTCATGTTTACTCTTAATTCTTTGTTGTTGTTTTAATATTGCTTTTTAGTGTGCATTACAAAAGCACGTAGGGTCTGTGGACCCGTGCGATTGTTGAAGCTCAATGTATAGTATTGTTATGTCAATAAATACACTTATTCATTCATTCAAATACATTTTCGAGTTACCGATTGAGACAAACTTTTTGCTTTTAAAACATAGGTTTTGCGAGCTTGGTGTTAAATGATGCTAATGTAATGTTTTCTAATCCCTTCTTGCAGTAACGAACGCTAAATTCAAAGCAGGTATTTGCCGATGTGGCATTTCAAACATTCGTCACATAATGTTGGCGACAAGATAATACTGAGCATTGCTGCCAACTTCAAGGAATGTAGGTATTTGCTTCTGGCTGCTATGCTCTGGTGCTATGTAATAAGAATCTAAAGCATGCTTTGCATGTAGTGTTTAGAATTGAGTATTCATATTCCGTCTGTCAAACTATTTTCATCTTTCTACCTATCAGATAAAGAAAGAAAAATGGAGTTTAATTATGGTAATATTTAATTATTTACAAACAGTTTAATAGTGTAGTAAAATACCTATATTTTCATCCCACTTAAAATATAATTTTTCTGAAATATAATTTTGCAATTTTTCTGAATCTTGAAGTTTTAACATGCTTTTCCTGTTTAAAAGTTTTAAATAGTCTTACTTATTTCTCAAAGCAAGACTTAGCGCAGACGATGGCATTGATGCCATAAGACTAGATCAGTGAATAAACAATATATACCATGAGGTCAAAAACATGTCTAACTTTACATTAGCTGAGGCAGTCGTCGATGACTAAAGGTGGTAAAAGTGTATGGCTACAAAATATTATTTCTTTTATTTGTTTTTCCTTCTATCATTATTATTATTATTATTATTATTATTGATAATGGTTATTATTAGCAGTGTAACGTGTTACGACTTCAAGCCAAGTAGTCCAGTCCAGCGACCGTACGGCCAAATCCCTGCCGTAGCGCTAGTGCTACTCTGAATTCCATAGACAACCTCTATGAAAACCTTACATTGCCGGCACAAAACTTCTGAAATCGTGACCCTGACCGTCAACCCAGCTACCGAGCCAAGCTTATCGGAGTTTATGATATGATACTTTGCTTAAAGTCACAGCGAGCAAACTTTATACAGTCTACATCGAAACTGTATATGTTTGTATTCAAAGTGGGTAGTAAATAGTGTTCATTTTATTTTTTAAACATGGCTCCTACGTTTTCAAAGTTAAGTGGCAAGGTATTACTTAGAGCAGAGAAATAATTGCAAATTTCCTCGACTTCATGAAACAAGAGGCAGAAATGAAGGAAGAAAATGTATTTTTCCCGAGTTCTTCAAAAGCCTGTAGAAAGTGAATGAAAGAGTAGCCAAGGCAACCGATATTTCACTGAGTTTTTTTCCAGGGTTCTCAAAGATAAGAAAGAAAGAAAGAAAAATAAAATGTAATATATCACTTTTAAATTAAAAGATGTGGAACTGTTGTGCCGCCAGCGAATTGGAGAAATTGGCAGACCAGAATGAGAAAATGTATGTTGACATGTTGAGAACATTGAAAATCACTAGAAAGAATTGTATAAAATTGAATAGAAAGAATTCTAATCCAGGATAATGGTGCAGAAATTAGCGATAGCGTTGATGACAATGACGTGAGCGAAGACGAAGGACGGTCAGGTGTGGAAGAATTGGAAGCAAACGATTGACATTGTTTATATAGTAGGCCATTTGTATAGGTGTTTTGCAGATATGAATTGTATAATATGAAAACGCATGTTTATCAGTGCAGCGCCATACAGTGCAGGTGCATAACAGGTGACAGATATTTGACATTGACTGTAACAGGCACTCTTCCAGCATGCATGAATCGACTGGTGAACTGCTTATCTAAAAGTACAACTCGCTTCCTAGCTCTCATTAAGATTTTCACATGTCTAGATCTGTTGCGCCAGTTATACTTGGAATTCGGCGGAGTCAGTGGCCAGTTGCGCATGCCCAGACACACCTGGCGAAGACGAAGCAAAAGCTATCGGAATCGTGGGCGTTCACTTCAGTCTTCCAGGAGAAACCTAGTGGTCAACGTCTAGAACAGCAATATAAAGCTGACCGTCCCGCGTAAGTCGTGGGCACATTTCGGCTTGTCTAATATATATATATATATATATATATATATATATATATATATATATATATTTCTTATGCATCATGCATTTAAATTGGTTACATCTGTACATTGCTCTCAACCAGAGAAATGGGAATTTTTTTATGTTATTTATAAGTTTTGAGTGGTTACAAGTGGGGGAATTAATACTCTGTATTTTAAATTGCTAATATTGTATTCCCTTTTAAGCAAATGTGTTGAAATTTACTTAGTTTAACAAAATTCAAAGATTACATGCATTTTATTCCCGTGTCGATCCCTCCTCCAGGGCTTCTTTGTTTGTTTGTTTGTTTGTTTGTTTTTTTGTACTTTTCACAATTTAAATTATTTCAATAGACCTAGCAACCGGCATCGCATTTCATTCACACGACTTTATCTAGCTGTTTCACAAACAAACTTTCCTAAGAAAATGCTATTATTTTATCTATCTCATGCCTATCGAGATAAAAATTAGCAGAAATTATCTTATTACTTGCCTCTTATAAGTAGGAAGCAAATAGGGGAATACACTAAAGCGATAACATATTTTAAAAGCCATCGATATATGAAACAACTGAAATTCGGTTCTTTTCTGCATTCCTTGGAGTAAAACAAAAGCGGTAAAACTACATTTGATTTTCTGCTTGAAAAAATGGTTCAGCCTTAGTTTAAAATTGAAATCATAACAAGGAATAACTGGTAACTATTTGTATACATAATAATATTTATATTCGTAAACTCTTATTTTATTAATAAATCATATTGGATAATTTAGAACTAAGTAATAATATCGCAACATTTAAATTTATTCCAATAAATAAAACATAATTTAAACAAAAAATATTACATAAGGTATATATGGCATAAATTGTACTGTAGTAAGTTTTTGTCGATGTCTTACGGTTTACCAGTTACACAAAACTAATTCAGAATAAAGAGATATTTAGAGGTTATTCCCAGAAAATTCAAGATGTACATTTTATTTCCCATGAAAATATCTGAAACACAAGGCGTTTTAATCAAAGTTGTTAGTGCCATTTTTGAGAAAATAATATTTTTTGAAAATGCTACCTATAAGGATAAAATTTTCGAAAAATGTTCCAAGTTCTCTTTTAAAGAACATTATCTCTGCAACAAATTTTTGTTAAAAAGTTTATGCTTCTATTTACTTCATGCTAAGTTAGAAATAAATTAGCAGAAATAGTCTTGTTCCCTGTAAGTAAAAGCGAAATAAGGGAGTACCATAGGTTAAAGTGATAGCAAAACATGGTTGCTATGTGACTGAAGTTCCTTTGTTTGTATGTATGGACAGAAGTTGACAAATTCCTGTATGACAAAAGTATACATTTTTTAAGGCTGAAACAAAAAACGAGGAATAACTAAAAAACGATCAACTCCATGTATATAACATAAATTGTGTGTTTTAATGTGCTCTACATTTTTGGTGTGGTAAGTTTTTGTCTATCTCTTACGTTTTACCAGTTACACAAAATTCCGTAAATTTCATCCAGAATAAAGTAGTCTTCAGAGGTTATTCCTATAAAATTCAAGATATACATATTATTTGTGAAGTATATATCTTTAATATGTGATACTTTTATCAAAATCGTTAAAGCCATTTTTTAGAAAATCAAAATTTTCGAAAATTGTCCATGTGAAGGGTAGTTGGGGGTGGGGAATTTTCTTGAAAATCTTCATGTTGTATCCTTGGAAGATACTGAACTTAAATACCAAGTTTGGTATTTAACGATCTTTTCGTTTTTGAGCTATGCTGCTCACAGACACACACATACACACAGACAGACATTTTTCTAAAAATGCTTTTTTGGATTCAGGTGGTCTCAAAACATATATTTCCGGTGAAATCTCGGTATCGAATTTTTGGGTACAGTGCAAAACCGTCTCTATATACTATGTACATAGTACGTATAGAAAAAGTAAAAATACTTTTATGTATAGGTGGTCTCAAAACATGTATTTTCGATGAAATCTTGCTTTCAACTTTTAGGTGGAATACATTACTATGCACATTGTACATATATGCTAGCTAAAGTAAAGTAAAACGAAATTTACATTCAGAGCTTAAACTGCAGGGTAAGCCAAATATTGAAGACAAACAAATTTCTTTGTTAGGCTATCAAGATACGAAATATCTTAGTAAAATAAAAGCAATGCATGGTAATATAATTTATATCTTCAGAAACTGTTTTACATATATTCCAAATTAAACCACGTACAGTACCTATTCCATCTGCCACTCACTTTGCCGAACAAAATAGCCAAATTGTTGATAATTAATAGAGCGAATCATGCAATTGAGACACTTCTATTCTGTCAGTGAAGACACTGATTATTTACAAAAAATTAAGATAGTTATATATTTTATTTCTCATGTAAATATGTTTCACATATGGCATTTCATTAGAAATAGAGCCATTTTGGAACAAATAAAATTTTTGAAAAATATACCATGTAAAGGATAGTTAGAGTGGCAGAATTTTCTTAAAACTATTTGGGTTACTATTTTCACAGACACACGGGCGTGAACCTATAGATTCAGAGAACCTCAAAACATATATTTCTGGTAAAATCTCGATACCGAATATTTGGTTGGAGTGCCATACCTTCTCCACCTACTGCGAATGTGGTAAAGAAGGAGAAAAGCAAATAGTTTTATTGAGAGATGTGAATGGTGATACTGTATTACACTAAATCAATCATTATTTTATAAGGAAATAATGGAGAAATAGTGAAGTAGTTACAATATAAATGAAGATATTTCTCTTCCGTTTTCTGCTCATTTTACAAACATTTTTCACAATAGAATCTATCGAGGTTGCTTAATTTTATGGGAAACGTATACGTGTAAATTATTCTACGTTAATCTATATTATGGTTTTATATTATTAAGTAGGACTGCTCTTGAAAGAATAAGTAATTATACAAATATAGCTTCTAGAACATTATACATCCCTTTTTTCATTTTTTTTAATTAAATATTCATCTGCATGTTTCTTTACAATTATAACATTACATGCATTCATCACACTACTTATAATTGTTTGCATTATATACTAGTTATAATTAATACAATAAACAATAATAATGATACATACTTAAATGTTGTTTTAAAATTAAACTTATTGCACTCGGATGTCATTAAAATAATATTGTATTATTACATTTGACTGCATAGATCAATTTTACAATTACTTTCTGCCCAGAATTAGTACATATTAATTATAGTAAGGTGTGTGATGGGTTAATATGCCCATACTAAGCTTTGTAAATTTTTTTCGCAAAAATGTATCCACTGGTATCATCCAAACGTACAATAAAAAGCAGGCATTACATTCAATGTGACTACAAAAACCAAAATCATATTTAATGTGTTAACTTTGTGCCATATTAAAAGCATGGGAAGCTCATATGGCCAACATTTATTTGGTCCCTGTTAGATGAAAAATCTCAACTGTTAATCAGTAACATAATAACAATTAATAACAGTTAATGGATAAGAAAGATTTTTATTGAAAACAATTACGAAATTCAATTACAGTATACCCATTTGCAAAAAAGAAGGGGAAAAATGGAAATGACAACGCACTAATGTGTTCTTAACTAATGTTTACATGAAAATAGCCACTAAAGACAAATGAACAATCACTACAATTCAGTTGTATACACTTGTAAAAATAAACAAGAATATTGAAGAAAAAATTGAAAATTACCTACAATAACAATGCAATGTTTTCTTTTGTATTTTCTGTTCATTTTAGCATAAACACTTAGGACAAATAAACACGTTTTTATCATCTTTGGTAAGGCCTATACACTCCTCATGGACACATATTCCACAGTTCCGACAGTCTCATATCTTTTACTTCGTCTTCACAACAAACAACACAAAACCAGCTCTCTGACATTTTTAATGCAGTCTTCTTGCAGACAGTCTTCCCTTAAGGTTGTGAACAACTTTCAGGACGTGGTTTGATCGTTTTGTTCTCCTTCTTACCTGAAAGCAGGTCTTTACTCAAACAGACACCACGACTGTTGATAACAGATTTCATAAATAAAAACAGAACAACAAATATAAAATATTTGTCTCACGGAAAGCAGATAGTATGGCCAACTGCAGCTAGTATGGCCAGGCCTGACCATATTAATTATTTGTACCGTTTTGCAAAAACTTGTAATACATGCATTATCAGTTAAAATAAACCATATTTGAATATCACTATCTGAATCAGCATAGGAAGCTCCATATTCGAGACCCAATCAATTAACGCTATCTATTAATAAAAACGCTTAAATAAACGAGAACTTGCATACGAACTGGTATACAATGGTCGGTACTCTTAGTTCTGGAAGCTCCAACACAACAACGAGCATCTAGACACCATCTAAACACCCAAGGAACGTAATTCCAGCACCATCTACCGTGTAACATACGAACTACAACCTCTGCTGTCAATTGGCCGTTACCTACTTGTCCATATTCGCTTCACCTACCTTATTTGTTTATGCATTTGTTTGGTTTATATATCTATAGATTTAATAAACAAACTTCGTAAAAGCCGAAAAATTAGTTGTTGATTGCTGACAGGCCAAGGTATCTCGATTCTGAATAATATATTTTATTAATATTGCTCTCTTTGTTTATGCAGTCGTATGTAAAACGGTTAACTGTCTCTTGGGTTCTGTTGCCTGCGCACGTAGGTTCATCTACTATGCGAAATCGATATAAATAGGAATTAGTTTTCCCGTGGCTGACAAAATGGCTGTAAATTCTGGTATTTTTAGAAGCTTTATTTTTAACCTGCCTTTAAATAAAGGAGTAGTGTTCCATCTAGTCTGCCATTCCTCATTTCCTGACCTTTTAATCTCCGATTTGACTGTAGATGTGGGAGTTTTATTGTATACTATTACTTCTCCTGTATAGGCTTCTTTAGCTAATCTGTCGGCCAATTCATTACCAATGATACCAACATGGGCCTTGACCAAGTGGTCAATCGTCCAGTAACGTCGCTGTTGTACCGTACCTGCATTATGAATATTCTTTATTAGTGTATTGAGTTTCTTTGTTTTCTTTTACTAAATATAGGGTGATCCTACTGCCGGTGAATACGGCTGCAATTTTGTTTTACTTTCACTAGACGAACTATGTACACAGTGTATAGAGAAGGTATTGAACTCCACCAAAAAATTCGATACCGAGATTTCATCGGAAATATATGTTTTAGGGTCCCCTTTATCTAAAAAAAAAAAAAAAAGTATTTTCAGAAAAAGGTCCGTGTGTGTGTGTCCGTGTGCCTTTGAACATGATAACTCAAAAACGAAAAGTCAGTAAAATACCAAACTTGGTATTTAAGTTTAGAATCTTCCAGGGATGCGTCACGAAGGTTTTGAGAAAAATTCCCCCACCCCAAACTACCCTTTACATGGAACTTTTTTCGAACATTTTGATTTTCTAAAAAATGGCTTTAACGATTTTGATTAAAATATCGTGTATTAAAGATATTTACCCGAAAAATAAAATGTATATTTTGAATTTTCTGGGAATAGCCTCCGAAGACTACTTTATTCTGAGCGAATTTTCCGGAATTTTGTATAACTGCTAAACCGTGAGAGATAGACAAAGGCTTACCACACAAACAATGTAGAGCACCTTAAAACATACAATTTATGTTGTATACATTTTTTTCTTGGAGTTGATCGTTTTTGAGATATTCCTTGTTTTTGTTTTCAGGGTCAAAAATCTTAACTTTTCTCATACAGGAATTTGTCAACTTATGTTCATACAAACAAAGTAACGTCAGTCACATAGTAATCAGCTTTTGACTATCGCTTTAACCTATGCTACTCCATTATTTCCTTTCTACTTAGAAGGAAGAAGAAAATATGACTATTTTTGCTAATTTTTCTAGATTAGCATGAAGTAAATAGAAGCATAAGCTTTTTAAGAATAATTTGTTGCAGGGATATAGAGAAAGTCATGTGAATAGCACACATGATGTTTTACTCGATAATTCTTCCATTGTTTGAAGTTCTTCTAAATCTTTCCTGCTCAGCTTGGTGTTTGTACATTTTGTATATAATGTATGATTTAATGGCTGAGTGAGAGCTTCTAGTTGAAATATCAATTTTTTTTTTTTTTTTATTTAGCTAAGGGAAAATCATAATTTATTTCTTCATGTATTGATCTATATTGTTGTACTTTGCCATACACCGTAACATCAATAAGTTAAATGCCCGCTATAATGCAGGAAGCGTCAAATGATATTGTGCTATACACCGAGTCATTTTGGTATTTAAAATCCCTTGAAGTCGTTCAAATATTTCAACGTCTTTAGAACGGCCATTAGTTAACAGAGATTCTATTGCTCCTTTATAAATGGAATATAGAGCTTTCTTTCCTAGACCTCAATTTAGTTTAGCCTATTTAGAAAGTATATACAGGATGTTTCAAAACGCCACCAAACGAAGATGTGGACCTTGTTGGTCATATACAGTACCCGATATGTGAATATAATTTTCAGCTCTAAATTCGGCACATAAAAAAAAAATGCCATAAAATCACCATGGATTAGGCAGTCGTACATAACCAAATGGCACGTGCCTGGCCCACAACAAGAGAGCCGGTCCACATGGCCGCGCTCGCCAAGGCTTTGGTGCTTCGTAGCGCTGGGGATCGTGGGTTCGAGTCCCGCCTTGGGCATGGGTGTTATATGTTTGTGTATATGTGTGTGTTATAAAAAGTAAGAAAACAGTAATAAACAGTAATAATACGGCAAAACAAAGTAAAAAGAAAAAAGGTAAATAAAAGTAGGGTATACAGTGCCGGAGTCCTGATCAGACTCCGGTACTGTATTTAAAAAAAAAAAAAATAAAAGAGAGATACCGGTTGTTAGCGAAGGTCCCAATCGTGGTATAGGCGTGGTTTGATAGACATGCCGGCGCGGCACATGTCACCTTAGTAATAGAAAATGTAGCATGTGGGTGTCGCGTATGACAACCGTTGTTCCTTCGCTGCCTAATCCCAAATGTTGGAGATTTTTAAACACATAAAGCTTTAAATAGAAGAGTTTGATAGTTGCAACATCAAGTTTTGGACAAGTCAAAGTGTAAGTGTAGGTGTAATCAACTGCTTGGTGTCGTTTTAAAGTGGCCTGTATAAGGCTATTGTTTAATCGTGTACATTTTCTATATATCTGTTAGATTTGAACTTTTTTTTAAATAAATTCCAAGATATTTAATTCTTCAACTTCTTCTATTTACTTATTATTAACGTGTATATATATAATATTGTTTCTACTACTGCTTTTGAGTTTGTACATCTCGATTCGCATAATTTTGAACCTCCATTATAGTTCACCCTTTAGTCATAACAAGTAAATAGCAGCAAATGCGATTAGTTGAATACGAGGTACGTCCAGAAAGTAAGTTCCGTTTGGTAATAAAATTAAATTGTGTACAAATACAGAATAATTATTTATTACAACAAAATTCTACAGCTCTTAAACTACTTTTCCACATAACTGCCGAAATTTTGCAGGTATTTGTCATAGCGTGGTACAAGTTTTTTTATACCTTCTTCATAGAAGTTTGCCGCCTGTGTCTTCAAAAAGTTGGAAACAGTTTCTTTCAGCTCTTCGTCATTGTTGAAGTGTTGACCGCCAAGGAAAAACTTGAGATGTAAGAACAGATGAAAGTCGCTAGGAGCGAGGTCAGGGCTGTACGGAGGATGGTCAAACACGTCCTAGCCAAATCCCTGTAGGAGGTTTTTCGTCACATTTGCAGTGTGTGGTCGTGCGTTGTCGTGAAGAAAAACATCTTTTGACAGCAATCCTCGGCGCTTATTCTGTACTGCGCGGCGCAATTTCTAAGTGTCTCGCAATAAACATCTGCTTTGATTGTTTGACCACGCGGTAAGAAATCAATGAGTAAGATGCCTTTCCAGTCCCAGAACACTGTGCACATCATTTTTCGAGGTGCCAAGATTTGTTTCGGCTTAACCTTTGCTGGGGATGAAGTGTGTCTCCATTCCATTTGATTGCCGCTTACTTTCAGGGGTGTCGTAAGAAACCCAAGTCTCATCTCTTGTGACTATCTGTGTCAGAAATTCTTCGCCGTCTTCATCATAGCGGGTTAAAAACTGAAGTGCACTACCCATCCGTTTTGTTTTGTGTTGCTCAGTAAGAATCTTTGGTACCCAACGTGAGCAAAGTTTACGAAATTTCAGTTTTTCGGTAACAATTTCATGAATTAGTGATCCTGAGCTTTGGGGAAATTCCATAGCGAGAGCACTAATTGTAAACTTGCGGTTTTCCTGGATCTTGTCATCAATCGCGTGAACCAGTTCTTCTGTAACCAAAGATGGACGCCCACTTCGTTCTTCATCGTGCACTTCACTACGTCCTTCATTGAACTGTCGGACCCATCTGCTCACCATTGAATCACTCATCGCATTTTGTCCGTAAACTTCGCAAATTTGCCGATAAATTTCAATTGGTTTCGCTTTCCTAGCATTCAGAAAACGAATCACAGATCTGATTTAACAAGCGGCGGGATTTTCAATCAACACCGACATTGTAAACAAGCACAACAAAGCGTATGTGGCTGACAGCGATCTCCAAATGGCGCACGTTTCTTCTCCTTGATACAGAGCGTCTACCGCGCATGTGCGGAACTGTGATCGCAGAGCTGCAGCGGAGATAAATTGAAACGGAACTTACTTTCTGGACGTACCTCGTATTTTGTGTATGTTCCAATTGGAACACAGGATTATATAAATATTAAAAAATCAAGGACACCTTGTGGAAACCCTTTTCCCACCGCTTTTTCAGTTCTGTAACTATTGATGCTTGGAGTTGCTTGCCTGTCTTTAAAGTAGCTCTAGGTTAATGCGGGTTTGGGATATCTAGCTTTCCTTAAGTTGTCTAAAATCTCCGGCCATCATGCCGCATCAAAAGTTGCCTGCACATCCAAACTATCAAAAGCATATAATTATTTTTCTGTAGGTTTTGCATAACATACTGTTTAACTGCCATTACTGCATCTATCGTGCTCTTTTGCGGAGTGACTCCATATTGATGAGGACTGAATAGTTCTTCTGAGTGCATGTAATGCATTCTTGTATTTATCATTAACTTGCCGCCTATGTTAAGTAAACTAATGAGCCGGTATAATGAAGCATATTTACTCTCGTGTTTACCAGGTTTAACCATTGGGATTATTGAAGATCTCTTCCATATTTTTTTAAATAAAATATTAGTAAAACTACCACCAACCGGTTCCTAATTGAGAGTGGTGTAAGAATTCCTCCAAGAGAACTCACAGAACAGGCTGTCTTCTGGTGTTTTCATAGAATTAACGTGATATATTGCCCAACCAATCTCCTCCTGAGTGAAATCCATGTCGTTAGAATATTAAAACTGTCTGTAATTCTTCTTATTTGTTTATGGTGATGGTTATCATTGTGCTTTTCACCTTCTGGAAAAAAAATACTGATTGAGTAATGAATATGATTTAGTGTATCTTCTGTGTTAGTATATGTAAATGAAATGGTGTGTTATTTATGGACGTTCTTTAACTGCTGTGGTTCTCAGCGTCCCATTCTATACAAGGTGCGAACGAACGCTTAATTTTCCTCAGAGGCCTCTCTATCAGGCTTGAGGTTATTTTACGTGCCGTAAATCTATGACACTGGACCAACGGCTTTACTTCCCTTCCGAAGGAAGCCATTCTAAGGATTTTTACGCCCGAAAAAATGCATCGTCCTCCGCCGGGTTTGAACCACAACCTTGGATATATGAGGTTAGTATGGTAACCACTACACCACTTGTTTTCTTAATGTAACTGAGTATGCCTTTTTCTTTTAGTTTATATGCGTAACTTTTACACTAAATGCCACAGGTTGCATTCTTTCGGGACGCTGCAAAAACCTATCAAGGATTTTAATTTTATCTCTCTTAATTATTTTTGGTAGTCAAAATTAGCTTCCATGCCCAGTGTTTTTCACTATTCTATTAATACTTCGTTATTAAAAGTCGTAATGCATTTGTTCTCTTTGTCATTATTGTTAATTAAACGGTCCACCATGGTACTGAGTTTCCTTTAATGTTCTTTGATCTCATTCTTCTTAAGCGAAATGCTTCGTTGCCTTAATTATTCCATCATGATATTGTTCAACTAGATGTGCTATGTCAGTGTAGTTTACAGTTTTTGTTTTAAATTCATCCAAATCCTCTGTGTGTTTATTACTCTTAAATGCAGGCCGACATTTTCCTACTATTTTATAAATTTTTTATAATTTTCGTAATTCTTTATGCCTCTGAAAGACTTTATGCTACTTTGGGTTATGCTGGCAATCTTTTATGATTACATTTTGTGGTCTGAACAGCTTTCTTCCGCTTCATAAATCCATTCCTTTATATGTGGGATTATCTGTGATTGTTTACTCAATCCAGCTTTAACTCGTGCCGTTTTAAAAGTTGTTATTCATATGTTCTCGTTAATTATGCGTAATGACGTTAATATGCTAATTTCTTCCAGTCTTCTACCACGTTCGTTGTTTATTTTATCAAACCATAATCTATTTCTTGCATTAGTATCATCTGAAATTATTGTCACGCTTTGGCATGTTCTAGAGTACGTTATGTTTTTCTTATATGTTTCTATATTTTTTACAAAATCAAAATATATGATTGAAATGTAAAAAAAGGTACTTCCTGTTATAATTAATTTCATTCAACACAGTCTTTGTCTAAACGTTGTGTTATTAGTGTAGCATCAAGCTTATTGTTATTAATTAGAATAGCTGCTCTTTTTTTTTTCTGACTTACGCATGTTTTGATTGATCTAGGGATTTCTGTTACTTTGTTATTAATTATGTGTGGTTTTTGTATGCAAGTTACGTGAACTATGGATTCATTTCTTAGTTGCTCTAAGTTACTGGTGGCCGTTCCACAATGCTATAAATAAATTTGATAACTTTTAGGCTGTATTTGGTAATCAATATTTAGGCAGTGTCTTCTTAGTGTTTTCCATCGAGCGCCGAGTAATTCACATCAATAGTACTCATATTTGCACGAGTAAAACAATGCATTTATAATTTTCTTCTTTAGCTCTGCAGTCTTTCAGCATATGCGCATTTAGATCACGTTTGTTTTCCAGTACAGTTTTGTACACGATGATTATATTTGGAGTCACTTCAAACAACGGTTAACTTGGATGTGATTTGCTCATCCGCAAATATTCCAACCAAATTTTATCTTTTTGTCTAACTGGTAGTTTCTTATTTTGATTTTTATTGTTGATCTCAACAACAAGATTGTAGAACTTTGTTTTGCGCCATTGGAGCTTCAGTAGTATTGTCAAAAAAAAATTGAATCTCCTACATTAAAAATAGTTATTCTTGATTTTAGTTTCTTATTTATAACAGCTTCAAGATCTTCTCCACAATTTTATTTATTTTGTTGCACATAACAGCAGCTTCATCTTTAAAGATTATACTAAAAGCCAGTACCCATAGTGAAGATTTCATGCTGTACAAATTTGGACATCTATTACTGACACTTGCTCCACTGTTTTTGGTGTAGACCTGCCAAAGGATAACAATGAAGATTGTCCAGGCCACCATTATCAAAACAGTTGAGCAAGTGTCAGTAAATGATGTCCAAATTTGTACAACTTCAAGTTTGTTGGAAGACTCAATCAGTATGTGATTATTTCTCAATGCCTTACAGGATTTGATGCCCACTTTCATTTGAACAGGGTTAACTTTAGTTCTAACAAGGTTTCAAATGTATAATTTGCATGATTTTTCTTCACATCAGAGAAACTACTTCCTCCGTAAGTTGTTAGTATGGAGTACTGTTGCAGGCCGATTACAGCACCATATATTTCAACAGTCGAATCCTTACTTTCTCATACTTCAGTTGGTCGTTTGCTTTCTTCACTTCAAAGCCTACATTTTTTAATTCTTCAGTTTTGTCATTCATGTCACTTTTTAATTTTGCTATAGCCTTTCTCATTATACTTATCGCTGCCATTATATCTTGCTTTAGTTTAGTTTTTGGTTTCAAATTCCTAGTAGCTTCTGATACATTTAATAGTAGCTGGTAAACACATCCGTCATTTCGGCGTCCGTCGTTATTATAAATTAATTAAATCGTAATTAGGGTCCTTTAATATTATAATACGCAGCCAAAATGTTACAGAAACAAAATAAGCTATTTATGACTAATGTTGTACAGTTAATGACGAATATGCCAGTAAAAATGGCCGCAGTGGTCTGGTTTCATTGTTAAGCATGTGTCTGGGATTACTGTTCTCAGAAGAAAGCGTCAGTGGTTTCTCTATTCAAGGTTACAGCAAACTACTTACACAGGGGAGGTGGAGACCTGAGGGTTAGTGTTTGCTTTGATTTGGTCAGACACAAGACGTTGCTAATGGAGACCCGTTTTTGTCTTTATTGTGAAGTAAATTCATAAAATTGTTGTAGTGCTGTGCATAACCACATATACTATGTTTTTTTAGAAGACTGGTTTTTTAATTCTGTATAGTGATAAATCTGTGATGTGAGAGAAATTAATATGCCATACGTGTTTAAAATAGTGCTGATAATTTTTGTTATATTTGTGGGAAAGTGATTGCAAAAAAAGGAACTACTACACGGATTTAGCTATATCTTGCAATGCAGGTGGTAGCAATGTTTTGATTTATACGAGTGCAGTTCACCGAGCGAGGTGACGCTGTGGTAACGTGTGTGACTAGCATTCCGGAAGTCCCAGATTCGATATCCCTAATTCTTAATTACCTGTTTCAAAATGTAGATTTTATAAATGTTCTTGGTGCTGAATTAAAATTATAGTTGAGTTAGGTTGTGCAGTTGCTGACTGTGTTTTAGCTTCTCTACTGCTTACATAGGTTGGTAAGTAGTGGAGGTACTGCGCATCACCCAAAACTTCGGTGTCGAAATTTCACATATTTAAATGAAAATGGCGTGTTATTTAAGCTGCTCTTCAACTACTATGGTTCTCAGTGTTCTATTCTAAATTGGGTGTGAAAGACCACTTAATTTTGCTCATAGGCCTCTCTATCAGGCTTGAGACTCTTTTATGTAGCGTAAATCTACGACGTGGGACCAACGGCTTTACTTCCCTTCCGAAGGAAGCAATGCTAAGGATTTTTACACCGAAAAAATCCATCGCCCTCCGCCGAGTTTGAATCCTCGACCTTGGGTATATGAAGTAGCATAGTAACCACTACACCACGGAGGGCAACATATTGAGACTCCATGAATCCAAAGCAAACATTTTAGAGAAAGATTGATGTGTATGGGAGGAGAGAGAGAGAGAGAGAGAGAGAGAGAGAGAGAGAGAGACAGAGAAGAACAAACCTCTTTGGTTAAATACGAAACTTGGTATTGAAGCTCAGCGTCCTCTAAGGATGCCACACAAATGTTTTCAACAGTACTCTCTCCACAAACTGCCCTTTAAATGTGAAACTTTCCATGAGATTTTTTTTTGAAAATTAATTATTTTGATTAAATAGCAAAATATGGCAAATGAAATGTGTATTTGGAATTTGTATCTTACATTACAGGTGAACGTTAAGAGGCAAATAAAATCTTACTACTCATAAAATGTAAATCTCCTAAACCGACACGATTTATATCCTTATTAGTTTTTATGTATTTATGCTTATTTCAAGGAAGGATAACTCCCTATTAGTATTTCTTTTTTGATCATACAGAAAGCATGCAAATTTAAAGTAATCACGGAGCGATCCGCTTTCTATGCCTAATAAGTAATGATGCTTCAGAGAAAGGCAGGCGTGTGTAGACGGATTGTATTATTTATGGATGTTCTTTAACTGATATCATTCTCAAAGACCCATTCTATATTGGGCATAAAAAACCGCTCAATTTTTCTTAGAGACCTATATATCAGGCTTGAAAATCTTTTATGTCCATTAAACATAGAGCACGGCACCACCGGCTTTACATCTCTCCTGAAGGAAACTATGTTAAGTATTTTATGCCCGAAACAAATCTATTCTCCGTCAGTTTGAACCCGCGACTTTGGCAACCAGAGGCTTGCATGTTACCCCTAGATCACGGAGGATGGCATCATGACGCAGTTAATTTGCAATGTTAAGTACCAACTGTTAGGCAGAAAATTTCTCCAGCTGTATGAAACCTCGGATGTGGTTAGTAGATTTGTGAAAAGTTAAAATATATCCCTAATAATACCAAATAATAATATAGTTCGCCTCTATAGTTCATAATATTTCATAGCTTTTTTCTATTTATACGAAAAAAGGTGAAATTCTTGATTAAATTCTGTTAATTTTCCATGAGTGCTTTATGGGAAGGGAAACTCCAAAATGTTACCTGTAATGGGCTAGTAGCCCATTTAGGAACACGCTTCTTACTTTTAAGCGACAAACAAAACTTGAAAGTATAAAACACTTAACCAAAGCAAACTCATTAATTTACTTACCAGAGGAAGAATGGAAGCCAGCAGATCATGAAGGCACCCATGATTATGCCCAACGTGCGTGCAGCCTTGTGTTCACTTCGCCAACTAGTGCTCTGCTGTCGTACCGTTGTACCTGCACACAGATACACACAAAACCATCACTCCTTGCAAAGATACATTTGATCTATGTGGTGGTGCCTAATGGCAAGAAATGGAGAAATCCGTTTTATCTCGTTTATATTATTACTGTCTCCTCGAAGATTTACTACTTTATATATGTACTTTAAAAAACAGATGCAATGTAAATGTCATTCCGGGCATGTGGATGGTCTTGGGTGATTTCTCATGTACTAAGTATATAGTCCTGTCATCCCTATCTTGTCCATAGTCCTGTCATCCCTATCTAGTCCATAGTTCTATCATCCCTATCTAGTCCATAGTTCGGTCATTCCTATCTAGTCCATAGTTCGGTCAACCCTATCTAATCCATAGTTCTGTGATCCCTATCTAATCCATAATTCTGTTGCTATCTAGCCCATAGTTCTGTCATCCATATCTAGTCCATAGTCCTGCCATCCCTATCTAGTCCATAGTTCTGTCATCCCTATCTGGTCCATAGTTCTGTGATGTCTACCTAGTCCATAGTACTGTGATCCCTATCTAGTCCATAGTTCTGTGATGTCTATCTAGTCCATAATACTGTCATGTCCATCTAGTCCATAGTTCTGTGATGTCAATCTAGTCCATAATACTGTCATCCCTATCTAGACCATAGTTCTGTGATGTCTATCTAGTCCATAATACTGTCATCCCTATCTAGTCCATAGTTCTGTGATGTCAATCTAGTCCATAATACTGTCATCCCTATCTAGTCCATAATACTGTCATCCCTATCTAGTCCATAACACTGTCATCCCTATCTAGTCCATAACACTGTCATCCCTATCTAGTCCATATTGCTGTCATCCCTATCTAGTCCATAGTGCTGTCATGTCTATCTAGTCCATTGTTCTGTCATGTCTATCTAGTCCATAGTTCTGTGATGCCAATCCAGTTCATAGTTCTGTGATGCCTATCTAGTCCATAGTTCTGTGATGCCTATCTAGTCCATAGTTCTGTGATGCCTATCTAGTCCATAGTACTGTCATCCCTATCTAATCCATAGTTCTATGATGTCTGTCTAGTCCATAATACTGTCATCCCTATCTAGTCCATAGTTCTGTGATGTCTATCTAGTCCATAATACTGTCATCCCTATCTAGTCCATAATACTGTCATCCCTATCTAGTCCATAACACTGTCATCCCTATCTAGTCCATAACACTGTCATCCCTATCTAGTCCATATTGCTGTCATCCCTATCTAGTCCATAGTGCTGTCATCCCTATCTAGTCCATAGTACTGTCATCCCTATCTAGTCCATAATACTGTCATCCCTATCTAGTCCATAGTACTGTCATCCCTATCTAGTCCATAGTACTGTCATCCCTATCTAGTCCATAGTTCTGTGATGTCTATCTAGTCCATAATACTGTCATCCCTATCTAGTCCATAGTTCTGTGATGTCTATCTAGTCTATAGTTCTGAGATGTCTATCTAGTCTATAGTTCTGTGATGTCTATCTAGTCTATAGTTCTGTGATGTCTATCTAGTCCATAGTTCTGTGATGTCTATCTAGTCCATAGTTCTGTGATGTCTATCTAGTCCATAGTTCTGTGATGTCTATCTAGTCCATAGTTCTGTGATGTCTATCTAGTCCATAGTTCTGTGATGCCTATCTAGTCCATAGTACTGTCATCCCTATCTAGTGCATAGTTCTGTGATGCCTATCTAGTCCATAGTACTGTCATCCCTATCTACTCCATAGTTCTGTGATTCCTATCTGGTCCATACTTATGTGATCCCTATCTAGTCTATAGTTCTGTCATTCCTATCTAGTGCATAGTTCTGTGTTCCCTGTCCCAATTCCTACTGTCTGCTTTTACCAATTGACATGGGATTATTTATATGATTTAAACCCGGGATGACAGAATATGATATGGAACACTTTTGCCATCTTGAACTGATGATTTTCCACCCACATAGGATGAGTTACCAAATTTAAATGATGCAGACATGTTATGACATTACCTATGGCATCAATGCTAAGTTTCGGAAGGTATACTAAACTATTGGCTTATATATATATATAAGTACAATTCTATAGCATCTATATAAAAATCTGATGTTATATTCACATAATTTTTTTCTATCTATTTGGCCCCAAAGTATACTAATGAAACCTTGTTTTTATACTGCACGTATATTGATCTAAACATGTTCGTAGAAATACCTTTTATTACTACACTTCCTCGTAGAAATGAAAATGGCGTGATATTTAAGGACGCTCTTTAACTGTTGTGGTTCTCAGCGTCCCATTCTATACTGGGCATGAAAGACCGCTCAGAGGTCTATCAGGCATGAGGTTCTTTTACGTGCCGTAAATTTTCGAGACGGGACCAACGGCTTTACTTCCCTTCCGAAGCCATGCTAAGGATTTTTACGCCCGCTTCCTTGTAGATATCCAGGAATGAATTGATCACGACTATTGATTTGTGGCTAAACCTAGAGTCAAATCTTTCAAGATCTGCTCGCCATGTGATATATTGACATTTGCTTCTCTTTGCTTGACAAGGAGAAAAAAAAAAAAGAAAGTAAACTTGTTCATTTGAGATGTGCATAAGTATTTTAAAATTGAATGTAATAAATAGGAACATCTCAGAAACGGTGAAATCCACAAAACATAATATAGCTATATGGCATACATTGAGCCTTTTAAACAAATCTAAAATTTTCGTTTAGTAAGATTTTTTCTATGTCTTTTGGTTTACCAGTTATGCAAAAGTCATTTAGAATGAACAGGACTTCAGACACTATTACCAGAAAATTTAATATATACATTTTATTTGACATAAAATATTTTAAACTATGCTTTAATTAAAATTGTTAGAATTAATTTTGAGAAAGTCAACTTTTTTTTAACGATTTTCAATGTAAAGAGTAGTGTGGCGGAGTGAATTTCTTGAAAATAATTAGCCACTGGAAGATGCTGAACTGAAATATTAAGATCGATATTTAACTGACTTTTCGTTTTTGAGATGTGCTGGTATAGTCACACACACACACACACACACACACGTGAATACTTTAATTTTTACTTTCTCTACACGTACTATGAACACAGCGTTTAGAGAAAGTATTGTATTGCACCGATACCCAGATTGCACCGGAAATACCTGTTTTATGTCCACCTGAATTAAAAAAAAACATTTTTAGAAAAAGTTCCGTGTGTGTATGGACAGCAAAGCTCATGTAAAACCAAACTTGGCATTTAAGTTTGGTATCTTCCAACGAAAATTTTTATTTTACAAAAATTAGTCTTTGATTAAAATATTGTATATTAAAGATGTTTACACGCTTAACAAAATGTTTATCTCGAGATTTCTAGGAATAGCTTCTGAAGGCATCTTTTCTTCTAGATAGATTTTGCGGAATTTCGCATAACAGGTGAACCGTAACATTATAGAAAAACTTATCATACAAAACTTGTAGAGCTCGTTGTCAACTCCTTTAATCACATGACAACCATCTTTTAAATGATTTGACTGTCGCTTTAGCCAAGTGTATTCCTTTATTCCCCTTCTAGATACAATTACAAGAGATCAAGTAAAAGCACCATTTATAATAGTTTGTTCTCGATTAGCATGAAAGAAATGGAAGAATAAGCTTTTTAAAAACAATGTTTTGCAGATATGTAGAGAAAGTCATGCGAATGGAACACATCTGATATTTTTATTCAGGGTAAACACATATTTCCACAAAATATCAGAATTGAATTTTTGGGTGTAGTACAATATCTTTTCTACTCACCATGTACATTTTCATGGTAGAAAAAGCAAAAGCTGATTCTTATATTTGCGTTATGTTTCTTACGGTAATTTTTACTAATATACTTTCAAATGAAGCAATCCGGAAACAAAACTCGAGTATAAGGAAATTATAAGTCAACTTTTGTTATTGTTCCAGTGCCTTGTGCGGCCGTTCTCACGTTTACCTTGGCATGTGAGTCGGAGTGGCTGGAACCATGGAATGCGGTAAACATAGGAAGCGACGGCACGGTAACCGGAGGCTTTGGAATACGACACATCAGAACACGCCAGAAGCTTCGGCTTCCGCAAGGTTATAGAAACTTTTGTAACGTCATTATATTAATGTCACTGTACAATCAATTTTATCATTCGCTATCTTAATAGGAGGATCTGCAAAGGATGTTAATAGGGTATTTTTAATTTACGAGAGAGTAGTTAGAATAAGTTTTAATATGAAATCAAGAGATCCATTAAGACATGTTTTTAAACAATTTAATATTTTTACTTTGATGTATTAATATATAATGCTGCTCTATTTTATAAAAATATCTCATGACTATTTAGTCTCAATTGTGATATTCATAATCCGTTTACTTGAAGTATGGTGGGCATCCATATAGGAAAATATAAAACAATTAAGTGCCTTTTAAGTATAATTGTCAATTCTCTCCCATTTGATGCCACTAAAATACACTACAGTGTAAATTTAAAATACCAATACGTTCATTTTTACTTTCTCTACACGTACTATGTACATAGTGTATAGAGAAGGTATTGCATTCCACCCAAAAATGCGATACTGAGATTTCACCGGAAATATATGTTTTAGGGTCCCCTTTATCCAAAAAAACAACACATTTTCAGAAGGTCCGTATGTATGTGTATCCGTGTGTCAGTGTGTCCGTGAGTCTGTGAACACGATAACTCAAAAAGAAAAAGTCGGTAAAATACCAAACTTGGTATTTTTTTAGTATCTTCCAGGGTTGCGACACGAAGATTTTGAGAAAAATCCCCCCACCCCAAACAACCCTTTGCATGGAACTTTTTTTCGAACATTTTGACTTTATTAAAAATGGCTGTAACGATTTTGATTAAAATATCGTATATTAAAGATATTTACCTGATAAATAAAATGTATATTTTGAAATTTCTGGGAATATCCTCTGAAGACTACTTTATTCTGGAGGAATTTTACGGAACTTTCCATAAGTGCTAAACCGCAAGATATGGACAAAAGCTTACCACACAAAAATGTACAGCACGTTAAAACACATGATATAGATTTTTTTTTTTTTTTTTTTTTTTTTTGTGACGTTGATTGTTTTTGAGATATTCCTCCTAGTTTTTGGTTTCAGCTTTGAAAAACATACTTTTGTCATTCAGGAATTGGTCAACTCCTGTCCATACAAACAAAGGAACTTCAGTCACATAGCAACCAGCTTTTGACTATCACTTTAACCTATGGTACTCACTTATTTCGTTTCTACTAACAAGGAAGCAACCAATAAGACTATTTCTGCTAATTTTTTCTCGATTATATGAAGTAAATAGAATACTTTGTTACAGAGATGTAGGGAAAGTCATGTGCAACGTTTTATAGTTCATGTGAATTAATTAATATGTACTTTTATGACGGGTTTATCTGAACAGTGTATGGCAGCAGACATTATACTATCTATGTATCTACAAGTAGAGAAGTTGTGAGTCGGTCTTCGATTGAAGTGTTGGCGCATAGCGGCGTGAAAGAGCCGTCAACTGTCTGAGCGTCGAGGCGTCCAGAATTGTGAAATGAAGACTTTATTTGTGACCACCTTTGAGTTAATAAGTCCATTTGTTACATTAATAATGAAGCTGCCAGCAGGACAATGAGAATTGAATTGAGATTGTCGCCGTTGTGCTCAGCGTTCAAGTATCTCAACACAGAGGATATAGTTAGTTTTCTTTAATTGATATTCTCAGAATCTGTAGGAGTGAATGTTAACTGATTAGTAACAAGCAGGTTTAAAAACTATCATAAAAAATATGCCCAGAATAAAATAAAATATGTCTGTATAGATTTAATATCAGTTTAAGACGCCAGTGCGTTGTTGAAGTTAGTACGGCCTACACAGAAAAATCTTATGTGTTCCATTCACATTACTTTCTCTACATATCTGCAACAAATTATTGTTAAAAGGCTTATACTTCTATTTACTTCATGCTAATCCAGACACAATTAGCAGAAATAGTCTATTACTTGCTTCCTTGTAAGTAGAAGCGAAATAAGGAAGTGATAGTCAAAAACTGGTTGCCATGTGACTGAAGTTTCTTTGTTTGTATGGACAGGAGTTGACAAACTCCTGTATGAGAAATACATAAGTTTTTTAAAGCTGAAACCAAAAACAAGGAATATCTCAAAAATGACAAACTCCACAAAAGAATTATATAACAAAAAGTGATGTACACTTTTTCTTAAGTAAATTTTTGCCCATCTCTTACGGTTTATGAGTTACAAAATTCCGCAAAATTCATCAGGAATAAACAGCTCTTCATAGGCTATTCCCAGAAAATTGAGGATATACATTTTATTTCCATTTTTTATAAAATCAAAATTGTCGAAATTTTTTCCATGTAAAGGGAGTTGGGGGTGGGGGGTTTTCTTAAAAATCTTCGTGTCGTATCCTTGGAAGGTACCGAACTTAAATACCAAGTTTGGTATCTAATGGTATTTTCGTTTTTGAGCTATGCTGCCCACAGACACACACAGACAGACAGATACACACACGGACATTTTTCTAAAAAGGCTTTTTTTTTTGCATTCAGGGAGACTCAAAACGTGTAGAGAAAGTAAAAATACGTTATTTGACAGTTAAGACCATCAAGTTTTTCAGAAATAGTAAGCGCTAATAAAATATATTTGGCATACACTGTGACTTACACAATAATTTAGAACTAGTGGCAAACACTTTCTGTAAGACAGGCTGTTTCAGTTTTGATGTGCACCAAACGGGGCTCTACCTGTAACATGCAATATGGTGCAGCATTTTTTTTTTTAAATACTTTTCCGGCGTCCTGTCGGGACCACGGCGCTGTATACCCTACTTCTATTTACCTAACTTTTTACTTTGTTTGCTGTATGATTACTGTATTGCTGTTTTCTTCTGTTACATACACAAACAGATAACACCCAAGCCCAAAGCGGGACTCGAACCCACGATCCCCTGCGCCACGAAACACCAAAGCGAGACGCCTTAGCGAGCGCGGCCATGGGGACCGGCTCATTAAGATCAAGCTTTCGTCACGATTGAAAGAAGTAGTAGGACTTTTGGACAGTTGGAAGTGAGGTAGCAGAACGGAAGCATTGCAGCGATATATTGACTACCACGTTCCTCAAAATCTGCTCGGAGATTTGTGCTCGTGTCTCACTCAAATTAGTCGAGTTGGAACAGACTGCATTAAGGTAAAGTGAGCGTGTGAGATGGGGAGGATGAGAAGAAGCATGCAGTAACTTCTATCAAGATTTCAGGTGTTGCAAACATAGTTCGCACAACATTTCGAAAAATGTGTTTCTAGGGATTTACATTTATGTTATAAATGGCATTTTGAAAATCGCCAACGGCCATTCATTTTTGATGTTTAGAAAGAGTGCTCGCAAAGAAACGGAAGGTATTATTTATTATGGCTTCCTCCATTAGGAGGCTATATAAAGACGTAGAACATAATTTTACATAAAAATGATATTTTTGACCACTAACATATGTCAATATGAATTAAACATACCAAATATGCATATGTATTATATAAAAGCTAATTATGTGCTGTTTGCTTCTAATAAGATACTCAATTGATCTTATTACTTGCTTCCTTATTAGTAGTAGCAGTAGTAGTGGTAGTAATGATAATAGTGGTGGTAGTGGTAATAATGGTGGTAGTGGTAATAATGATGGTGTTGTTAGTAGACGTAGTAGTGGTAGTAGAGGTAGTAATGGTAGTAGAGGTAGTATTGGTAGTAGAGGTAGTATTGGTAGTAGAGGTAGTAATGGTAATAGTGGCAATAGAGGTAGTAGTGGCAGTAGTGGCAGTAGTGGTGGTATTGGAGTAGTGGTGGTAGTTGTAGTGGTGGTAGTGGCAGTATTGGTAGTATTGGTAGTAGTGGTAGTATTGGTAGTATTGGTAATAGTGGTAAAATTGGTAGTATTGGTAGTAGTGGTAAAATGGTAATAGTGGCAGTATTGGCAGTAGTGGTAATAGTGGTAATAGTGGTAGTAGTGGTTGTAGTGGGAATAGTGGTAGTAGTGGTAGTGGTGGTAGTAGTGGTAGTAGTGGTGGCGGCTGTGGCGGTAGCAGTAGTATTTTATTAAGTATACAATAATACAATATTTGCGTCACACAGTCGCATGGGTCGAATGACCATACATTCTGTCGAAAATACTTGAGTTTAAAATATTACCTACATAAATATTTATATATCTTAACAACATTATTGGAAACACACACACACACACACACACACAGACACACACACACGCTCGTACGCTACAACAGAGCCACAGAACATTAAAAGAAAGAACACTCTGGTATCACACACACACACACACACACACACACACACACACACACACACACACGCTCGTACGCTACAACAGAGCCACAGAACATTAAAAGAAAGAACACTCTGGTATCACACACACACACAGACACACACACAGACACACACACACGCTCGTACGCTACAACAGAGCCACAGAACATTAAAAGAAAGAACACTCTGGTATCACACACACACACACACACACACACACACACACGCTCGTACGCTACAACAGAACCACAGAACAATAAAAGAAAGAATACTCTGATATCACATACACACACACCCACACACACACTTGCACTCACAACTACATCACGTATTCATACATATAGATAATCAAACACCAGAAAGTCTATACAATATTTCCACAAATATTTTATCTCTTAGTGCACGTGCTTCCATTAAGTATGTGCCCAGGCTTGTCCAGCTTTGACTGTATAGAAATACTCGCTCTTAATAAACAGATTTATTTCTGTTATGTCTCATTGTGGTACATAATAGTCTTACACTACTGTAAAAGTACAAACGCTAGGCCACTTTTACAAAAATATGAGTAAACCATGGAATAAGATAAAGTAAACAAATTAAAGTAAAACAGATATTATATGGCCAAATCATTCTTATTTATTTACATTTTATTTACAGTAAACAAATGCTATAGTGATATTTATCTGAAATAGGCTCAATGCATTTAATATTTTGTCTAGTAGTTGTTCTTGAATAGAGTTTCCCATAAAAAAAAAGCAGTGCCTACTTATTTATAACAATCTAAGACTGATATTTACTAAAATATCAGGATAATGGAGAAAGCCTAAACTAATATAATGTAGGTTACACATCTCATTTCGATGAAAACGTAGATTAGTCTTTCCCTACTGCGATGCATTGCGTAGTTATGCCAAGGCAAACCACTCTAGCGCCCATTTAAAGGTTATCAGCAGTTGCTCGCGCATTACTGTTTGTTTGGAACAGAACATGCGAGAACTAATGGATGACTTCACAGAGCAATGAACCGAAGTTTCCTCATTAGTGACAGCTTTGAACTTGCCGACCACTGCTTGGACGAGCGGAAGTCGAAACTATGACCATCGCTTTTGCATTTGGCTTTGTATCGATAGCTTAAGCTGCGGAATCACATATGCTACGGTTACATCACTAAGCGAAACAGCATGTGTCCTCCTATCTATGTTTTTGTGCGGAGGCGTGTGCTCTACCCAACATTAGATGAGTCGAAGCTTATCGCACTAATCTGCAACCTGGCTATGTCCACAAAGAACTTCATGGCAGATGGTAACATTACGGTTCTCATGAAGAGTCTGTTAGCTGATTAAGCTCTTCAGTAGATCAGGAGTGGTTAGTTACCTTTGGAGTAGTTCCCCAACGGGATCCGAGGACACGAAGAATTGGACAGGTTGTTTCTGCAGCTTGAGATGGTATTGCCGGCGCAAAACTTCTGGAATCGTGACTCTGACGGCCAACCCAGCCGATACAGTCTGTATCGAAAGTGTTCCGCATATGTTTGTATTCAAAGTGGACAGTAAATAATGTTCATTTTATTTTATTTTTTTAACCATGGCTCCTACGTTTTCAAAGTTAAGTGGCAAGGTATTACTTGGTCAGAGCAGAGAAATAATTGCGAACGTCCTTGACTTCATGAAACAAGAGACAGAGATGAAGGGAGAAAATGTATGTTTCCTGAGTTCTTCAAAAGCCTGTAGAAAGTGAATGATATAATAGCCAAGGGAACTGATATTTCACTGAGCTCCATTTTCAGGGTTCTCAAAGATAAGAAAGAAAGATAAAACTCAATATATCACTTTTAAATTAAAAGATGTGAAACTGTTGTATTGCCAGCGAATTGCAGAAATTGGCAGGCCACAATAGGAAAATGTATGTCGACATGTTCAGAACATTGAAAATCATAGAAAGTATTGTAGAACATCAAATAGAAATAATTCTAATCCTGGATAATGATGCAGAAAGTACCGATAGCATTGATGATGACAATGACGCGAGCGAAGACGAAGGACTGTCAGGTGTGGAAGAATTGGAGGCAGACGATTGACATTGTTTATATAGTAGGCCATTTGTATAAATATTTTGTAGATCTGAATATACATTTGAAAACACATGTTTATCAGTGCAGCGCCGTATAGTGCAGGTGCATAAGAGGTGACAGATATTTGACATTCCAGCACTCCTCCAGCATGTATGAATCAACTGGTGAACTGCTTATCTGAAAGTACAACTCGCTTCCTAGCTCTCATTAATATTTTTCTGTTGCGCCAGTTATACTTTCGCTCTGGCGAACATAAACGTTACCACCAAGTTCTGAGAAGTGTCATCTAAGTGCACATTGAAAGTCATTTAAATAGCTTATTACAAAAACAATTGTTTCGTCCACATTAGAAGTTAGAACAGAAGTTAGAAATTCAGTCCTACACACGGACAGAGTGGAGGAAACAATTATTTCACAATGATTGACCTAATACTTGGATGAACTATGATGCCCGGGACTTAAAGTCCTTACAACATGGGCAACCATCATTTGAGTACATCTTTTCAAATGACTGAGATCTTGTGGCTTAAACGTGACGTAGTTGAGGAGTTTAATGCCATAGTAGTTCAATGGCTTGAGCAAATCCTAGCTACGATAGCATTTTTCAACCTATTTTCTATCCTCCACAAGGCTAGTGTAGAAAAATAATTATTTCACAGTGATCAACCAAATAGTTGGTTAAAGTATGAAGCCTGAGACTTAAAGTTCAAGACATTGTAAGTTTACAATCTGGTTTATCTCAAAATGGATTTTGGGAACGTGTCCGTATGTTGGTATGGTGGTTCAGCGGCTAAATGAACTGAACGGAAACAAGGAGATCCGTGATTAAAATATGATATTGGATTTGTCAGTCTAAGCTCTACCTTTCCTTAACACTTATTCATTTTAAAAAGGAATATAAAACACCGAGGTGTTACATTTACATGGCTTTCTCTATCTATGCTTCAACAACTTCATGTAACTTCACGTTAATCTAGATAAACATTTTCATAAATTTATTTTATAATAATATGTCCTTTAGAAACAAAGGAATAAATAAATACACTAGACTAAGTGATATCTTTGAAATTACGTCCTGTTTGCTTGACCAGCAACAAGAAAAACGAATAAGACATCTCATTTGGGAAGCTTAGGAGCATTTTAATACTGTAACCAATAACAAGGAATATATCGGAAATGGTTCACTCAAAAAAAAAAAAATTATATGACATACATTTAACGATATCTGTTTTTAGTAGCAAGATTTTTATCTATTTTTTTACGGTTGACAGCTCCCGATTGAAACCGACTTCAGAGGATATTCCCAGAAAAGTCTAGATATACATCCGGTAATATCTTTAACCCATGCCATTTTAATCAAATTCGTTAGGTGTAGTTTTGGAAAAATCAAACATTTAAAAGAATCTTCTATGTAAATGGCAGTTTGGGAATATTCGGGACATACTCTTGAAAGATGTTGAAAATAAGTATTAAGTTTGATATTTAACAAACCTTTCACTTTTGAATTATGCTGTGCATAGACACACATAAACACAAACGCACGAACGAACACATGCGGAGCTTATTCTAATTCTTTTTTTTTTTTATCAGGGAATCTCAAAAGCATGTATTTGCGGCGAAATCTGGGCACCAAATTTGGGCATAACAGAGAAAGTAAAAACTGTCTCTCAAAACAAGTTAATACCAAGTCACTTATATAGCAACAACCAGCTGATTCACAATATAATAAAAACGTTTTAATACTTCGATGTACCTGCTAGGACTGCCCGTTTGACGAGTTTGCCACTTAATATATAAACAAATTGTGCATAAATTGACTGTCTCCGTGGTAGAGTGCTCAGCGAGGTCACTTTTCACCCTGAGGTCCCGGGTTCGATTCCCCGCTGAGGCGGGGAAGTTTTCTTTACTTAAAAATATTCCCTATCCCCCAAAGAGTCTGGAAATATGTATGTGAGAGTGAATGTGTGTGTGTGTGTGTGTGTTTGAGAACGTAAAATTATTTAAACCAAACGTAAAAGAACCTACGAGTTGTTTCAAGTGCAAAGCCCCCGATATGACCTTGGATGTTAAAGGGGGCTATATAAATGGAAAAAATGCGTATAATACCCAATAAAACTAGAGACGACTTGCTTTTTGGGGGGGGGGGGTAATGTTCTGGTTGGTCATATTGAACGATGAATGAAATTGGTGAATTTATGCTCAAATAATCTTGGGGTCCATGGAGCTTAACCCTTTGTTCCGCTTGTTAATTATACAAATAGGGTTGTACTCTAGGATTAATTTCATGTTATGCTAACCTTCAACCACAAATGACAAGTAATAAGACTGTTTTATATTGTAAAAATGTATACATTTTACCCTAAAATTTTAAATAAATGAAAGAGTAAACCCCACATAAACAGTAAAATGTAATCCCATTACTTCCAAACATCACACCAATTATTTTACTTGGGCTCTCCCCGTCCTTTACCACCGTCACTGGGATTTGAGCTTGCAACGTTTGGCTTTGAACGGATGGCCAGTCCATTACCTATCACCTAACACTAATGTCTATTAGAACCACATTTTGGTGGTGCCTTTGGCAGGATTATAAAAATTGGTTTAGAAGAATTTAAACTTTTAATTGGGAAGAAGAAGATTAATAAAGGATCTACATTTATTTATATTTCTATTTTCTCTATTATTTTATATAATAATTTCATAAGTTTATTCCCGTATATTTCTACTAGAAATCCAGTTTTAAGCTTGAATTAAATGAAAAACTAATGCATGCAACTAAGGGTTAAAGTTACTCCACATTCCTCTTCTCAGGATAAGGGAAAACCCCGAAAAACACTTTATGCGGGTAATTCACCCTAAGCGAGATTCAAACTCACGACGTGTTGAATGTGAAGCAGATACGTTACCACCACACTACCCAGACTTTGTTGTGATTTTCGCTGTTTCGTGACTATGGGGTTGAGCGGTACATGTCACAGTTTTCTTAAAATTAAATAAAAAGTTTATCAGTTAGAACATATGTCGGAAGCAGCTCTATATAGAAACTTTTCGGATATTTTGGGGAAAGAGTAAATTAATAATAATAGTAGTTATAACAACAATAGTTTATTTCTGCATTTCAGGGTTTGGGTAATTTGTCTGTTACGACTTCACAGAATTAGCTTTATATTTTTTACGCCGTCCTACATCTTATCTTCCTGAGGGCTTACACCTGGACTTCTTTTTTCAGCGGCGCCACGGCCGAGAGTTTAGAACGCTCGCCTCTCACCTAAGCTGTTGGATTCGACCTCAGGATATCGCATGTGGGACTTGTGTTGCGTCCGGGAACTCCAGTTTTTCCCGCTATTCGTCTCAAAAATAGCTCCATAAGTATCTTTCTTGTCATTCATTCCACCATCATTTCATATCATCCATTTCCTCACCTTCATACCAGGCTTCGCATTGACTAGCAATTCTGGCTTCTCTGTGAGTCAGAGCCTCTGTTCCTCAACAGGCGTCTGACTCCAGGTGCTGACTTCTAAGTCTGGGGGACGTAGGCCCTACCTAGAGGAGGGTAAATAGAGAAATATTATAATTTAAATTATGAATTCCCAATTCTGCCCAGGTATCATCTTGTGCTCCATTCTTAAATAGTCTTGACCATTCTTAAAATCCCATTTCTGCTGACTGTATGATATTTTCATCAATGACATAGAGAGGCACAGATACTGCATTGTTTCGTAAGGTTTTAATTTTGTATCTTTTCTAACTTAACACATTACACTTCATAATATGAAACGATGGTAGATAATGTGCATAGTGGCGGTTGCTTATTCTTAGATATTTGTTTTCTATATAATTTAGAACTACAGTAAAATAATAAAAACTATCTTCAATTTTATTTTATTTACACGTTCTATGTACATAATTATAGATAAGGTAGTATATTCCACTCAAAAATTCCATACCGAGATTTAATCTGAAATACGTATATGTTTAGAGGTCCCCTGAATCCAATATATATAAAAGTCCGCCCGCCCACGCGCGCGTCTGTGTACAGCATAGCTTAAAAAGAAAATACCATTAAATAACAAAATTGGTATTTAAATTTAATGTACGCCAGTGATTCCACACACAGATTTGCTAGAAGATCTGCCCCCCCCTCCGCCACAAACTATCCTTTACATGGATAATTTTTTGAAAATGTTGTTTCTCTCAAAAATGGCTTTGGTGATTTTGATTAAAATTCCTTAAACTAGAGATATGCACTTCACAATAAAATTTATATCTTGAATTTTCTGTGAATAACCTCTGAAGTGCTCTTCATTTTGGATGAAATTTTTATAAGATGTAAACCGTAACATATAGAGATAGACAAAAACTACACAGAAGTAGTAGATCTTGTTAAAAAACATGGTTTCAGTTTTAAACCTTTCTCAAGTGGGAAGTCACCTTTCGTTCCATCTCTCTTTGGTTTTACTGCTTGCCGTACAAAGGGAACCGAATTTAAGTTGTTCACATAGCGACAAACTTCTCCTTATTTCTGTTCTGTTCAAAAGGAAGCAAGTAATAACACTTCTGCTCATATTGTCGATTAGCATGATATAGATGCAAGTCCTTTTTGTGAGAATAGTTTGTGTGTAGATCAGGTTCAGAAATTCATGTGGATGAAGCACATCATCTGTTTTTAATTTACATTGTTTTAAACTCATAATTAATTTGATAAATCTGGACTACTCCTACTAGAACTGCGCCGACAGATGTTCATCAGCCAATCAGGTTCTGTATTTAGATTTTCGATAGTTAACTTGTGAAAACAGTTGCTCTCACAAATGTATAAAAGCTCTAAATAAACCTAATTGTGTGTGTTTTGCAACTGTTTAAAATGTCCACCACCATGTGTTCTATGACACAAATATGACATGTTTCATTTTCCACAGATATTAATTGCTGTGAAACACCAGTCTTATACTTGCAGGTTCCACATGTATAGTGTTAACAAAAAGGCCAAAATAATTTCCCGGCAAATTTCTTTTAACTTTTTTGTAACTTCCTTGTTATCATTGTATTTTGGGAGAGATAATCTTTTAACTGTCCTTTTCATGGTTCAAGCTGTACGACAAATATTCTAGTTACACCATATATGTTTTACATATTTTAATTTATTTCTTGTGGTTTAAAATCATTAGTGGTATTTAATATTTATTTACTCCTTTTAAAGGACATAGGTCACAATTACAGAAAGTGATTGCCAATAAAGAGGTCAACAACTTTTCTTCTATAGAATATGCTATGACGACTTTCTAATTGGAACTCTGTCGCGTTTCGACGCTGCTTACTGCATGAACATATATACCCAATACATGCACCAAACTTCCTCAATGAGTGTGCAGTATTACAAGTTGTTCCTTAACCGGTAAATGATCTGATATGCATTATCATAATAGAGGAATAACTTTAGAGTCAATGAATATTTTCTTTAATGGCAGATGCACAATTTATTGCACTCAGAGGACTATCACTCTTTAATACACAAGGTGGTCCACCTGTCCCTTATTCTCTGGTTTTATGCAACCCGCATATTACGGTCTAACCTTCCCGAGATACATCTTTTGCCTACCAACATTATAGACTTTAGCGCTACAAGTTAAAGCTAAGCAGTAGCGTATTTGGTTAACGCGCGGTGATGGCACGAGTTCCAGATTGCACGATTCAGGTTCGAATATTACCAAAACATTGACCATTTTTTTCCCCGCTTTCTTTCTTCCTGATTTGGCATAAAACTAGACGAGATATCACAACATTTGTTATATTGTTTATTTCTTTTATTGTTCTCTTTATGTTTACTCTAACTTTATCAGTCCAATATTATTTATAGTCTAAGTGAAGTTTCTTTTTCAAAACAATTGGAATGAAAATTAATGATCGAAAACTGAAGAACACCTAAAATGAACAGCCGTTTGTTCTTAACTTGTATACCTTTTAGTTTACACCTAAATCCATTAGAGTGACAAACATTGAACTAACTTTGCACCTTGAAGGATAATAGGTACATAAAGATTGTGCACGCAGATTGTGGGACTCGAACCGGTGACACGCTGGAGGTGATGAGAGAACATGACATTAACCAGTCGAGCTACAATCATTGCGACCACTTGCTGCGTTAAAACATGTTGGTATAGTGTCCCACATGTCTCCCTCTCCGCTTCTGATCTCTTTATAACTGTTTTGTGACTCCTTTTGTGGTTTAAGCCGTTCGTTTCACCTTCATTCATTATAATTTACGTTGCGGTACATATGACAGCGATCCTATTGATATAACATGTACTGTGACAGAGGTTATTATACAATGTTTTTGGAATGGACTAAGATTTGCATGGTTTCCAAATGGCCGACAAACACGGTAATTTCAACCTTATTACTTTCAGGGTATGAAGTGTTGTCTATCTCCAAAAATAATAAGGGACAGGTGAACCACCTGGTATTGTGTTATACATAATATGCACTCTTTATTGAAACAAATATTTATACACGTCACTGAGTTTATTTTTGCTTTAGCAGAAATAGTTTAAGAAGTTATGTATGAAACCTGTATAATATATTTTATATTGGAAGTATTTTAATATACGCTTTGGTTAGAGTAATACCAAAAGAATACGTAGCAAAATGTTTCAGAGTGCAATGAAATAAACGTTTAATCCAAGAGTAGATAAAAACGTAATACAAAATCAGTAACATGACGCACACTGTTGCCATTCATTCACCTTAACACATTGAATCAATACGCTAAGAACAACGCTATGAACGCTGAAGAAGCAAATGCTAGAATAAGTAAACGTCCATCTCCCACAGAGAGCTGAGGATTCCGCTAAGCTTGATGGAGGGAGTGAATTGCATTGTGGTAAACAAAGCATTCCTCCGTTTAATCCAGGAAATCTGTAAGAAACACAAAACCTGTAGTCAATGTACACTTCGTCAGAGGTGTTGAATAATACATATCAGGTTGTCTGAAGGCAACTTAAGTGAATAACTGTATAATATTCTTCATTTTAAATGAAGTAAATGAAGCAATAATGAATGACATACAAGAGTTGAAGCGAAGTTCAATGTCACCTACACTTCAAAGCATTACGTAAAGGACAGATAAAAACCTCACCAAACTCGAAAACGCAAGTCAAATTTTTCTACTGAAGCTATCATACATCTTTAAATACACAATGCCTTTTAAAAGTTATGGCCAGCTTTAAAATAGTTTGGCTGGGTCAAAAATTATATGGGATTTTACTATAAAAATCTGATGTGTTCCATTCACATGACTTTCTCTACATCTCTGAAACAAGTTATTGTTAAAAAGCCTATGCTTCTGTTTGCTTCATGCTAATTCAGCAAAAATTACCAGAAATAGCCTTATTACCTGCTTCCACGCAAGTAGAAATGAAATAAGGGAGTACCATAGGTTACAGCGATAGTCAAAAGCTGGTTGCTATGTGATTGAAGTTCCTTTGTTTGTGTGGACAGGAGTTGACAAATTCCTGAATGAGAAAATAATGAGTTTTTAAAAGCTAAAACCAATAACAAGGAATATTTAAAAAAACGCTCAATTCGGCAAAAATTGCATATAACTTAAATTGTGTGTTTTAACGTACTCTACATTTTTAGTGTGGTAAGTTTTTGTCCATCTCTTACGGTTTAACAGTTATGCAAAATTCCATAAAATTCATCCAGAGTAAAGTTATCTTCAGAGGCTATTCCCAGAAAATTCAAGATATACATTTTATTTGTCAGGTACATATATTTAATATAATACATTGTAATCAAAATTGTTAAGAGTCATTTTTAAGAAAATCAAAAATTTGGAAAAAGGTTCCATATACTAGGTAGTTTGGGGAGTAGAGATTTTTCTCAAAATCTTCGCGTCACATCCCTGGAAGATACTAAATTTAAATACTAAGTTTGGTATTTTACCGACTTTTCGTTTTGGAGTTATCGTGTTCACAGACACACGGACACACACACGAACCTTCTTCTGAAAATGCCTTTTTTTTTGTTGTTGTTGGATACATGGGACCCTAAAACATATATTTCCGGTGAAATCTCGGTATCAAATTTTTGGGTGGACTGCAATACCTTGTCTATACAATATGTACATAGTACGTGTAGAGAAAGTAAAAATGGGAGTCTAATAATTTTTCTGCGTCATCTTGCGATATTGCGCATTTCAATTAATACAATAGGGTTAGATGAAGTGCCGAAAAAATGCTTCATTAACTCTGAAAACTAGTTTTATGACCTCGCTATCAAGCAGATCATATTGTTAGAAAATGTTTACTACACGATCATAAGATCTATTACTTAAACCTACAGCATTAAGGGACCGCTTAAAGTTCTAAGGCTGAGAATGACTATAACTACATATAGTTGTGCAGTTATAGCTTGTAATATACATATACTGACACCTTACTAATAAACATTAACTGTGAAATAAAAACACCAAAAGCAAACTCATTTTCTCTGCCCAATACAGTTAAGCTTTATTGTTTTACTAACTTATATATTGTAATATAATATTTTAAAGTTGTATTTTAAATACCATCTTTAAAACTTTATGAAAATATAATTAAATTAATTTGTGCTCATACGTTTGCAGTTTCACAAAAATTATATTCCTACTGTGCGCAGTCGAATTAATTGATCTATTGACATTAATAAAACTGCAGATGTAACATTTGTTACTACGGCATCTTAATTATCTAGTCATAACAACAATACAGCATTATAATCTTAAGAAACCAATAAAATTAGTTCGAACATTAACTTATGAAAAAATTTCAAAATAAATTCTCTAATAATAAACATTTTAAACGTTTCTTTAACATGTATAAGTATGTTAGCGATACACAGGCGAAATATTTAATGGATTTGATTCCCTAGTGAAGGTCTCAGATGAATAAAACACAAGGAATGTGTTGTCCTTATGTTGCATCTATCCTGTTAGTCAATTCTCTCTTGACAGCTGATAGCTTTTACTGCTGAATGACTGGCCCCAAACCAACAAAGTTTCGGATTTACAAACAAATTGTATTTCCAGTCTCTATGAATAATGTAATTTTGACAAGAATAAGAGCTCAATTGGGCAAGGTAATGTAAATTCTTCCGAAAGCAGAAGAAGCGGCCAGTAGTCAATGATAAGTTTAAGAATGTATCTAGTATAGTCTAAAATTAATAGCTAATGAACAGCTAATGATTACTTTTGCTTTGTATTGGTTCTTTTCAGCTAGGAATTACGTTCCACAATGTTTCGAAAAATAAAGAAAATGTCCCGGAGAAAAACAATATGTTTACAAATAGGTTCAAACAAAATGTTGTCGCGAATTCCAAAGTTTTAGGACATGCTTTAATGATTTAAAATAAGATAATAATCGCTCAGTTTCATACAATTCTGTTTACTGGCGTTCAACGACCTGAGACACATCTATATAGATGTAAACTGGTCCACATTTAAAGCACTTTTAGAACACTGAAGTTTCGCGTTGTCGGCCTTGTACTTGCTTATGGAGGGAATAGAAGAGGGGTAAATTTATATTTTCCATGTTTATTCTTTATTAGATGAATATCTACATCCAAATAGTAATGGATTTAGATTAGGTAGCGTGAATTTCCTTATATTTTGGATACTTGATAAGAATTAATTGTCAGATATTTAGAATGACGCACCCCTCCCGTCTGGGTAGTGTGGTAGTAGAGTGTCTCCCTCACATTCAAAAGATCACGAGTTCAAATCTCGCTTAGGGCGAGTTACCCGGATAAGGTTTTTTTCCGGGGTTTAATATATATATATATATATATATTCTTTCTCTCTTCTCATATGTTTCAGTACCAGCCCGTCGCAGAGCCCTAAAGCCCTCAGCTACAGCTGAGGCGGACCGGGGGAAGGGGCCTTTCATTGTGATCGACGCGGGCAGCGTACTTCGGGCAGCTGCAATATGGGGTCAATCACTTAGACGACCTTGACAACTACATGGTAAACGAGATGACGAAGGCCTATGAGCCCGGTACTACTACTAGCGACGAGCGGCTGCGCAACCACTGACGGATGGAGAAATCTCCCGAAGCAACAGCGCAGAAGCGGAACTCCAAATATATATCTCTCATTCTAAACATATACTATAAGACTAAATTTAAGTGCATGTCAAGTAACATTTTACCTAATATGACAAGCAGGCACACCCTGCAGAAATAGAACATAATTATTAACGAATAAAACACCTACAAAGTAACGCATGATTATCCACTGGTATTGTTCAGGTTTCATGGACAATCCCAATAAGTAGCATTAACCCGCTCGCATGCAATGCATGCCAGCTAAGTAGCTCTCACTTACTAACCGGGGTGCTATGCGGAACCCGACTAATGCATGTTTGCACGAAAGTACTCTATATAACGATTAACACGTGGAGGGGTTTTTTAGTGGATATACCGCACTCTGCGGGGAGCTCCATATATCCCCCAAGCCATTGCACTAAGGCTTGGGGTCGAATGCAGGAATGCATTTTTCCCCTCCACGGTAAAAAACAAAAAAACAAAAAAAAACGGGGTTTTCCCTTATCCTCAGAAGACGAATCTCAAGTAACTTTAAGCTCCATGGACCCCGATATCATTTGAGCAGCATATCATCAATTTCATTCATCGTCCGATATGACCAAACCAGGTTAAAGAACGTTAAACTACAAAAAAGACACACCCTTTTCCATGGATTTTTGCGTGGAAAGGAGTGTCGTTTATTTTAAATGTATTTCACAATGTTAAACCTAAGGAGAATAAGTTAATATATAGGTTAACGACACGAAAAATACGTATTTAATATAAACTGTTGATACACACTACCTTTTTATTCCGGTAAGTCCTCACTTAACGCTTTGGTTTCTAATTCACATTAAATTTGATCTGAATAAGAAATACTTCCTCGTCAACTTTTAGAAGCATAATATAAAGGATATATTCATTAAGCAGCGCTCTAACCTCTTAAGTTAATAAAAGTATGTCAACTATTTTTAAACATTATTTAATTACATTATTATTTATTTTATTCACAAGGTCTTCTCCTTTTCCCTCATCTCAAAGAAGAATATTTTAAAACTTTTTTTCAAGAGGCCCATAACCTGTAATCCAATGAAGTTTCGATATAGACATTTTGGTTCAAATACAATACTTCTGCCTTAGATAAGGGTTAGAGAAAGAAAATTCTCGTTCATAAAATAGAATCGAAAAAAGCGCCATAATAATGGCAAGTGGTTATCAAGGATCTGGTCCTTGAACCCCCGTGATGTAAGGAGCTTTCATGTCTCACCGCAATCAAATGAATGCGCTATTTTGAGCGAGCTAGTGTAAGCCTGTAGGTCATAAAGCACATGCTGAACTTGGACATTGAAGAGGTATTCACAGTAAACTAAGTGACCCAGAGAAAATAATTTTCCCGCCATTCTGCGACTTCACAATGCAAAAAAAAAAAAAAAAAATAATCCCATTTGTTCCATTCACACGACTTTCTCTGTATCTCTGCAACAAATTATTCTTAAAAAGCTTATACTTCTATTTATTTCATGCTAATCAGAAAAAATTAGCAGAAATAGTCTTATTACTTGCTTCCTTGTAAGTAGAAGCGAAACAAGGGAGTACCATACATTCAAGTGATAGTCAAAAGCTGGTTGCCATGTGACTGAAGTTGCTTCGTTTCTATGGACACGAGTTGGCAAATTCCTGTATGAGAAAAGTATTAAGTTTTTCCAAGCTGAAACCAAAAACAAGGCATATCTCAAAAACGATCAACTCCACGAAAAAAAATGTGTATAACATAAATTGTGTGTTTTAAAGTGCTCTGCATTTTTGTGTGATAAGTTTTTGTCCATCTATTAGGTTTAGCAGTTATGCAAAATTCCGTAAAATTCCTCCAGAATAAAGTAATCTTCAGAGGTTATTCCCAGAAAGTTCAAGATATACATTTTATTTGTCAGGTAAATATTTTTAATATACGATATTTTAATCAAAATCGTTAGAGCCATTTTTAAGAAAATCAAATTTTTTTAAAACAGCTCCATATAAAGGGTAGTTAGGTGTGGGGGGACTTTCTTGAAAATCTGCGTGTCGCATGCTTGGAAGATGCCAAACTTTAATGCCAAGTTTGGTATTTAACGGCATTTTCGTTTTTGAGCTATGCTGTCCACAGACACAAGCGCAAACACACACAGACCTTTTTCTGAAAATGTTTTTTTTTTGATTCAGGGGGATCCAAAACATGTATTTCCGGTGAAATCTCGGTATCGAATTTTTGGATGGAATGCAATACCTTATCTATAGACTTATGTATATGGTGCGTGTAGAGAACGTAATTATTGGAGATAGAATTAATTACAAAGCTTTTCTTGTGTGTTATGTAATCTTCGGAGACTGTTTGGTCACGGAAATAAAAGTGTTAGAATAAACTAAAACCATACTCTTGGTCTTGTGAACCAAGGCAGCCCGCTGTTGTTAATATCTATATGCTCTGACTCCATCTGTAAAGGACATTATAGGGCAAATGTTGAAAGAGGTTTAGTAGGCAGATGTTACGTGGAATTTGTTAAGTGTAGAAAAGTAACTTATCATTCAAGTAGATATTAAACTAGAGCCCGTGGACCTCAGGAAGCCGAGTGCATTCAATATAGATCTCCCAGATGAAAAAATGACCCAAACTGTCACAGAAAATAAAAACACTGAAATCCTCTCCGCAGACCAGAGTAACCACATTGTCAATGGGTTGAACTGTGGTGACACTCAACATTTCGTTTATACTCAGTCATGTTTTTTGATTTGCTTTCCGCTTGATATAGATATAGTTATCTCTAATGTAATGCTTTCATATTTTTTAGTTTCTCTCCGGCTGGTTGCCAATGGTGAGTAGAGGAATATTAACATCTATATTTGATTCTAGAACCTCTAAACCAGCCGATATACTTCTAAAGGCGTTGGTATGTGTGTGTGTGTGTGAATGTGTATGTGTGTTTACGAACAGCGGAATTTACAATTAAAAATCTGACGTGTTCCATCTCTGCAACAAATTATTGTTTAAAAACTTATTGTTCTATTTACTTAGTCTTAACCATAGATTAAAGTGATAGTCAAAGCTGGTCGCTATGTGACTGAAGTTCCTTTGTTTGTATGGACAGGAGTTGACCAAGTCCCGTGTGAGAAAAGTATAATTTTTTAAAGCTGAAACCAAAACTAAGGAATATCTCAAAAAGGATCAACTCCATGAAAAAAATGCACGTAACATAAATTGTGTGTTTTAAAGTGTTCTACATTTCTTATGGTGAATGTTTTTTCCATCTGTTACGGTTTAGCAGTTATGCAAAATTCCGTAAAATTCGTCCAGAATAAAGTAGTCTTCAGAGGCTATTCTGAGAAAATTCAAGATATAAATTTGATTTGTCAGGTAAATAAATATCTTTAATATATAATATTTTAATTAAAATCATTATAGCCATTTTTGAGAAAATCAAAATTTTCGAAAGGGTAGTTTGGGATGGGGGGATTTTTCACAAAACCTTCGCGTAGCATCCCTGGAAGATACTAAACTTAAATACTAAGTTTGGTATTTTACCGACATTTCGGTTTTGAGTTATCGTGTTCACAGACACACGGACACACACACACACACACACACACACGGACCTTTTTGTGAAAATGCTTTTTTGATACAGAAGACCCTAAAACATATATTTCTGATGATATCTTGATATCGAATTTTTGGGTGGACTGCAATACCTTCTCTATACACTATGTACGTAGTATGTGTAGAGAAAGTAAAAATTGAGAAAAATGTGGAAGTAAAACTACATATATCTTTTTCAAAGTGCATACTACATTTTCACACAAGTGTGCTCAAATCAGCTGTTATAAAACTTGACACAGACCATATCTCTGATTCACTTAGCATAGAAGCTGTTAGGTGGTTAGTTAATTTTACCTAGGGGGAGACTTGTAAAAAAGCGCACCTAAAATAAAACAATAGAAATATCTTGCTCAACATTCACTTTGCTTAAACGTGTTGCGTATATTATCTTATAAGTGTAATATTACTGTCTAGTTCTTTATTTATAATATTTGAATATTTTGTTAAATTTAATTGAAGTTACTCGAGAACGTAAGGCGGTTACCTGGAAAATAACATCATCTTTAAATTTTATCGCAGAACAAAGAAGGTTTATTGCCAGATATCCAGCATTTTTTAAAAAATATGCAGACAGCAGAAGAAGAGAGAGGGAGAGAGAGGTGTGTGAGTGTGTGTATGTTTAAGAAAATGCTGGGAATGGAGTGAAAGCGCTGAGTAGAGAGTAGGTAAGAAGAAATGGAATGATGAGAGGCAAAGGGAAGAAATGGACAAAGCGCAGAGAGCGAGAAAATGTGAGAATTTTTTGTTTCTATTTTTTTGTTTCGTTTGTATAGTCACCTTTGACTTCAACGGTCATATCGGAGGCTTTGAATTGTAAAACAGCTTGTATTACTGTAGGTTTAGAACATTAGATTAATCTTTTTTAAATCATGGAACACACGCACATTCATACTTTCAGATTTTGCGGGGGATAGGGAATAGTTTTGGATAAAAAATATTCCCCGCCACAGCCAGGAATCGAACCCAGGACCCCGGGTGAGAAGCCAGTTCCCTGACCACTCGACAATGGAGGCAATGTCGAAAAGAATTGCTGAACTCCATTCGAGTTATTTCTGGCATACGCACGCACACAATATATAATAATTAACAGAGAATATATAGAAAACGATGACTAATAATTTTTAAATGTGCTTTTGATGTAGATCAATCTGTTATTTATGGTCGTTCCCACTTTACTAAAATATTTTATTTTTAGGCTGATTTGAAAGACGTAAGAATTCCAGACTACGAATATCTCAGTTAAATTAAATATCTATTAAAGGTGGTGTACTCCTATGAATTAAGAAGGTTCGAATATGTATTCTAAATTCAATTTTATATGTTAAAACGTGTCCTATTATTAGCTCCAATGAATATTAGTGACTCTTATAATCTCCTCTGCACATGCCTTCAATAAAAGTATAAGAAACGCATTTCGCAACTACCTCCTGTAATACATGCAGTCAAATGGGGAAATCTAAATTTAGTAATGTTCAATAATATCAAAAGCTCAAAATTGTTATACTGAACGTCTGTGTATCACTTCCCAAAGACAAAATTAAGGATAATAGATGCATCACAAATTAATAGTATTTAATACCCAGATCCTCCTTCATAAAAGTATACATGAATATCAATAGCATAAGTACCAACATATTAAGTGTTCTATTTCTAGTTTCTCTACATACTACATGGTACGTAGGTAAGGAAGATATTGCATTTCACTCAAAAATTCGATACCGAAGTTTCGCTGGTTTCAGGCCCCCTATATAAACCAAATCACAAAGAAGTCATGTGTCTGTGTGTCTGTGTGTCCGTTTGTCTGCGAACACGATGACAGAAAAACGAAAATTCAGTAAAATTCCAAACTTGGTGTTCAAGTTTAGTATCTTCTAAGGATGCGACACGAAGATTCTGAGAAAAATTTCGCCATTTCAAATTACCCATTACATAGAAAAATTTTAGAAAATTTGACTTTCTCAAAAATGCCTCAACGATATTGATTACAATGTGCGATATTAAAACTTTTACATGACAAATAAAATGTATATTTTAAATGTTCTGGAAATAGCCTCTGAAGAGCTCTTTATTCTGGGTGAAGTTTGCTGAATTTTGCATTACTAGTAAACCGTAAGAGATAGACAAAAACTTGCTACACAAAAACTGTAGATCTCGTTAAATCACACAATTTATATCCTATACTTTTTTTTGTGGAGTTGTCCATCTAAGAAATATTGCTTGTTATTGATTTCAGTTTTAAAATAATTTCAACATACAGGAATTTAGTCAGCTCCAGGCCACGCAAAGAAATGCATTTCTATCGCATGGAAACCAGTTTTTAAAAGATATGACTTTCGTTTTAGCCTAATGTATTCCCTTATTTTGCTTCTACTTACAAACAAGCAAGTAATAAGACCATTTCTGCTAATGTTTCTCTCGATTATCATGAATTAGAAGAATAAGGTTTTTTTTAAATAATTTGAGATGTAGATTAAGTTATGTGAATAGAACATAAGCTATTCTAAATTTATTTATTAGTTTATAATATTAGGTATTATTGCAAATCAGCATATTATTAAATCCATCAATAACATTAGTAAATTAGTACAAAAGGGAACAGAGCTAACAAATCTGATTCACATCGTTTGGAACATTTTACTATCTATTAAGATCATTATTGATAAGCAGTGTATAGAATAAAGAATAATATTTCAAGAAATGAAAAAAAAAAATACAAACATGTATATACTTCTGCCTCGAATAATAACGAAGAAACGGTGAATGTATGTAGGCGGAGAATGTCTTATAATCAAATGGCTATAAATACAAAAAGAAGGTGTAACTTTCCGTTAAAGATAAAAATTTGGCTTCTACCTTTTACTACCACAATGGTAGCTAGTAGCAGCATACATTATTGTTGAATGATGGTTTTCATAGAATAAAGAGCATAATGACGGCCATTGAGTTCAATTATGTATTCTCTCATCCTTCAAATGGCATAGCTCTTACCGGTCCTTCATTTTATTTGTTTTGTTTCAGTCACTTTTCTGAAACATTTTTATTTGAACTGCAGTTGTTATTATATCATAATTAAGAGTAGTTTAACTGGTATATAAAATATACAAAATGTGTTACAAAAATAAAACCAGGATATAGAACAGCTTAAAAGTTTGTGACTACAGTAATTTTGAAAGACACAGCTATTTTTGAAAATTTATTATCATCAGCCACGTCATGGCCTAGTGGTTAGAATTGTCGCCTCCACCTATGTGCGATTCCAAGCGACCGCATGTGAGATTTGTGGTAGACAAAGCGGCGAGGGAGGGTTTTTTTCGGGTTCTCCGGTTTCTCCCGCCTCGCATTCCATCGGTATGCCATCTTCATTTCAGGGATATCAGTGCCATCGCCTAAAAAGGGCTGTAAAATAATATAATAATAATAATAATACAATAATCATAATGATCATAATATTAATAACCATCATCATTTACAGTTCGGATAAGACAATCTTGTCTCTTCTGAAACCAAACAATTCATAACTGGACCTTCCATATCTTTCTAGCACATCCCGTTTTCTTTCTCCTTGGAGTTTATATTCATAAATATCTTTAAGAAAGCGATGATCCTCCCCTCGTATTAAATGCTCTCCCCAATTAGTTCTATATTGGTCTAATTCTCTATTATTTCTATAATATGCAGCTGTTTCTATATTTTCTGGCTACTTTTATTATTCTGCAACCCCTAATCGCATTTCTAACGCTTTAATTTTCTTATCCATTCTAGTTGTTAAATCCAGGCTTCCGCACCATAGAGCAACAGAAGCACAGCTAGAATTCATTAAATTTTAGGATCGCCTCTTTCCTTACTTTTTTAAATAAGCTCGCCAAAAAATTCGTGTCAAATTCACTCAATTGTTACATGCGATGCATTCCCAGTGAAAACTGCGCAACAGCAGGGCTTCATTGCCCATTTTTATATCTGTTGGTCACATCACTGGAAATGTTCCAGAAGTCGCCGCACCTGCAGTATACCGGCAGTATTTATAAACTTACACAGGCTTAACAATGCGCGGCTTCGACGTCAAAGAACCTTCCTCTCGTACGAGTGTGACAGTCACAGCTGCAGTCGCGGCCGTGTGTAATGTATGACATGGAGCCGTGTACACATGTTCGGAGATAACTGCCCCAGGGCGTAGTGGCAGTATTATGCAGCTCTAAACGGAAAGTACAGGGTAAGTAGGGTTAAGCCACGTTCATCATTTTTTTCATGGAAGCATTGTTTTTTTTACTTTGAAAATATGTAGTTTGCGTATGCTTATTTATACGAAAAAAATATTTTATATAAAATTTGCAATTCTGTCTTATTATAACATATTTGTCATCTAGTCTTTGCTGTCACCTTTCATTTGCACTGTTGCATGAAACAATCTGGCAATAATGTGCTAGTTTATTAGATTAGCAGACACAACGCAAAATATTTACAGTTTACTTTTTCTGATCGCCGCAGTAATTACTTTATCTTGTTTTGTAGTTAGAAAACAATATATAAAAATGTGTATTAATTTTCTCAATAAAATGTTAACTTAAATGATTTCAAGTTACAATATATTGTGTATTATTGTTAATATAGCATTACATACAATATTAGCTAAAAATATAGGATGTTATAGTAATTTAGGTATTTTCTAATTCACATTGACAGAATTATATTTTCTCATTTAACAATAAAATGCTAAATATTATTGGGCATCTTGAGTCACGAAATGTCTTCAATTGCTGTAGATCAATCTGCTTGTATATACGTTATATTGCTTCCAACAACCGCAAGAGAATCAACAAAATATCATCATACAGATGACGATGACAACAGCAATGCATGGACGCATTCTTTCCGAATTGTGAAAAGGAAACTATGATTTGAAATATTAATGTGACAATTTTTTTATAAATTGAATTTATTGACCCAAAAGTGAGCGTCTAATATTTGCCTATTCTTCAATTTATTTTTAACAAAATTGAACCTCCCCTTATTTACGTTTGTCCCTTTTAATTAATAGTATGTGCAAAAGAAGTTATTTGAACACACCGCTACACACAAGACCTTCCCAGGGTGTAGTTTCTGGGCTAGCCGAAACATTTCGTTACAAAACTTGATTAGTCTGAATGAGGGTGCACGTTTCCTTAAGTGGTTCTGTCAGCAAGACATTTTACCAGAGAAAAGGGAATTTTGAAATGCTCCAGGAAGACACTGCGACTGTAATTAGCTCTTATCTTTTTAAGGCTAGGGCTCGGATATTTAAGTGCTAAGAACTTGGTAAATATTTAATTCTTATGCACTAAAATATTAAAAATCTGATGTAATCCATTCACAGGACTTTTTTTATATTTCTGCAACAAATTTTTGTTAAAAAGTTCATACTTCTCTTTACTTCATGCTAAGTGAGAACAAATTAGCAGAAATAGTCTTATTACTTGCTTCCCTGTAAGTAGAAGCGAAATAAAGGAGTAACATAGGTTAAAGTGTTAGCAAAAAATGGTTGCTATGTGACTGACTTCCTTTGTTTGTATGGACAGGAGTTGACAAATTCCTGTATGAGAAAAATATACGTTTTTTAAGGCTGAAACCAAAACAAGGAATATCTATAAAACGATCAACTCCACGATAAAATGTATGTAACATAAATTGTGTGTTTTAATGTGCTCTGCATTTTTCGTGTGGTAAGTTTTGTCTCTCTCTTACGGTTTACCAGTTACACAAAATGCCGAAAAATTCATCCAGAGGAAAGTAGTCTTCTTCACAGGCTACTCTTAGAAAATTCAAGATATACATATTATTTCTCAAGTATATATCTTTAATATATGATATTTTTATCAAAATCGTTAGCCATTTTTTAGAAAATCAACATTTTCGAAAATTTTTCTATGTATAGGGTAGTTGGGAGTGGGGGGATTTTCTTGAAAATCTTCGTGTCGCATCCTTGGAAGATACTGAACTAAGTTTGGTATTTAACGGTCTTTTCGTTTTTGAGCTAAGCTCTAAAAATGCTTTTTTGGGTTCAGATAGTCTCAAAACATGTATTTCCGGTGAAACTCGGTATCGAATTTTTGGGTACAATGCTATACCTTCTCTATACACTATGTATATAGTGCGTATAGAGAAAGTAAAAATGTGTGCTAAAAGTAAAGAATATTGCCAAAACCAATAAAATATTTTTAAACCTCTAATAGAAGTATCGTGGTACTCAACAGATATCATTCCTGGAAGGGATCATCAAATTCTGTAGAGTTACAGTATACGATCACATACTTCCTCAAATTTTCCATCCCTAAGGATTCACGATTGTCATGAAGTCCCTTGAAATCGAAAATGATCGCTCCAAGTTACAAGAAGTGAATTATAACATGGAATGTTACTCAAACTCACATAAATAATTTCAGGATTTTACTCTCAGAACTGAAAATATCCTTAAATTAGCAGCATATTGTTACACTACTTTTCACTCTTGGCATGTTTAATCCATTGTTAAGTCAAAACTATCGATATGTAACTTCGCAGCACAACTAGAAGGTTGTCTAAATGTTGCGGATTCACAAATGACAAATGAGTGACTAATTGCCTATACAGTTTAACAAGTATTAGTGTATATACTAGCCGGGCTGTGTTTCATTTGTTTCAAGCACCTGTTCCAATCCTGCGAGCTTATGTAACTAAGAAATGCATTCTTCAAGCTGAAGACATACCAATTCTTCTAATAATTAACAACAAATTGCGCCATCTGGCAGTTGTAATTGAGCATTACAGAAGTGGATAGTGACTTGTTAAAAATAATTCTGCTGATGGTTTTTTGTTTTTATGAAAGTATGTGAAAATTATTTTAAAAAAACTTTCCTTGATGTGATTGTGTAATTTATGTAATTTATGTAATTTATGTGAATATATGAAAAATATTTATTTACATAAAAACAGAAAATATGCATTTTTATGTGCAATAAAACTTAAAATGTTTGGTTGTAGTGTACATACCCAGAACATTAAACTCAGTTTCAAGTTCATATTAACACGCAAACAAAATATGTATTTACCTAAACATCCGAGCCCTAATTATGACCTTATTAATCCTTGGTAATTACAACAGCACTTTGAATATATTTTGTTGTAGTGAAATTCCCATGCTTTCGTTTGTACATTCCCGTATTCTGTTGGTTATGCATGCAGACACACCTTATTATGTATACCAGGCATGTCCAGATTGAAGGAGCAGACGGGCAGGCTCAGTGCCTCATTGCGAGAGCTCAGTCGGTTTAGGAAATTACTGAATTGAGGTTCGGTGCCCACAGAGCTTAACTATGACGTGTTGGAATCGTCGTGATGTCTACAACCCATTTCGAAACGTGTTGCACTATCTAGTGACCTCGTTATTCCTGTTAGTAGCTAAACCAAAGAACCCTGAAGAAGAGCGCAGATTGAATAATCTGATGTGCTCCGTTCACATGTCTTTCTCTACATCTCTGTAACAAATTATTGTTAAAAAGCTCAAGCTTCTATTTACCTCATGCTAATTGAGAAAAAAACTTAGCAGAAATACCTTACTTCCTTGTAAGTAGAAGCGAAATAAGGGAGTACCATAGGTTAAAGTGATAGTCAAAAGCTGGTTGCTATGTGACTGAAGTTCCTTTATTAGTATGGACAGGAGTTTACAGATTCCTGTATGAGAAAAGCATATTTTTCAAAGCTGAAACTAAAAACAAGGAATATCTTAAAAACGATCAACTCTACAAAAAAAATATATATAACATAAATAGTGTGTTTTAATGTGATCTACGTTTTCTGTGTGGTAAGCTTTTGTCCATCTCTTACGGTTTAGCAGTTATGCAAAATTCCGCAAAATTCACCCAGAGTAAAGTAGTCTTGAGAAGCTATTCCCAGAAAATTCAAGATATACATTTTATTTATCGTGTAAATATCTTTAATATATGACATATATGAGCAACCGGCTAGAGACCGGGAGATCCGTTGCTCAAATCCCGGCTATGGCATTGAATGTTTCCCAAACAAATATTGCTCAAGAGATAACGCAAGGGCTTTGAAAATTCCCGAACCTAAGTTCAAGCCTCTGCAACAGCACACATTTTTGCTTCGTGGCGCGCCTTGGGCATGGGTGTTTCTATGTATGTGTCTGTGTATGTATATGTAAAAAGAAAGCGTTAAACATTATTAGGTCAAAGGAAATGTAGGAAACTGGAAAAAAATACGAAAAAAGGATTACAGCGCCGGAGTCCTGAGAAGACTCCGGAACTGTATTTTTAAAAAAAGAAGAAAGAAAGAAAAGGAGCAGTCTGACTCTACCTACCCAATCGGGTAATAAGTCCATAACTGCTGATGTTTATCTTGATTAGTATGATGTAGATAAAAAGAATAATCTTTTGTAAGGATAGTTTGTTTGCAGAACTAATAGAAAAGGTCATGAATGGAACACAGTAGGCTTTTAACCTCATTTACCGGACACAATATATACTTTTACTGTTGATTTGATGTATATTATCCAGGAGATGGACGGGAGCTACACAGGAGGGCAGTGACCGCGTGTCATTTAGAACCGCAATGTTGTCAGCCGGCGGTAACATAAACCGCTCACCTGCCGCGACGTAGCAAAATATGATATCTAGTTCAGAAGCTATACTGCTATGTACGCAGAAAAATCTGATGTGTTACACTCACATGACTTTCTCTAGCTGTTTTACAAACTTCTAACATAAGATTATTGTTCTTTCTGCACCTTGCTAATCCACATAATCATTAGCAGAATGTTCTTATTACTTAGTTCCTTATAAGAAGGAAGAAAATAAGGGAATACACTAGGTTAAACCGATAGTCAAATATTTTAAAACCTTTCGTAATGCGATTGTCATTGCAAATCCCTTCTTTTCTTGGCCAGAAGTAGACCAAGGAAAAACGGACACTTACTGTCTGAGAAAAATATAGGTAACCCGCAACTGAAATCAATAACAAGGAATATCCTGGAAACGGTTACCTCTACAACAAAAATGAGAAGGACACAAATTGTGTGTTTTGAAGAGATCTACATTTTCTGTGCATTAAGTTTTTGTCTATCTCTTATGGTTTAGCAGTTAAGCAAAATTCGGCAAAATCCATACAGAATAATGAGGTCTTCAGACGCTATTGTCAGAAAATTCTAGATATACATTTCGATTAGGATGTAAATATCTTTAATATACGTAATTTTAATCAAAATCGTTAGAGCCATTTTTTAGAAAATAAAAATTTTTGTAAATTATTCCATGTAAAATTTAGTTGGGGTGGGGGGTTTTCTTGGAAATCATCATGTCGCATTCCTAAAAGATAACAATCCTAAATACCAAGTTCGGTATTTACCGGTCTTTCATTTTTGAGCTATGCTGTACACAAACCGACAATTTTATGAAAATGTTTTTTTGGATTTAGGGGGTCCTAAAAGATGTATTTCCAGTGAAATATCGGTATCGAATTTTTTTGGTTGGAATACAATACTTCCTCTTTATACGAGGGTCGGCTAATAAGTCCCGAGCCTCTCCTAGATATGGAGCCACTAGACCATTTAGACGCTAGCATCGTAGAATTGAACACTAGACTAGCTTGTATCCATAGCTACAGGTCAATAGCTTGTTTAGTTTTCGAATGACAGCATTTTAATAAGACAGTTTTAAAGTTTTCATGAAAATTGAGGATTTGGAAAAACGAGCAGTGATTAAATACTTCCATTTGAAAGGCTTAACGCCTAAAGAAATCAAGGAGGAAATGGACAGTACATTGAAAGGGTCTGCCCCTTCATATTCAATGATTAAAAGTTGGGTTACAGAGGTTAAAATGGGACGTATGAGCACTACTGATGAGCCTCGCTCAGGACGCCCTGTAGAAGTGACAACTCCAGAGATAATTGTAAAATTTCATCGTTTAGTACTGGAAGACCGCAGATTAAAGTTACGGAAGCAGAGATTGTAAACATGCCAAAAGAACGTGCAGGTAATATTTTAAGTAATGTTTTGCGCTTTCACAAGGTCTGCGCTAGGTGGGTGCCGCGTTTGTTGACACCTGATCAAAAGTTGCAAAGAAAAACTGTTTCCGTTAAGAATGTGGAGCTCTACAGTAAAAATCCTAGTGAATTTTTGAGACGACTTATTATAATAGAAGAAACTTGGGTACATCACTACACTCCAGAAGGTAAATCACAGTCAAAACAGTGGATTTCCCCTCCAGAAAAGGCAAAGTCAATTTTGTCAGGTAATGCTTCTGGAATGCACAGGGAATTATGGTTATTGGTTACTTGGAAAAGGGTACAAGTATCACTGGCTACTACTACGCAAGCTAAGACCAACGATTGGTTGATGAGGTCAAAAGAAAAAGACCTCATTTGGAAAAAAAGGAACAACTCTTGTTTCATCACGACAATACTCCGGTCCATTGCAATGGGAAACATGTGCGAATTAAAGTTCTAATTGTTTGAACATCCACCCTATTCGCCAGATCTAGCACCTAGTGACTACCACCTGTTCCCAAACCTCAAACATTTTCTTGGAGACGAAGATTTTACAGTAACGAGGAGGTCATTGATGCGTTAAACAGCTATTTTGAGGACCTTGATAAATCGCACTACAGAGATGGTTTAATTAAATTCGAACACTGATCTGACAAAGGTATTCTGGAGATTATGTTGAGAAATAAAGCAAAAGAAAAACATTTAAATGCTGTTTTCATTGAGAGGCCCGGGACTTAATCAGCCGACCTTAGTACTATGTACATAGTACGTGTAAGGAAAGTAAAAATAACATTCAAATGCCTTAACGGATGTTTAACCCAAAAATACATATACTGCTTCTAATAAATAAAGTATGATGTATTATATCCGTTCTTACAAAAGCTTATTCTCCTATGTCATTCTGTTGAAATAAACTTTAACGTAAATCCGTTCTGCTAAACATTTTCTTGTTTGTACAAGGAAAATAAGAGTATACATCAGACGAAAGCGAAAGTCAAATATATAAAAACCAGATTGCTAATTGATGGTATTAACATTCCCGTAGTTTTGCATGTACATGATATAAAAAAATCTGATGTGTACCATTCACATGACTTTCTCTATATTCCTGCAACAAATTATTCTTAAAAAGCTTATACTTCTATTTACTTCATACTAATCAGAAAAAATTAGCAGAAATAGTCTTATTACTTGCTTCCTTGTAAGTAGAAGCGAAATAAGGGACTACCATAGGTTAAAGCGACAGTCAAAAGCTGGTTGCTATGTCAATGAAGTGCTTTTGTTAAATGGATAGGAGTTGACAAGTTCCTGTATGAGAAAAGTATACGTTTTTCATAGCAGAAACCAAAAATAAGGAATGTCTCAAAAACGACGAAAAAATATATATAACATAAATTGTGTGTTTTAATGTGCTCTACATTTTTTGTGTAGTAAGTTTTTGTCCATCTCTTACGGTTTAGTAGTTATTCAAAATTCAGTAAAATTCATCCAAAATAAACTGCTCTTCAGAGGCTATTCCCAGAAAATTCAAGATATACATTTTATTTGTCAGGTAAATATCTTTTAAATACGAACTTTTTATCAAAATCGTTAGAGCCATTTTTGAGAAAATCAAAATGTTCGAAAAAAGTTCCATGTAAAGGGTAGTTGGGGGTGGGGGAATTTTTCCTAAAATCTTCGTGTCGCATCCCTGGAAGATACTGAACTTAAATACCGAGTTTGGTATTTTATCGAATTTTCGTTTTTGAGTTATCGTGTTCACAGACACACGGACACACTGACTCGCGGACTTTTTTGTGAAAATGCTTTTTTTTGGATATTGGGGACCCTAAAACATATATTTCCGGTGAAATCTCGACATCGAATTTTTGGGTGGAGTGCAATACCTTCTCTATACACTATGAACATAGTGCGTATAGAGAAAGTAAAAACGAAAAACAAATGCCAACTTTTCATTTGAGAAAAAGTAATCATTGAAAAATTTAAACTATAACAAGCAATATCTCTGAAATGGTTCAGCTTACCTATATAAAGTATTTTGCAATAAGTCTCGTGTTTTAAGAGATATATTCTTTGTATTGTAAGATTTAGTCTATGTGTCACGCTTTATAGTTGCGGAAAAGTCATCCAGACTGAAGAGCTTTTTAGAGGCTATTTCCAGAAAATCAAGTTGTACATTTTATTTGTAAATATATGTATTAGGTTAATGGAATATTTATTATAATCGTTAGAGCTGTTTTTGAGAAAATTTCAAAAAACAATTCCCTTTAAAGGGTAGTTTTGGGGGCCTATCCTGAAAATATCCGTGTCGCATCCTTGCTAAGTATTGAATAATTAAACACAAAGTTTTGGGGGCCTATCCTGAAAATATCCGTGTCGCATCCTTGCTAAGTATTGAATAATTAAACACCAATTTTGGTATTCAACCAATTTTTTGTTTGTTTCTGAATTAATGGAAATTGAAACAAATTATTATGTCCATTGTTTTGGGTTGCTAGAGCATTACAACTGATATCTAAATATTTTCTGTTTTGATTAAGTAAGCTCGAGCGCTATGAACCGATGAAAATGCGGGTAGAATATAAATCGGATATTAGAGCAAAAGCGTTGGAGATATTCCCCTCCACAACTCTGCTTCTGACCACTAGAGACGCTTGATGCTCACCCATTCATGGTCTGGAAGAGGAACATTAGAGGTGATATAGAAGCCGAGAAAGTCATTTCTCGATGTGTGACTTAACTGCCCATTTAGATGAAATATGTTTTGTAAGCAATGAGATTAAAAGTCTTCTTATATTTTATCGAATCTATACGAGGACCATATTTATATTTTGAACTTTGGCAACATTGCTGAAGGTAGCATCTGGTGTTTCCACTGGAAAGTTTGACATTGTTGACCTTAACCTACATCAGATAGTGTCAATAGAGCGTTATTTGTTTACAGTGAATTAAAATTGTATTTTAGCGAAAAGATGTAATTAACTTTGAAAATGTCCGTGCGACGATTTATTATAATTTTAAAAGTTGATTGTCAAGACAAAACTACCCTGATCAACTTACTACTACACTTGATGACGAAGCTCCATTCTTTGCCACTGAGAAACGCTGGTATAACGAGTTTAAATCGTGACCGCTGTTCGCTCACTGACGCAATTCTTCAAGGTCGCCCAACATCAGTTTTTGTGCCAGAAAACATTGATGTTGTGTAAGATCGTCAGATCACACGCTGTGAGATAGAGACAATCACAGGCATTTGTTCCACCAACATATATAAAATATTGCATAATCATTTTGGGGTGAAAAAGATTTGCTCTCGTTGGATCCCACATAATTTGACACAATGCTAAAAGAGCGGTCGTGTCGATTGGTGCACATAAATGTTCAAGAAATACAATGGTGGGGCTTCAAAAGACATATAAAACTGTAGCAAGTGACGAACTATGGATCTATGCATATGAGCCAGAACTTAAACAGCAATCGACTGTGTGTGTGTGTGTGTGTTTTAACATTTTTTCAAAACAAAACAGTGATATCACATGGTATATAAAACCTCTACAGTACTATTAGATCTATAATATCTAATACTTCTGTTAAAAAAGATCTATGTGATCCATTCACATGGCTTTCTCTATCTGTTCCATACTCAAACTATTCTTACAAAAGATTATTCAGCATGCTAATCGAGAAAACTATTAGCAGAATTAGTGTTATTTCTTGCTTCCCTGCTAGTAGAAGGGAAATAAGAGACTACACTAGGTTAAAGCGATAGTCAAATATTTTAAAATCTGGTCGCTATGTGAAACATTTGAAGTTCGGTTCGCTTTGCTTTTAGAAAAGTTAGCTAGCTTAAAAGCTAAAAAAAAAAAAAGGAATATCTCGAAAACGGTCAAATCCACAAGAAACACGTATATGACATAAGTTATGCGTTTTAACGAGATCTACATTTCTGTATAATATGGTTTGGTCTATCTCATACGGTTTAACCGTTATGTAAACTTCTGCAAACCTCATCCATAGTAAAGAGGTATTCAGAGGGTATTCCTAGAAAATTCAAAATATACGTTTTATTTGTGATGTAAATACCTTTAATATATGTTAAGGGTTGTTCTTTAAAGTCTTCGCGTGGCATTCTTGGAAGATATTAAATATAAGTACCAAGTTTGGTATTTAACGGTATTTTCGATTTTGAACTATGCTACCCACAGACATACACACACACGAACCTTTTTATAAAAATGCCTTCTTCGGACTCAGGACCTCCAAATATACATTACCGGTGAAATCTTGATATGGAATTTTTGGGTGGAATATAAGACCTTCTCTACTAAGTACAGCTATGAACACAAAAAGTGAATCATTCCCAGATTCCGTGTCGCAAAAGCTGTGTTCACAATGCATACGAAAGAATTGCACATTGGCTTTAACGACAGCGCAATGGTTAAACTTATGAGAACTGAAAACAGATCACAGAGCAACATTGACGTGACCGAGAGGTTAAGAAGGCTTTGCTTCCACTTATAAGTTCCTAGGTTCAATTCACGCGCTGCTTGTCATTTTTTTTTTTTTTTTTTTTTTTTTATCTTGTTCTTTCGTAGCCTCCGGTGTTTGGCAGGAGTATCTGCAATCTGGCGTCTTTTATGTATAAGGGTTCTCTCATTAAGATATATCTCAGTCCTCATAGGTCTTCCCGATTCCCAGGATTCGTTTCAAGTATCGGGTTTTGACATTCTCTAATGTTGAAGTCATTGAATTTTAGTTTGTCCCAGATTATGCTGATCCCAATGGTTGCCATTGGTAAAATGGAAGCTTTAAATAGAGTAATGACTGTTTGTTTTTTTTTTTTTTTATATATATATATATATTTTCTGGGGCTTTTGAATGTTGTAGATTGCTTTGATCACCACTGTTGCTCCTTCTTTGACATGCGTGATGAAGGAAGTCAATGTTGTTTGGAGGATGACTCCGAGATATTTGAATTTTGGCACTATTTCCAGTGGTTTATTTTGGAGGGTTAATGCGTCTTTTGATGAATGTCTACCGCCTTGTCTGAAAATCATTTCTTTGGTTCTGCTGTAGTTTATTTTCAGGTCATGGTGAGTCTGTTTAGCGCATTCTGAAGCATCTCTTGGTCTTCCGAATCTATTTCCATGTCGTCTGCGTGCAGTACGACTGTTGTCGAGTTATCCATGTCGATCTTTGTGATATCTGCTGTCATGTTGTGAACATTGTTACACTGCTTGGGTCTCCTTGGAAGCTCTCTGTTGGTTTATGTAGTTTATGGATAATATGATGTCATATGATATTTGGATGTGGTTGTATCTCAGGAGATCTGCGAGTATTTTCTCTAGTTCTTGCGTGTCGTCAATAAACAGGCTGAGTTTCTGTGTGAGAGTTTTGAAGGCCTTGCTGCAGTCTATAAAGACTGTAAAACATGTTTTTTTTTTGGGGGGGGGGTGTCTTAATGCGTCTTGAGCCTGCTCTATTAGGTAGTTCACCGTGTGAAGGGTGCTGCTTCCCTTTTGGAACCCAAATAGTGTTTCTGTAACTTGTATGTCGACTATTGCGGTAAGCCTGCTATTTAGTATCTCCATGAAGATGTTGAAGGATATGTTTTCCAGGGCGACACCTCAGAATGCGTCTCGGTTGCTAATTCTCTTTTGCCTTTGAAAAGTACTTTCATCGTTGATTTCCTCCATTGTTCTGTTATTCTTTTTGTGTTCGTGTATTTGTTGAAAAACTCCATCCGAAATTCTTCCATCATGGATGAGGTGTTCAGTATACGTGCCGTCAGGCCCTGAGGTCTTTTTTTTTTTTTTTTTTTTTGGCATTTGTTACCGACTGACATGTTTCTCTGACTTTCTCTTATTTCCGTTGTACGGGTTCGTAGGCTTTGTCCTTCTGTTGTAAGTTTAGGATAGTAAAGATTATAAGATTTTGAGCTATAAATTGAATTGCAATTCAGAAAAATGAAATGAAGAAGAATACTTCTGAAACAATAAAATGTTGCTCGCACCCTTGATTGCTGGTGGTCTTGATTTCATGAGCGATAAGAATGGCATGATCTGTCCATCATCTGGTTTCTTCCTCTATGTGGTCTGCTTTCTTCTTCTTTATAAGTGTCTTGCATGCTCTTCTCTGTTGTTTATATGCGTGCAGGTCGGTCCCTACTCGGGAGGTACATAGCTTGTATACGCACATGTCCCGCTATCGGTCCCCAGATGCTATCCCTACTTATGACAAATGAAATGTATATCGTGAATTTTTAGGAAAAAAGCCTCTGACGAACTCTTCATTTTGGCTGACTTCTGAGTAACTAATAAACTGTAAGAGATTGACAAAATCGTAGTCCAAGAAAACAAAAAGCAAAAAAAACAAAAACAAAAAACTGTAGATCTCCTTAAAATCCACAAATAATAACATATAGTGGTATTGTAGATATAACCAATTCCCAGGTATTTCTGTTCATTTCTTACAATTTTAAAATAAACTTTTCTCAATTCATTTCAACTCTTTTATTTCACTCCTGGTTATGCAACGAAATTTCAATTGCATCACATAGCATCCAGTTTTTAAAGGATTTTACTACCACTTTAGCCTAATGTATTGCCTTATTTGCTTTCAACTTACAAGAAACAAATAATAAGACTGTTAGTTTCTGCTAATGTTTATATAGATTAGATAAAAGATAAAAGAATGTAGATAAAAGAACAATATTTTTTAAAAAAACTTATTTGCAGAACATATAGTATTTCCTAAAAGTACTACTAAAAGGTAGCCAGCAATTATATTGGCGGCTAATAGTACCACGTCGAATAATATTACAAATTGTTTCAATACATACTGTAAAGGGTATTAAAATACCTGGCGTTCCTTGAGGAACTAGATGAGCAAATATATGTTTAGTAAGAAAGTCATGCAGAACGAATGAATCATATTTTTAAAGTATTTTGCAGTAATTAAGTTGTGATTAAGAATGAGTGTCTTCTGCCCCCGATATTACTTTGGTTCTTTTGTGTGAAACTGAGCCAAGCAGCTGTTTTTGATAGATATGTTTATGTTGTCACCTTAATCTCAATAAATTTTGACAATTCTAATTCATAGCAATCCATTTTTAGCACAAAGTAATCACAGCTATATGGTATATAGCGAAATATGTTCACATTTTAATATTTTATGGTACTTCAATACAACTGAGTTAAATAAGAGCATTAACTCACTGGAATAAGGCCGATGCAGTAGATTCGCCCATTGAGGTTTCTCTCGTGCAGCACTGTTTGGCTTATGGTCATATTTTGCCTGAGGAGTATTTATATATCTATAGATTTAGACAGAGGCAATTACCACGCAACGTGGTTTCACCGCAGAGTGCGGTTCGTCATGATTTCCACCCAGCATTCTCTGAACAGCACTCAGAAGTTTGTCACCCTGGAAGATTTTGTTACATCTCGTCCCTGCATCCAAAGATGACAATCGACTCTTAACAAATCCAGGTTTAGTTATTAAAATTCAAATACCTAACTCAGCAAAGCAAAAACATCCTTAGGTTTAACTAAAACTTATACCAAGTTAAACTCTTAAGTGTTGCCTGTTTACTTGACATGCTCACTAGGCAACCAAAGTGCTGAAGATTTTACATCAATGACTTGAGTGTGCTTTTATCAAGCTGCATAATTGTGATTGACTGTTTCCAAGGCTACAAAATCCAACTGAAACTGTTTAGGGGTTGCAGAGAATAAATTTCCTTCATATAACTTTATTATCCATATTTGGTTCCTCGAATCAGTTGTGAATTGGTTGCAATAACTATTTTACTTATGCTATTATATGTAAATCGCTGTTATTATCAGCGTTCTCGGTCTCTATATTATAGATCACATGTGAAAATATTAGTCTTGCGACGGTATTTTAGTACAACGCATATATTATTAGTTTAATCATTAGTTTATAATATTTAACATAGGAAATATATTCTCAGTGGAAAGCATCACCGTAGAGGGTAGAAAATAGCTTTTGTATTCGTCAAGGCTACGGGCTTTGTTAAAAATAACAAACATTTTAATGCATTAGGGACACAAGTAACAGCCTTTAGGAGGAAACCAGGAACTTCTCCTTTTGAAATTGGAGAGAGAGAATTTCGCTTTGTAGAACATGGTCACGTGGGTGTAAAATAAAGAAAAATCCCCGATAGTCTCGTGATGACGCCACTTTACGCGCTCTTTTAAGTCAATCAAAAAGAAGGGCAAAACTTGGACCTTTTTGTATATAAGTGATGTGCGGATAAGAAGTTGGGAGACATCGACACACAACGAGGGTACAACGCGTAAGTCAGAACGACACATCACGTAGGAAATCGCGCGCCGTATATTACCGAAAATCAGTGTTTTACAAATTAATCTGACGGGCAATCATTATCGTGAATGTTATACGAACCAAGAAACTCCAGACTACAGTGACTAATGTAAAGTTATAATAACTTCGTAAAAGTGGAATCACCACGTAATGAAAACGGCTTCATCAAGTTCGCGATCAGTTATATCGGGAGTCGTTCTTATGGTTAGTGCCTCAAATGACCAATAATTCACCAATAAAGGAAGTCTACAGTGAATTAAGTGAACTTTCTCTGTGACTTGAGTCTACCAACAGTGTTACTGATCTAACCGCGCGAGTCACCATCCCAATAATGTCCTATTGTTGACCGCTTTCACCACCAACAATGCTGTAAATAGCAAGAGAAAACTTGGAGATTTTGAAGTACGCTATATATATATACATCACAACTTTCGGCAAGATCATCAAGGCATCTATTGATACCGGAGCCTCAAGTAGTGTTGTGTCTCACGCATTGTTTCAACAATGGAAGCTAGAGGGTAGAGAAATTATGGATCTTCCTACGTCGAATCTCGTCTGTAAGCTAGAAGTTGGGTCTTTCCCCCCTGGGTAAGAGACTCATGATCTGCTAGAAGAAGCTTAGCCGGTGCAACCAAGGATGTACACTGCAAGGTATGTAGAGAAATTCACTAGCATTATCCCGCGACCAACTCCAGGTAGACTCACCTGACAGCGTCATACTGACAACCCAAAATTAATACGACATCTTGGCACCCGAACGTTGACGCTACTAAAACAACCATGGCAGTCTTAAGGAGAGGTCCACAAGTTATTAAGCAAGCGAACCATCATCTTCTTAAAATTGCATTCGAGCACTTTGGTGTTTGAAGTCATAGTTGTTTGCAATAGATAGAACAATCTGATGTGCTCCATTCACCTGACTTTCTCTAGCTGTTTCACAAACAACGTTTTCTTACAAAGTATTTCTTTTATCCAAATCATGCTACCCGAGATAAACATTAGAAGAACTGTATTACTTGCTTCCTTGTAAGTAGAAGGGAAACAAGGGAATGCACTAGACCAAAGCGCTAGTTAAATCTTTCAAAAACTCAACGCTATGTGACAATTGAAATTCGGTTATCTTTTGTATTCCGGTGAGTAAAACAAAAGAGAGCAAACGAAAGTTGATTTTCCGCCTAAGAAAATGAAGCTAATAATTGAAACCAAAATAAAGAATATATTAGAAATGGTTAACACTACAAAAAATTCAAAATTACATAACTTGTGTATTTTAACGAGATCTACTATTTTGTATAGTAAGTTTTTATTTATCGGTTACTCAAAAGTCATCCGAAATGAAGAGGTCTTCAGAGGTCTCAGAAAACGTAAGATATACATTTGGTTTGTCGTTAAAGTATATTAATTATATGGTATTTAAATGAGTCATTTTTGAGAATATAAAACTTTTCGAAAAATGTTCCATGTAAAAGATGGCTGCAGGTAGCTGGGGATTTTCTTGAAAATCTGTGTCGCCTCCTAAGAAGACACTGCACTTAAATATCTAGTTTAGAATTTAACTGGATTTTCGTTATTGGGCTATGAAATGCATAGACCCACACATACGGACATTTTTTTATTCAGGGGGTCTCAAAACATGTATTTCCACGTATTTGCAAATGACGCCCAGCGTCAATAACTTGTTTTACTGTATAAAACTGAGTGATTCTGAATCAGCCATCACAAGGACGAGGAAAATGTACTTTAAACCATGTTTAAGCTTCGCGCTCGTTCGGGAGCCAATAATTGTGTGTGGTATTGTAAGTAACGCCATCTAAAATCCATTAATAAGTCATGTCAGCCTAGAAGATTAGACAGTATATTTTCCTCTGCTATGCAGAACCTACGACAGTTGCGACCAACAATTTGCGCTCACCAGTTCTAAAAATGTAACAGTGTTATTTATTTTTAACTGTCTCAGTACAGAAATGCGTAAAATTAAGTATATAATGAAATTATGTGATAAAGTTATAGTTACGTATAGTTGTGTTTAAATATTGTTGTCACTCAACATAGTGAAATCAATAAGTTCGTGTCAAGTCTAGAAAGCTATGTTGCAAGTAGCCCAAGTGACCCGTACTTGACGTCTGCAAATATCCCTTCGTGCGTTAAAAGAGATGCAGAACTCAACGAGGCGTTTTCAAATTAAATCCCGCTAGTGGAGAACTGGCGAGAGTGACCTTCGCCTTTCCCGTCTTGCTTGTCAGTGGAGACGGTGAGTTCACTGACGGGCTTTAACCCTTAGTATACAGCAAATGCCCTTTTCCTTTAATTCAAGTTTAAAAGTAGAGTTCTAGTAAAGATATATATGGGAATAATCTATAAAACTATTACATAAAATAAGAGAGAAAATAGAAATGAAAATAAATGTAAATCCTTTATTAATTTTTTTCTTCCCAATTAAAACTTTAAATTCTTCTAAACCAGTTTTCCTAATCCTGCCAAAGGCACTACCAAAAAAAGTAGTTAAAATGACCATGAGTGTTAGGTGATAGGTAATGAACTGGCCATCCATTCAAAGCCAAATGTTGCAAGTTTAAATCCCAGTGACTGTGATAAAGGACGGGGAGAGCACACGTAAAACAATCGGTGTGAGCTAATGGGGTTATATTTGACTGTAGTAATGTGCGTTTTACTCTGCAATTTTATGGCAAAAATTGTATGCATTTTTAAAATGTATACATATAAAACAGTCTTGATTACTTGTCGCTTATGGTTGAAGGTTAGTATAACATGAAATTAATCCTAGGGTACAACCCTATTTGTATAGTTACAATTAAAATATGCAGAACTTATAGGTACCGACAGTTGGGCTACCTGATATAATATAGCATTCCTAGATCTTACTATCTCACGAATTGAGATCTCCAATAATGCAAGCTCTACTAAAAAGTTAAACAGCTATCAGAAACAGCTGACTGATGAGTAGCCGAGGTAATTAGCGACACGTGCGACACTACAAGAGGAGCACAGCGATGAGCGACACATGCTCAGGTAAGACAGTACGTACTATTGACAACCGAACACGTTAAAACTAGCTGCAGGTTGTCGCCAGACAACACTGATGATTCCCATGAAGTAAAGTCGCACATATCAGTGGTGCACTGGCTATTGCTGACAGGTCATTTTTTCTTCAGAGAAAGCAAGGCTACTAATTTTGAAAATATCTCAGGGGTGTTATTTTTGCACTTATGGATAAGCTTTTTGTGCATTCAGTATTAATAGTCACATGAAAAATCATTATTTATTTAAAAGTTTGTCATCACAGATGATAGGTGTCTAATAACAAGGTTTTCCTATACCAGACCTGAAAATGTATAGGTGGGATTCAGTAACGGCATAATTAATGAAATTTATTAACATAAATGATAAGGAGTTGCTGGGACAAATACTAAAATTATGATACAAACTGCGATGAATGTATGAATGTGCTAATTGTAATGGCAGTTTGAGGAAGATGATACATTATTATTTTCAAATATGACGATAGTTACACAGAATTAGATACTATTCCATTAGATAGAAGTAATTTTCACACTTCGTACATCAGCAGCACTTAGACATCTGCTGATTGTGTTGTTTGATCACCTCCGCGTTTCGACCGCGCTTGTGCAAATATATCAAAGATAGTGCATAAGGGTTTGGTTTCGCGGTTAGCTCGCCCTGCAGTGCCTCTCTGAGGGAACGCAAATAAGGTCAATTTCAATAATGTTTCAAGCGCGGCTATTGTTCCCTATTGCAGACACTCGGTGATTGTTCGCGTAACAGATCACACGGTTGACTCTCCTCTGCCCTCACCGACTATCGGTTGTGTGTGTGTGTGTGTGTGTGTATGTGTGTGTGTGAAGAGAAAAATTTCCTTCGCACTGAAATTTCGACCCACGTAACCATAAGTTTCTTCTTTCATACATTGTCTTTTTGTTCTTAATAATTTATTTTTGTCCGATTATCAGTATTGCTTTACAGGTCATTAAGAAAAATATAACAATAGCAAAATACATGTTGAGGTTGAACTATAAAGCTCCTCAATCGTAAAAAAACAAAATGTGTATTTTACATAACATATTCACTTATATTAAATAATAACGACTTATAAGTAGCAATGAATAATGGGCATTAAGTAAAGAATGAAATACAATAGTGACAGTAAATGTGTGGTAACAAATTAAGTAATGAAAAAAAAGCTATCCATACAAAACATATAAAACATTTGCTGCAAAATAATTTATTCAAGATGAGAAAAGTCGCTGTCATCGGATTGGCTGAGTAGACTGTCCTGGGGTGATTTCCTTTTACTTTCTCTATACGTATTATGTACATAGTGTATAGAGAAGGTATTGTATTGCAACTGAAAATTCGATATCGAGATTTCACCGGAACCCCTGAATAAAAAAATAAAAGCATTTTTTGAAAAATGTCCCTGTGTGTGTGTGTGTGTGTGTGTGTGTGTGTGTCTGTGGGCAGCATAGCTCAAAAATGAAAAGGCCATTAAAAACCAAACTTGGTATTTAAGATTGGTGTCTTCCAAGGATGTGACACGAAGATTTTCAAGAAAATCCCCCACCCCAAACTACCCTTTACATGGAAAAAGTTTCGAAAATTTTGATTTTCTTGAAAATGGCTCTAACGATTTTGATTATAATCTCGTAAATTCAAGATATTCACTTGAAAAATAAAATGTATATCTTGAATTTTCTAGGAATAGACTCTGAAAACTACTTTATTCTAGAGGAATTTTACGGATTTTTGCATAACTGCTAAACTGTAAGAAATGGGCAGAAACTTATCACACAGAAACTGCAGAGCACATTAAAACACACAATTTATGTTATATGCATTTTTTTCGTGGCGTTGATCGTTTTTGAGATACTCCTTGTTTTTGTTTTCAGCTTTGTAAAACTTATACTTTTCTCATACAGGAATTTGTCAAATCCTATCCATATAAACAAAGGAACTTAAGTTACATAACAGCCAGCTTTTGACTGTCACTTTAACCTATGCTACTCCCTTATGTCGCTTCTACTTACAAGGAAGCAAGTAATAGGACTATTTCTGCTAATGTTTTTCTTGATTAGCATGAAGTAAATGAAAACATAAGCTTTTTGAAAATAATTTATTGCAGAGATATAGCGAAAGTTATGTGAATGGAATACATCAGATTTTTCTAAATTGTTTGAATTTAAGGGAAGCTCAAAATGTTTATTAATTGAAGCCCTGGAATACTTCCTCCAGCTTTCCTTAGCAGAGTAAAAAATGCATGGTACTTGTTTTTGGGTCTATTTAGTGAACAGTTTCACACGAACTTAGCTAATGTGCAGGTAACGACTTTCTTTAACAAACTATCCAACTTTCCAGGTCAACAGATATTTAAGCCAGGTACAGAAAGACCCAGTTTGTCTTTTTCACTCCATTAGCTGCAACTTTGTTACGGCATTGTAACTGCTGCATTTGGACCATGGCTCCCTATATTTACAGCGTAATAAATAATATCCTTTGTGAATTGGAGCAGTAATCTGTTCCTTATCACAACATGCATGGAAAACGTTCCATTTCTTCAACTTACTCTCCACACACTGACACCTGAGATACGTCAGAACCATTTTAGGGGTGTCAGAGGTACTAAAAGCTATATTAAATCTAGTCATTTATATTTAAGTTGCCTTCTGTTGAACGTATTCATTTAGTAAAAACCTTTTTTACTTTCTCTATACGCACTAAGTCCATAGTGTATAGAGAAGGTATTGTATTGCACCCAAAAATTCGATACTGAGATTTCACTGGAAATATATGATTTGAGACCCCCTGAATGCAAAAAGAGCATTTTTAGAAAAATGTCCGTGTGTATATGTGTGTGTGAGTCTGGTCAGATAGCTCAAAAATGAAAACAACGTTAAAAACTAAACTTGGTATTTAAGTTTAATATCTTCCAAGGATGCGACACGAAGGTTTTCAAGAAAATTCCCCCACCCCAAACTACACTTTACATGGAAACATTTTTGAACATTCTGATTTTCTTAAAAACAGCTCTAAATCTTTTGATTAAAATCTCGTACATTTAATATATTTACTTCACAAATAAAATTTATATCTTGAATTTTCTAGGAGCAGCCTCTGAACACTACTTTATTCTGGATGAATTTAACGGATTTTTGCATAACTGCTAAACCGTAAGAGATGGACAAATGCTTACCACACAAAAATTGTAGAGCACATTAAAACACACAATTTATGTTATACACATTTTTTGGTGGAGTTGATCGTTTTTAAAATATTCCTTGTTTTTAGTTTCAGCTTTGAAAAACATACTTTTCTCACATAGGAATTTGTCAACTCCTGTCCATACAAACAAAGGAAGTTCAGTCACATAGCAACCATCTTTATATTATCAGTTTAACCTATGGAGTTCCCTTATTTCGCTTCTACTTACAAGGAAGCAAGTAATAAGACAATCTCTGCTATTTTTTTTTTAATTAGCATTAATTAAATAGAAGCCTAATCTTTTTAACAATACTTTTTTGCAGGACGTAGAGAAAGTCATATGAATTGAACACATCATATTTTTACTTTCTCCATACGCACTATGTACATAGTGCATAGAGAAATTATTGCACTCCACCAAAAATTCGACACCGAGATTTCACCGGAAATATATGTTTTAGGGTCCCCAATATCCAAAAAAAGCATTTTCACAAAAAGGTCTGTGTGTGTGTGTGTGTGTGTGTGTGTGTGTGTGTGTGTGTGTGTGTGTCCGTGTGTCCGTGTGTCTGTGAACACGTTAACTCCAAAACGAAAAGTCGGTAAAATACCAAACTTGGTATTTGAGTTTAGTATCTTCCAGGGATGCGACACGAAGATTTTGAGAAAAATCCCCCCACCTCCAACTACCCTTTACATGGAACTTTTTTCGAAAATTTTGATTTTTTCAAAAATGGCTCTAACGATTTTCATTAAAATTTCGTATATTAAACATATTTACCCGACAAATAAAATGCATATCTTGAATTTTCTGGGAATAGCCTCTGAAGAGTAGTTTATTCTGAATGAATTTTACTAAATTTTGAATAACTGCTAAACCGTAAGAGATGGACAAAAACTTACTACACAAAAAATGTAGAGCACTTTAAAACACACAATTTATGTTATATACATTTTTTTCGTGGAGTTTGTCGTTTTTGTGACATTCCTTATTTTGGTTTCTGCTATGAAAAACGCATACTTTTCTCATACAGGAACTTGTCAACTCCTATCCATATAAACAAAGGAACTTCATTGACATAGCAACTTAGCAACTAGCTTTTGACTATCACTTTAACCTACGGTTGTCCCTTATTTCGCTCCTACTTACAAGGAAGCGAGTAATTTGACTATTTCTGCTATTTTTTTCTGATTAGCATAAAGTAAATCGAAGTATAAGCTTTTTAAGAATTATTTGTTGCAGGGATATGGAGAAGGTCATGTGAATGGTACACATCAGATTTTTTATTTAAAACAGTAACTACATTTAAACTTAAGCAGACTAAACCCCAAACGTGTGGTCCACTATGTAACTCGATATCAGAGCGTTGGACTTTGAGTGATTTTATATTTTAAAACTTTAGGCAAATTTCCTGTCTTAAAACTAGCGTGTTTTTCCATATGTATTTGTTGTAATTATAAAAACTGCTTTCAATTTAGCTTTAAAGGTTTTCCAGCAAGTGTTTTTCACTTTCTCTAGCACGTATTGCAATGTATATAGTAGTGAAGGTATTGTATTAAATCCAAAAATACCGAAATTTCACCAGAAATGCATGTTTTGACAACTCTGTGTATGTGCATATGTGTCTGTGGATAACATAACTCAGAAACGAAAAATCCATCAAATAATAAACTTGGCATTCAAGTTTAGAATCTTCTCAGTATGCGACACGAAGATTATCGGGAAAATCCTCCACACCAAACTACGCATTACACGGGAAGCATTTCTAAAATTTTGTTTTTCTCAAAAATAGCTATAACAATTTTGATTAAAATAACGTATATTAAAATATTTACATGAAAAATAAAATGTATACCGTAAATTTTCAGGAAAAAACTTTGAAGATCTCTGCATTCTGAAGACTTTTGCATAACTGGTAAATATTACAGATCGAATATAAATTATGGGCATGATGTGGTCAAGGCGAGCAGCTCAGCTCTGTAGGTTCTGAGAAACGAAAAGAGGCTAATACGCTAAATACAGTCTGTTGTTTCAGCATTACATCTAAAAACATAATAATTATGCATCCTGACTTACTGGAGCTTTCTATGTTTTAGAGGAGAGTACATATAAATTGCAAAGAATTTGGAGCTTGAAATACAGTTTGTTATGTCTGCCACATGTCGAGTAGACACACAAAAAATTATCTGAAATATATTATCTTTTGAGGCACCTTGATTAAAAAAAGGTATTTCAAAATACTTTCGTAGGTGTGTGTCTATGTCTATAAATAGTAATGCAAAAAACAAATGACACATATACGGATAACTCAGTATTTAAGTTCAGTATATTCCACAAATCTATAACGAAAATTAAAAAGAAATGCCCCCAATGCATATATTCTTAAAGAAAAATATCTTGTTATTTTCATACATTAAAAGTACTTAAAAGATAGATTGGTGTACTATATATTTAAAACATTTATATAGTATATAAAGTCTATATATTAAACTTCAGGTCAAGAGACCTTCAAGTCCTCTTCATTTGAAACGAATTTTATATAATTTTGTATAGCTGTTTAGATATAATATAGCCAACACTTACTAAATAAAATATACAGGCTATTAATGAACTACACCGAATTAATTTGAGAGATTGTGCACGTGACCGATGTAAGTAATTTGAGATCGGCAATGCATGGTCCCCGGATAAACATAACGCAACTACACAATGTTAAATGTGTGGGCATCAGGTGCTGATAAGTCGGGGATAAAGCAAAGCAGGTTGAAAAATGACTTAGAATGTCTTTAAAACTGCTACCAGAGTATAGAAATATCGATTTTTAGCACCTCGTTATTGACGTTCTCAAGATTTAATGTCTCAAAAATCTGTAAAATCTCGAACTAATCACTTGACAGTGCGACACTGAGTATTCATTATCTACGTTCTTGAGTTATGTAGCCTACTCTGGAAGCGTATTTCAACTACTCTGTTGGCTTAATGCCTACCGCGGGAAGCTATTACCACAAAGGTCATGAGTTCAATTTCTGTCATAGAGTAAATGTTTTTATTATTTTTTTTTTTTTCATTCCAGACGAAGTGCCGCGATACGTGGCGTACTGGACTTCAGAAACGTATAGTCGTTACTTCTACATTTCAATAAACAGGCCACAAGTCTCCTATCTCAAATTACATATTTAAGTAACCTACACATTCTATGAAAATATTTCGGTTTAGTTCATTAACACCCTGTTTATATAGTTTACATACACATAATTTACTTTAATTTATTTACTTTGGCATCAGCTATTTTCGAGTTAGTCCATTATTGGTTTGAATTTTTCAGAACTTTTGCCACTATTACATTCAGTTATTCGTCGTGAGGTCTTGGTAAGATAATCGAGATTTGAGGCTAGCATATAGCCTTAAACATTAGCCCATTCGTTTCGGTTACTTTTCCAACAACGAAATACATAGTGAAACCATTCCTGAAAATGTAAAAAATTAATTGAAAACAGTTCGTGAAAGCCATTTGAAACTTAACGATACTGAGGAGAAAAGGCAATGTGAACATAACAGATTAGAATTTTATGCTAGTGAAATAATACTTTCGATGGGTAGGGTCAGACTGAAAAATGCAATGCCATAACCGGGATTTGAACCACGGATTTCCATAAAATTCAAGATATACATTTTATTTGTAAGGTAAATATCTTTAATATACGAAATTTTAATCAAAATCGTTAGAGCCATTTTTGAGAAAATCAAAAATTTCAAAAAAAGTTGCAAGTAAAGGGTAGTTGGGGGTGGGGAGGGTTTTCTCAAAATCTTTGTGTCGCATCCCAGTAAGATACTAAACTTAAACACAAAGTATTTTACCGACTTTTCAATTTTGAGTTATCGTGGTCACAGACACATGGACACACGGACACATACGGACCTTTTTCCGAAAATCCTTTTTTTTTTAGATGAAGGGGACCCTAAAACATTACCTTCTCTATACAGTATGTATATAGTGCGTATAGAGAAAGTAAAAAATACCAATTCTTCTGTACGTTGATTACATTGTTTCCCCCCCCCATTTGTATAGCCCCCTTTAACTTCAATGGTCATATCGGGGGCTTTGACTTTGTGAAACAACTCGTTACTGAGGGTTAGAACATTAGATTAATCATTGTTATATTACACACGCACATTCACTCTCACATTCATACTTCCAGACTCTGTGGGGGATAGGGAATAAATCTGGCTAAAGAAAAATGCCCCGCCCTAGCTGGGAATCGAACCCGGGACCTCCGGGTGAGAAGACAGCTCGCTGACCACTCGACCATGGAGGCAGTCAACATTGTTTTTTAAATTGCTAACTTTACCCATTATTGAGCTGGTGGCTGATTAGAAAGAATCTCTACTTTATGTTGCAGTACCATGCTGCTCTTGGTTCAAGCTTCATGTTGGGTATCTTTTGCAAAAATTCCAGAAGCGTTCTCCACCCAGGTAATTGCAGCACGTACTCAACGGTCAGCGGTTAAGGATCATCTACCCAGCACCTGAACCTATACTTTTGAGGTGATTTGGGAAGCCTATTCGGAGAGTGAAGCTGGCACATGCATATTCATTGAGAGTTGCAAGACAAAACATCTAATCAGCTGGCAAGGTGTTTTACTCCTTGAATAAATGGTTGCAATGGTGCCAATGAACGTGATCAGCTGCCAAAAATGACTGGTGTTCATCTTGTATACGTTTTTCGAATAGTAATGGGACCGTAATCACCATATATGGCGATGAATTCATGCATTAGAACGCTTAAAATACTTTGAACTTATTGATGCAACACTTCGGTATAACGCCAAAAGCCATACTCACTATCGTTGGAAATTAAAATTTTTAAATTACGAATACATTTTAAAAGAATATATCAGCAATGTTTACACAATAAACCTACATTTTCTGAAACATAAGTTTGATTCTATAGACCGTTTTTAGGATCTCTACTAGGTCTATTGGTTTGGAGAGCACCGCGCTTTCTGGACTAGCCCACATTACCCCATAGGGGTAGCGTAACTTAAGTTTATCTCACATTATGGATGCAATCGATCTTCATCGACTGGCTAGTTATTTCCAAATAAACTCTGTGCATATAGATATTCTTTGAGTTAACGTTTAAAGTATACAATGGAGTACATTTTCCGTAACATTGTTTTGTTGTATCGAGTAGTTTCTTTCCTCCTTTGCGGACCTTGACGTCACAGGTCCGAGGATCTTGAGGTCTTGCTTTACAAGAGTCAGTGCTTGAAAACTATTTAAGTGCTCTTTTTTTTTATGTGAATACGTATATCATGTGAGCGAGTGTTTAATTTTGTGAGCAAGAGCTGGGCAACGTTTTTCTTTAGATAACTAACGAGCTCTTAAGTATGCGGATAGCAGACCCGGGATTACAAGCCTTAACGCTACAGGGATGATGACGTCAGATCAGGGGGCAAAATCGTTATACGCAGCGTACTGATGGGCACTTTCGAATGTCTTCAGCAATCGAGTGTATTAGCATAGTGAGAAATGACAATCGAATTGTGCGGTCGCTCATTCAGATTTAAAAGCTGTTTATTTTCGCTAAAAGCGTGAAGTAGTATCTTGATAAGTTATTAAGGTACGCAGCTTTCATTCGGATTTAAAGGTATGTTATAATAGGCTCTCTAAACCTTGGATAATATAAAAATACTTTATTTTGTAATATTAAAACACACAATTGTTTCTAGTTGTTTTCTAGTAATTAAATGAATAATTAGTTTCATCAGTATCAGGTTGTGAAAACATACCATTCCTCAATTAGACTAGCATATGTAAATGCGAAATGGAACTCTGTATTTTTAAACAAAGATACATAAAATATTTATCATTTTAAACATATCTACATTTTACAGAACTATGTGTGGTAATGGTTCAGTAATTTGAGGCTATCCTATATAGGTTACATCGTATTATTACTTCCTCTACACGTAGTTGTACATAGTATATAGAGAACTTATTGTAATGCACGCAAAAATTCGATACCAAGTTTTCACTGGAAATACACGTTTTGAGACCCTCTGAATAAAAAACCACATTTTTAGGAAAATGTCCATGTGTGTGGGAGTCTGTGCGTAAAGTGTGTGGTGTGTGTGTATCGTGGGCAGCCTAGCTCAAAAACGAAAAGTCCGTTAAGAACCAAACTTAGTTTTAGGTTTTGTATCTTATAAGGAAGCGATACGAAGATTTACAAGAAAATTTCCCCCGCCCCAACTACCCTTTATATAGAACTTTTTTCGAAAAATTTGATTTTAAAAAATGGCTCTAACAATTTTGATTAAAACATCGTATTTAAAGATATTTATTTACCTGACAAATAAAATATATATCTTGACTTTTCTGGGAATAGCCTCTAAAGGCTACTTTATTCTGGATGAATTTTACGGAGTTTTGCGCAACTGCTAAACCATAAGAGATGCACCACACAAAAAATGTAGAGCACGTGAAAATACAAACTTTATGTTATATACATTTTTTTTCGCGCAGTTGGTCGTTTTTGAGATATTTCTTGTTTTTGGTTTCAGCTTTGAAAAACATACTTTTCTCATACAGGAATTTGTCAGTTCCTATCTATACAAACAAAGGAACTTCAGTCACATAGCAAGCACCTTTTGACTATCACTTCAACCTATGTTACTCCTTTATTTTGCTTCTACTAACAAGGAAGCAAGTAATAAGACTATTTCTGCTAATTTTTTTCTCGGTGAGTATGAAGTAAATAGAAGCATTAGCTTTTTAACAACAATCTGTTGCAGAGATGTGGAGAAAGTCATGTGAATGGAACACATCAGATTTTTTTTTTGATTTAAGGTTAAAATAAATATTACAAATGTGAGGACGTTTTTATTTCGTAATTAGTTCTTATTCTGTATTTGCTAAATAATATTTAAGTTCGAATTGAAAGTAAAGGCATAGCTAACATTGTTACTTCCTTGTGCTTTTCGATTTCAGTACACAAACAGGGAACACGCAATAGCTTATGTGGCTTTTAACTAGCTCTGTAACATAAAACATCATTATTACAACTTTAACTTCTGTTTTGCAAAAAAGAGCTTGCGGTAAGTTTTGGAATTAGATTTTAACTTTTATTTATAAGCACAACAATCTCCACCTTCCACCTCTAGGCGGCGGCTGCATGCGCCACAAAATGGTGAACCTCTCCGGCAGTGTTGCCTATATTAATGCACATTGTTAGAACAAACTGAAAAACTGCATATTTATATTTCTTGCTTGAATTTTACGTTGCATTCTTCAGCGTAAGGATTATGATTAGCTTCAAAACCTGTTACAAAAAAGAGACTAAAACTCAAGACACTTTATAATCTCTGGACTGGGGTTGGCATCCTATCTATATTGGTTCATCGATGAAAGCGACTTGAAAAGATATTGGGGACTATATACTGCCAAACAACATTTAGCATTTTATGTATTTAAAATAAAAATTTCAGGAACATTTTTCCAGGATATATCACAAAATTTGATTTACTGTATGGATTATAACGAAAAAAAGCTGATGTGTTCCATTCACATGACTTTCTCTACTTCTGTGTAACAAATTATTCTTAATAACCTTATCGAGAAAAAAATTAGCAGAAATAGTCTGTTTACTTGCTTCCTTGTAAGTAGAAGCGAAATATGGGAGTATCATAGGTTAAAGTGAAGTAAAAAGCTGGTTACTAGGTGACTGAAGTTCGTTTGTTTGTGTGGACAGGAGTTGACCAATTTCTGTATCAGAAAAGTATATTTTTCAAAGCTGAAACAAAAAACAAGGAACACTTCAAAAACTATCGACTCCACGAAAAAAATGTATATAACATAAATTGTTTGTTTTAATGTGTTCTACATTTTATTTCTGCTAAGCTTTTGTCTATCTCTTACGGTTTACCAGTTATGCAAAATTCCATAAAATTCATTCAGAATAAAGTTGTCTCCAGAGGCTATGCCCAGAAAATTCAAGATATACATATTATTTGTTAGGTAAATATCTGTAATATACGATATTTTAATGAAAATCGTTAGAGCCATTTTTGAGAAAATCAAAACTTCCGAAAATAGAGCCATGTAAAGAGTAGCCGGGTGTGTAGGGATGTACTTGAAAATCTTCGTGTCACATCCTTGGAAGATACCAAACTTAATTACCAAGTTTGATATTTAACGGTCTTTTCGTTTTTGAGCTATGCTGTCCATAGACACAGACACACCCCCTCCACACACACACACACACGCACACACGGTCCTTTTTCTAAAAATGTTTTTTTGTATAAAGGGGAACCTAAAACATATTTCCCGTGAAATCTCGGTATCGAATTTTTTGGTGGAGTGCAATACCTTCTCTATGCACTACGTACAGAGTACGAGTAGAGAAAGTAAAAAACTCACACACTTTGAAAAAGTCTATTTATAACCGAAAATGTCACACAATAAATAAATACCTTATTGACCACGATGACAAAACAAACCGGGAATCGAAGTTCAAATTGATATCTGTTTTTTTAAATACCGTTTTGTGAGTCATAGTGGACCAAGACAAGTGTGTTTCAATGCTGAAGAAAAAATGCAGCAAAATATATTTGCTTCATTAATGGATTGGAGGCAATTCGACATTAACAACACATGGAAAAATTGTTCTATGCCAAACATGTCAGTACTTTGAGTAACTTGAAAAAGTCTACCTAAAACCGTAAATGTCACACAAATAAATGAATAATTAAAACTAGTTAACAAGTACTGGATAGCAAAGGAAGTAGCCTCTTTCAAAACTATCCACGTGAATGTGTTTTTTTTTTTTTTTTTTTTTTTTTTACTTTCTCTATACGAACTATGTACATAGTGTATAGAGAAGGTATTGTATTGCATCCAAAATTTCGATACGGAGATTTCACCGGAGATATATGTTTTGAGACCCCAGAACCCAAAACAAACATTTCTAGAAAAATGTTCGTGTGTGTGTCTGAGTCTGTGGACAGCATAGCTCAAAAACGAAAAGACCGTATTTACGTTTGGTATCGTCCAAGGATGCGACACTAAGATTTAAAAAAAAAATCCCCCCACCCCCAACTACCCTTTACATGGAAAACACTTTGAAAACTTTGATTTTCTTAAAAATGGCTATAACGATTTTGATTAAAATATCGTATATTAAAGATATTTACCTGAAAAATAAAATCCATATCTTGAATTTTCTGGGCATAACCTATGAATACTGCTTTATTCTGGATAAATTTTACGGAATCTTGCATAACTGCTAAACCGCAAGAGATGGACAAAAACTTAAAATTCACAAAACCTAGAGCACGTTAAAACACACAATTTATGTTATATCTTTTTTTTCGTGAAGTTGATCGCTTTTTAGATATTCCTTGATTTTAGATTCAGCTTTGAATAACATATTTTTCTCATACAAGAATATGTCAACTCCTGTCCATGCAAACAAAGGAACTTCAGTCACCTAGCAACCAGCTTTGGACTATCACTTTAAGTTATGGTACTCCCTTATTTCGCTTCTACTAACAAGGAAGCAAGCAATAAGACTTTTTCTGCTAATTTCTTCTCGATTAGATGAAGTAAATAGAATAATTTGTTTCAGAGATGTAGAGAAAGTCATTTGAATGGAACACATAGGATTCTTTGTAACACCAATGTTTTTTAGGAAAATCATATAGATATTTAATAAGCTGGAACTTCTACAAGCTCAGAAGTAATTTATCATTTTGTTGAGCATAGTCAAAGTTTGTAATATACAGTAATCGGGTCGTGTTATGAATTGTATTAGTTTTGGATAAGCATACATACATTGTTTGATAATCCCTTTTAAACAAATGCTGATATAAGGGTATATTTTGCATGCTTTATTAGGTGTTTTTGTGTGTTTGTGTCTATATGCTGTAATAACGGTTGCACACTTGGTAAATTATTTTTTAATGTGCATGCCTAATAATATATGCCCAATAATAGGGAATCGACCTCAATCGGCGATGTTTCTTTGTTATGCAAGCTCCCTGTTGGTCCTCTTGGTTCCGCACTTGCTGTTGTTGATGTATATTGTTCAGCGCATTTAACCCCAGGCAGACTTTCCAACAATTAGCCCCGTTTTCTAAAGGAACACGTTTTGAGTGCATGCATTGCTATAATATATATAAACTAACAAGGAAAGTCTCTTCCATAGACCAGCAGCTTTTATTGAAACTCAGCAGAGAGATTAAATAGAAATCATGAATTTAATGATGAAATTCAGTTTCCTACAATTTGAAAGCTGGAGATATTAATAGGTAAAACTGAACGCTTTGCAACAGAAACCTCACTGAAGAGGGGGGGGGGTTATCTTTTCGGGTGCTCTGTGTAGAGTAACTTGCAGTAACTTGATACTGTATCAAACTAAAATCACTGTCCATAGATACTGACAATGAACAAAGAAGTGCCAATGGTGTCGGATATTAGCGACGTGCAAACATAAATTATGATAAATCTGATGTGTTCCATTCACATGACTTTCTTTACATCTCTGCAACAAATTATTGTTAAAAAGCTTATGCATCTATATACTTCATGCCAATCCAGAAACAATTAGCAGAAACAGTCTTATTACTTGCTTACTTGTATGTAATAGAGAAATAAGGGAGCACCATAGGTTAAAAGGATAGTAAAATGCTGGTTTGAATGTGATTGAAGTTCCTTTGTTAGTATGGATAGGAGTTGACAGGTTCCTGTATGAGAAAAGTAAAGTAGTTTTAAAGCTGAAACCAGAAACAATGAATGTCTAAAAAAAAACAAAAAAAAAAAAAAACGATCAACTCTACGAAACAAATGTATCTAACATAAATTGTGTGCTTTAACATGCTCTACATTTTCTGTGTGGTAACTTTTTCTCCATCTCTTACGGTTTAGCAGTTATGCAAAATTCCGTAACAGTCATCCAGAATAAAGAGGTCTTCAGAGGCTATTCCCAGAAAATTCAAGATATACATTTTATTTGTCAGGTAAATATCTTTAATATACGATGTTTTAATCAAAATCATTAGAGAAAATGTTTGAGAAAATCACCATTTACGAAAAAAGTTCCATGTAAAGGGTAATTTGGGGTGGGAGGATTTTTCTTAAAATCTTCGTGTCGCATCCTTGGAAGATACTAAACTTAAATACCAAGTTTGGTATTTTACCGACTTTCTGTTTTTGAGTTAACGTGTTCACAGGAACACACACACACACACACGGACCTTTTTCTGGAAATGATTACTTTGGACACAGGGGACCCTAAAACATACATTTCCGGTTAAATCTCGGTATGGAATTTTTGGGGTGGAGTGCAATACCTTCTCTATAGACTACGTACATAGTACGTGTAGAGAAAGTAAAAATAGTGAATACAGTACCTACGTATATTGAAGTAATAGGTTTTGGACATTAATTTAGGTTAAATTATTTCCTAGTATACTGGCACGTTGTTTACAAGCGAGCAGAGAGGGGAGAAATAGTCGTCGGTAGTCACTGACTGTGTAATAGGTATAAATACTATTGCACTTACTATAAGTAGTACACGGGTCTATAGTAAACATAAATTTGTATTACGAAGTATAACTAATAAGAGCAAAATAATAAATCTGTATCCTGGCAGATGAAACAATCAGTTGATTTACATGCATGGGCAATTATTGCAATGGAATACAATATATTTTCGGAATGTATAAAGTGAGAAAAGTCTCCTCTTAGACTTCGTACATTCAGAAAGGATATATACCTAAGTACTGATCGCTTGCCTAATAACTATTCTTTTTCGGTAGTGTTTAACGCCCGCTTTTACTACTTGTGGCACCGCAGGCGATTCTAATGACTAGAAGGCGGGTTTCTGCATATTTGCATGTTTTATTTCTTCAAAGATAGACATATACATGGAAGAGGAAAATGCGTTTCATGTCATTTGGAATAAATTGGCCAAGTTTTATAGTGCATATAAATGCATATTCACGGGTTTAGCGCATACTTCCCTAATATGTGAATATGGGTGTATATTCCATTTTTAATTTCTCCACACGTATCATTCAAATAGTGTATAGAGAAGGTATTGCATTCTACCCAAAAATTCGATACCGAGATTTCACCGGAGGAGGTCTCCCTGGATCAAAAAAAAACATTTTTACAAAAAGGTCCACGAGTGTGTGTGTGCCTTTGGACAACATAGCTCAAAAACAAAAATACCGTTGAATACCAAACTTTGTATATAAGTTTGGTATCTTCCAAGGATGCAACACGAAGATTTTCAAGAACATCCCTCCACCCCCAACTACCCTTTACATGACTAATGCAATATACATAATTTTTGTGGAGTTGATCGATTTTGAGATATTCCTTGTTACTGGTTTCCGCTTTCAATAACATACTTTTCTCATACAGGGATTTGTCAACTCCTGTCCATACAAACAATGGAACTTCAGTCACATAGCAACCAGCTTTCGACTATCACTTTAACCTATAGTACTTTCTTATTTCGATTCTACTTACAAGAAAGCAAGCAATAAGACTATTTCTGCTAATTTGTTCTCGATTAGCATGAAGTACATAGAAGCATATACTTTATAATTTGTCGCAGAGATGTAAAGAAATAAATGTGAACGGAGCACATCAGACTTTTTCTCTATTAAATTTTAAAATATTATTCTTTTAACACCATAATAACAAGTATCTGCACTATTATCATGATTTTGCAAATGAAGACATGTTTATAAACTATTCGCCTTTACGCACAACAGTAACAATGCCGAGCGGGGGTCTGCAGTTTTAAATCTCAACAGATCAATAAAGCAATCTGCCTAAACCATTTCCTAAAAGGAAGATTTCGGAAGAGAGAACAGTGCTTGGTAGTAATTTCCTTGTTTTCGTTTTCAATCGTTGTCTAATCGCACATTCTCTGTAAAATGTGAATCAGTGCAATCAAAGGCTCTTGCTATCAATTCTGGGGTACCTTAGGGTTCCAGTTTCTGACCAACTTGTAATTGCACATTTTGTTAACGACGTCGCATTGCAGTTGCAGATACATAGTCCAAATACTGGAACGTTGTAATGACTTCTAATAAGTCCAGCTCGTGAAGTTCACTTATAAATACAATATTCAGCACCAACCAGTTTTACTAAAAGAAGAACCCATTCCAGAATCAGATTCAGTAAGATACCTTGGAATTACACTGGATCAAGTTCTTCAAATGTTTACTGTCTATACACAGTATACAGTAAGGGCTGTACAGAGCGCGGTAATTTTGTTGCGTCACGGATTTTTAAAATGGTTTATGAAATTTGCCGTTCCGTTTTTAAAATATGTGTACCCATTCTGCATTATTATTATTATTATTATTATTATTATTATAACTGTTTGTATACGCATGGCCTCTCCACATTTCAATTCCATATATAAATTCATTCTCACTATCAAAATACATATTTATAGAATCTCAACGACGATAATTTCTTACACTAGTGTGTAGTGCACACTTATATCTTTTAACTTAATTAACGAGCCACAAGAATGTTCAATCATACACAGTGAATCCACAAATATTATCAAAAGTAATACTTTCTTCTTTCACTCTGACGGCTGCCTCTATCCCTCACTTACTTCAGACTAAGTAAAAACTAACTCCTCCCAATGGCTATATCCCTTCCCGTTGGAAGGGCCCCGCACCCCTAGCTAAAACGTTAGTGAACAGACATGTTCTCGGCTCAGTCTCATACTCAAGGGGTCAGTCAATGCCAAGTTCTATATTCAGTGAGGTCTGCTTACGTGAATTATAATTCTTGTGTTTGCCTTTCAAGCTTTGCTCATTATTATTGACTAGATTTTATATCGCGTGATATCATTCAATTAAGCGCGATTTAAAAAGGAGTAATATTTTGTAACACCGTTTCACTTAAGCTCTAAAAATACCTCAAAATTCCGTAATACACAGTTCATTTAATGTTGAAAATCATTGAGCTTACTTGAGGATTAAATGTGTTATATTGTTACATATGGACACGACTTTACGTTAATACTCCTTAATTTTAGAGAACTACTTTCGCGTCACGTTTCCACTGAGGATAGACACTGACTTTCATGAGAGCTATAACCTTGGTGCAGTTTAAGCATTCTACTCATTTACATGCACTGTTTGTATGCATTCAGGTTCATTTCAACTTGAAAATACAATAATATGATTGATTTGTTGGTATATAAGAATCTTCAATAGGGCGATCTCCAGTCCAAGTCAATAAAATGACAATTGCGAGTATAATCAAAATCTGAATTATTAAGACGATTCAGGTAAACCATTAAAGCGCCAATGGAATGGCCAAGATTAGGCAATTTCAACTAATGGAGGTCATCTGACTGGAGCGATATTGTCGAAACATCTTATAACAGCTGATGTTCATTTCTTTGAAATCTTGTCGCACCTGATGTTCGTTTGTTTAATTTCATATCTCGATTATTTATAACAAGGTGACAGAGCAGTGAGGTAACCTCCACTTTTAATAACTGTCAGTTCCATAGTTCAATTAATTCAGTTACAAGAAAGGTCGACTGACTGGCTTTGGTGGTAACCTTATTACTGAATCTTCAAATGTATTCGGCCTTTGGTGCCTTTGGTGTTAAAACCCTGGCGTCATTGTAAGTTCAGCGAGCCCCTTGTCTCAAAGGGGAGGTACGGAAATGAACTGCATGTATTGCCCACTTTGTAAACAGGTTCATATGCTGGGAGGTGCAGAACTGTTTTTCAGCAGAACCTTTTGAGTGTTCTTTTCACATGAGATGGAAGTGACCACAGTATTTGCATGGCTGAATGCTAATTCCGAACTGGAGGAACAGCGTAAATGCTGCTACTGCCATTTTACGAGTCGAAGCAAATGTTCTGAAAGTAAGTAATGGAAAGGTATGATACAAGTTACAATAATCATATTTTAGTTTTATATAATTGCTAGTAGTAACTATTATGTCGATAATTAGAAAACTATCATCTGATGTTACATCAGTGTTACATAATGAAATTATATTTATTTATAAATTTAACATTAGTTTTTGATACTCTTTGTTTTTATGTGCATTTAAAAAATAGGGAAGTACATATGCTTTTATAGGGCACATTAATTATAGTGTAGTGGCGTACAGGCCTCAAAAGCAAATGGTGTGATTATATGTCTATTCTGTTGTTTTTGTAACCCATGCTTTTAGCACTAGAGCTTTATACATTATTTTTTTCCGTATTATATAAACATATGTATATACGTATATGTCTTGACAAGTTCTATGTTCAGTGTCTTCCTGGCCTAAACGAACCTAAAGAATTTTTTCTAATCTATCTAACGTTTCCCAAAGCTTGCCACGAAAGAGCAGAAGCGGGTTCTTCTATCCGCGTTCGCTAAACCTCTCATAGGGGAGTTCAGAGTATTAAATGAATTTTCATATCCTCTATATTCTCTTTTAATGTGCACCTTCGTGCATATAGATGTTTCCTGAAAATTATTTGTGTGTGTATGTTCAGAATCCAAAACGAGATAGCATATTGAATTTCTGAGTCCCGTACAGTACACTAAAAGTGGAGTGGAGAATATAATAAAATATTTATATTGCTTGTTAACGAATTTAAATGCTCCGATAGCGTCAAGAAGACTGTTTCTATTACATTTAATACCTATGGGAGGTTATTAAAGACTACTTGAGGTGCTGTTGCAAGTCCGATGGGATGGCTTTGATTGAATGCAAATCGAATTGAGAGAGAAACGGGGGACCGCACATCCTTTCCCACTCCACGCGGCCAGCTTTCCGCAACTAATTAATCCCTTTGGAAATCAACCTGCAGAGCTGCTTTACGCCTAAATGGTCTAACCTTTTCCAAAGTAATTATATTTGGCCACAGATCCCTATTGCATTTTTCATGTTTTAATTTGCTCACGAAACTTTAGCGGTTTACCATAAACTTTCAATACGCTAACAGATTTACCAATTATGCTCCCTGAAATTAAGGTGCAGGGCGCGCACTACATCTCCAATTAAGAAGTTGATATGGAATTTACACCTTTTATTCCTTTGTTTTAATCGAGATTATATAATATTCTCTGAAGTATGTATTACAATGCATTAAACCGATGTATGCGCGAAGACAGCAAAACTAAGAAGGATGTGGTGTGTACCATTTGCGCCACTGTTATGGATCCAATTATTCACAAAGTTTTCCTTTGAAAGTATATAATTTGGCATATGTTGTCACCATAAGCTATTTTATTTCGGCATGGCAATTTTAGTAAATCTTAGTTCCATCTTAAATGCGCGCCAAAGGAGCAGTGAGGTTCTCATGACTCACAGATGCCTGCCTGCAATATGCAATACAGCTGGTAATTGAGGACAAGCTATCGTTACGGCTGAATCAACTGCTGGAATGAATTTGCTGGAAGATCAACCATTTTATCTTGACCGTCGTACACTCTCTATATATTCCCCAGTGACATATTGAATATTATAATACAGCCAGCTCTGAGGTTTGAGTTAAGTATGTGTGAATATTCAGACTAGTCGAGTTGCAACAGCCTGCCTTAGTGTTAATGACGGATCTATTGTTAAGAGAGGCTCGATTTTCCAACTTGTTCCTTTCTGTATACGCACTATGTACATAGTGAATAGAGAAGGTATTGCACTCCACCAAAAATATCGATGCCGAGATTTCACCGGAAATATATGTTTTAGGGTCCCCTTTATCGAAAAAAAAAGTATTTTCAGAAAAAGGTCAGTGTGTGTGTTTGAACACGATAACTCAAAAACGAAAAGTCGGTAAGGTACCAAACTTGGTATTTAAGTTTAGTATCTTCCAGGGATGCGACACGAAGATTTTGAGAAAAATCCCCCCACCCCGAAGTACCCTTTGCATGGAACTTTGTTCGAAAATATTGATTTTCTAAAAAATGGCTCTAACGATTTTGATTAAAATATTGTATATTAAAGATATTTACCTGGAAAATGAAATGTATATTTTGAACTTTCTGGAAATAGCCTCTGAAGACTACTTTATTCTGGGTCAATTTTACGGAATTTTGCATAACTGCTAAACCGCAAGTAATGGACAAAACTTACCACGCAACAAATGTAGAGCACTTTAAAATACACAATTTATGTTATATACATTTTTTTCGTGGAGTTGATTGTTTTTGAGCTATTCCTTGTTTTTAGTATCAGCTATAAAAAACATACTTTTCTCATACAGGACTTTGTGAACTCGTGTCCATACAAACAAAGGAACTTCAGTCACATAGCAACCAGCTTTTGACCATCACTTTAACCTATGGTTGTCCCTTATTTCGCTTCTACTTACATGGAAGCGAGTAATAAGACTATATCTGCTAATTTTTTCTCGATCAGCAGGAAGTAAATAGAGGAATAAGCTTTTTGACAATAATTTATTGCAGTGTTGTAGAGAAAGTCATGTGAATGGAACACATCAGATTTTTGTTTCTAATTCTGGGTTTGCATTCATAACGTGCCTCATTGAGCCACAGGGAACATCTTTTGTGTGTCCTAATGAAGTGTGTATTATTTTCAATTATGTTTACAAATATTGTTATAGTTTCAAGCGTAATTTTACATTATACTATTACAGAAACTATTTCCAAATTTGTCTTAATCATATTACATTACAACATCAGCAAACAGTTTAAACTGTTTTGCTTCCATTTATAAGCGCGTTTTATATCTGGGTTATTTCGGCAGCTTTTTCTTAGCAACAATTGCTCCATGCAATATTATTCAGTTTATATTTTTGGGTTATTATCTTTGCATTTTCACGCACATATTCAAACTCTTATTCATTCTTTTAGGTCTTGAGCAGCGCAGGGAATAATTTTCCATCTACAGCCAGGAATAGAACATTGGTCCTCTTGCACATCAGGTAGGTATTCTACCGACTGGACTACAGGGCCAGCCAATTGTTATACTCCTTAATTGTGACCCTTAACTGACATTGTCAAGCTTTAAATTCGGGGTCCATGGAGCTTAAAGTTACCTGACAATCGTCTACTCAGGTATATATCCCGGCAACGCACCCTGACCGAAATCTGCGATTCTCTAGAATAGTATGAAACACGTGCTATATACCACCCTACAGAGGCCAACACTTCTATTTTTTACAGGTTTACGGTAGAGTGACATGTCCAAGAGACACTGAAAAAAGCTCTCTTTCAGTGTAGTATACGCATGATCCTGAAAACTATTCCTAATGGTCTACATCCTGAAGACATAGTTGCCCATACCTAGAGTTCCTAAGCTACTCAGCTTCTCCTTCCCCCGCTCCTTATTGAGGCATTTAGTTACAAATGTTTACAGAAATTTCTCAGAAAAAAGTCTTATGTGTTTATTGAATATGCGAAAACTCGCCGTTAGATAATGGCCTCGTAGATTAAAATTGATTCGTGGGAAAGTTCTGATACTTTGTACTCTTACCCTGTTCTTTTAATGCCTCTGATAAACACCTTGCTCGTTAACTGTCAGAGTTGCACACTGAATTTTCTTAGGTGATTTGACGCTACAGCAACTACTTGTATGATGGAGAAATAAACAATTACTGAGAATAATACAGACCTTATCTTACGCACGGCAGAGATGGACCAGCAACCAATCGATACGGGAAGATGATCACACACCCTGCAGCCGAGATATTGCCTATCGTAACTGGTATCGCTGCCTATTGCAGCTCCTTAGTGTTCACAAGATACTGAATGGGCACCAGTCCTGGGATGGGTACCCGGACGCACACCACGGACAAGAATCGGAGCTTCAGGTACATCGCAGGACAGACATTTTTCTGGCATATTGTAATGATCCCCCTAATTATTAACCCCAAATATAACTTTATCCATGCTCATGGCTGGGAGTGAGCTCAGAGGAAACCCTACATCATTTAACTGTGGAGGTGGACAGGACCAGTACCTATTCTATTAATACAACCACTGAACCTTCACATAACTACATTTATTCTTCATATGGGAGTGTTGATAGTTTACATACCTTTATCTAATTTCTGTTATGTTACTTACTTATATCTCATCTCAACACGACTGCGCCGAGGAAGCATCTACATACTGTTCACCCCATCATAACCGGTAACGAGTCCAACCCAAGCTACGCTACTTCAACAGATCGGGAGCTTGTTCTTCCCCCCACCCCCCACTCTAAAGTTTGGCTTTAATCCAGCCAATTCCGACACTGTTTTACAGGAAGCATTGCTACACTATGTCACTAACAATACCTGTTTACACATTCCCTTTAATTATTTTATGCTAATATCCTTAATATTTTCTTTGTATCACAATATTTAAATATACTCTGGTTCTTATATTGTTCCATGTCTTTGAAGTATACACTGCGATCAATGAGCTGCATCCATTGTTCATATACAATGTGTAAATAAATTAATGAGAATAATGTTTTTTCAATTTTTACTTTATCTAGCCCCGTAAGTGCAATGTGCATAGAGATAAAGAAGTATTGTTTTCCACCCAAAAATTCGATGTGAAAATTTCACCGGAAATACACGTTTTAGGACCCCCTAAGTCCAAAAAAAAAAATTTTCATAAAAAGGTTCGTGTGTGTGTGTCTGTGGACAGCATAGCTCAAAAATGAAAAGACCGTTGAATACCAAACTTGGTATTAGTATTTAGGTTTCGTATCTTCCAAGGATGCGACACGAAGATTTTCAAGAAAATCCCCCCACTCCTAACTACCCTTTATATAGAAAAATGTTCGAACATTTTGTTTTTCTTAAAAATGGCTCTAACGACTTTGATTAAAATATCACATATTAAAGCCATTTCTATCAGAAATAAAATGTATATCTTGAATTTTCTGGGTATAGCTTCTAAAGACCTGTTTATTCTGGATGAATTTTGCTTAATTTAGAATAACTAGTAAACCGTAAGAGAAAAGCTAACTGTACAAAAAATGTAGATCTCATTACAATACACAAGTTATGTCATAAACATTATTTTCGTGAAACTTACCGTTTCAGAATTATTCCTTGTTATTAGTTTCAGTTGTCAAGGTACTTATACTTTTCACAGACGGGAGTGTTCGTTTATCTTTTGTTCTACACCTGGCCAAGCAAAGAGGCGATTTGCAATGATAATCGCATGACGACAGCTTTTAAAACATTTGACTATCACTTTAGCCTAGTGCATTTCCTTAGATCCAGACTACTTATAAGGAACTAACAAAATTCTGCTAATGTTTATCTCCATTAGCGTGGTGTTGAAAGAAGAATTATCTTTTGTAAGACGATTGTAAAGTAACTAGGGAAAGGCATGTGAGTGTAGCACATCAGATTTTTATTCCAGTAGCGTTATTACTATGAATAGCATGTTGGTGACCGTAGGCGGGACAGAATTGAAGCTAGTGCAGCAGGGTTATATAGTGATGCGTTGACAATGTAGAGTGTAATAGTAGAAGGAAAATGGGCACTGTAAGACTGTGATGTCTTCACTAGCAGTGGAGGGCAATTGAGTTTGGGAGGGTGATAAACAAATACCACCGATTTACGGGAACTAAAATTTTTAATACATTATACATACATTCAATTGCTGTTGTGCAACAAGTCATCAGCAAAATAATCCGTTTCATTTTCTCTCAAGATACATAGATTACAATGCACAGCAACACACGTTCGTAGCGTCTCAATTGGCACGTAAACAGGCTTTATACTGTGTGTATTTATTCACATCACAGGATGAGATTGGAGCAAAACCGAAATAGGACACATACTTAAGTATTGGGTACGATACTCCATCAGCAGTTATTTCCGCAGCAACACCTCGTGGCACATTTTCGTATTTCACGAATTATTGAAAATCCGACATTTTTTCCAAACATTGTTTTCACTTTCCTTTTCACATGGTCTAAAACAAGTGTCACGGGTCTCTAATTGTTTAATTAATTAAATCACACGAGTTCATGGACAGCCTTCAGGGCTCGAGGTACTTCAAAGTTCGGTGTTTCCAAATATGTTATTGTTGATTTATCTGCAGAGTACTTCTGTATGAATCGCAAATCCTCATGCAATCCAATTGTAGCAAGATATCTTACAATCTTGATTCAAGGGCATGTTCTATCATCAAAGGCATTAATTACCTGTAAAACAGTACTGTAATATACATCCTCGTATCGTCGAGCCACGTTCCCAACGCGTTACTATAGGTGGTTAACAAGCGGCGCGTGCAGTAGCCAATGCAGGTCGGCCTCTACTCGGTAGCTATGCGCACCGTGCACGCTACTCTGGCGGTAGGTTTGGTTACTAACAAGAGGATAACAGAGACAGTGGAGTAAGAATATTAGCAAATGCTAAGATTTATCGAACCTCCTCAAATGAAAATACTACAAGAAGGCAGAAAGGGAACAATAACTGCTGTGTTGTAGGATGTAATAATACCTACAAGAATACTTCGCCAGCTATTGCCGTTTATTGTTTTCCCTCGCGGAAAACTCAAGCGCAAAGAAGAAATCTATAGATTTAAGCTATACATCGAAAGAAGTAAGTGCAATAATTTTATATTGTACCTCAAAGCAGTAAAATGTGCTTAAAAATTAACTGCAGCATTGTTTAGAAAGTAATGCTAACGTTCTTTAAGTTAATAAATAGAAACTCTAAATACGGTGAGTAATAGATTAAGCGACACATTATGGGAATAGTATGCCAATTATTATTATCATTATTATTATTATTACTTTTATTTTTATTATTATTATTTATGTACGTATTACTATACATACTTTATATTTTATTTTCAATCTTGAGGGTGCATCGTGAGAACCAAAGCCCGTAACAAAAATTTGCAGCATTCACTTCATCTGAAATTTAAAAGGTTCAGAACAGCCTCACAGTTCAGCATATGTTTCCAGCATATTTTCATATGTATACAAAACGATTTCGACCTTTTGAAACACAACTTTCAGTCAAATGAATGAATGTACTTTATAGGCAGAAAACTACAAATATCACCTACATTGCACATGGCTTCCGCTTCTAACTATCCTCCTAATAAGTACAAAGCATGACGCGGAGCAGCGCCACTAGTACGGTTTTCGGGTCCGTACAAGGGGCCTATACAACTGCTATTCGCTTGTGTGCCGCTATCGGTCCCCAAGATGCTATTTCTAGTTATTACGATGGAACATTGTCACAGGAACTCATATCTGGCAAATAAGGAGGCCGATAAGCTAGATAAATATTCTTGCTGGTCGAAAGACGGTTTATTAAAACTGCTGTGCGAGAAACAACATTCTCATGATACAACACCCAGTTGTTTTTTACTTTCTCTATTCGCACCATGTACATAGTGTATAGAGAAGGTATAGCACTCCACACAAAAATTCGATACAGAGATTTCACCGCAAATATATGTTTTGGGGTCCCCTTTAACTAAAAAAAGCATTTTCGGTAAAAGATCCGTGTGTGTGGATCCGTGTGTCTGTGAACACGATAACTCAAAAACTAAAAGTCGGTAAAATACCAAACTTGGTATTTAAGTTTAGTATCTTCCAAGGATGCGACACGAAGATTCTGAGCAAAATCCTCCCACCCCTATGACAAATAAAATGTATATTTAAAATTTTCTGGGAATAGCCTCTGAAGAGTGCTTTATTCTGGATGAATTTTCCGGAATTTTGAATAACTGCTAAGAGATGGACAAAGTCTTACTACAAGAAAAATGTAGAGCAAGTTAAAACACACAATTTATGTTATATACATTTTTTTCGTGGAGTGCATCGTTTTTGAGTCATTCCTTGTTTTTGGTTTCTGCTTTGAAAAACTTATATTTTTCTCACACAGGGATTTGTCAAATCCTGTCCATACAACCAATGGGACTTCATTGACATAGCAACCAACTTTTTACTATCAGTTTAACCTATGGTAGTTCCTTATTTCGCTTCTACTTACAAGGAAGCAAGTAATAAGACTATTTCTGCTATTTTTTTTCTGATTAGCATGAAGTAAATAGAAGTATAAGCTTTTTAAGCATTTGTTGCAAGGATATAGAGAAAGTCACGTTAATGGTACACATACGATTTTTGTAGTTGGTTTCATATGTATGTTACTTTTATGAGGTCTTTCAAGAATTTATCCGTAACGATGATCTGCAAGCATAAGATAAGGGACCTTGGCGACATTTTCAGCAGTTCTTGCAACCGCAGGCCTTCCGCAGGGATGTTCATCGTCCGTTGACTTTCTTTGTTCTGAATATGCCTTAAACCACGAAACGTCTGGACCCTTGACAAAACCGTCGCCTGCTGAAGTTTTGTAACGCTTCTGTTGCATTGTGTCCAAGTCTAAAGCAAAACCTGATCCCACACTACTGGTGGAAATTTGTGTAACTCATTGTCAGAACGCACACAACTAAGCAGCTTCGCTAAAGTTAGCGCTATAAACACATTTGACCTAACGAGGTAAAACTGATACTGCCAGAATATCACTTGTTTATCGCCCTCCCATGCAGGACGCGTCTCCAGTGTTCCAGTTGTTTTTTTTTTTTGTTTAAATACAGTTCCAGAGGCTTGTCAGGATTCCGGCGCTGTATTCCTTTTTCCTCTTTTTTCCAGTTTCCTATATTTCCTTAGTTAACCTAATAATGTTTAACGTTTTCCTTTCACATATACATACACATACAGAAACACCCATGCCCAAGGCGGGACTCGAGCCTACGATCCCGTGCGCCACGAAGCGCCAAAGCAAAAATTCCCTGCCCCAGCCGGGAATCGAACCCGGGACCTCCGGGTGAGAAGTCAGTTCGCTGACCACTCGACCACGTCTTTATTCTTGGTCTAACACCCGGCCGCTGAGTCCCTCAGAGTCCACGACAGACGTCATGGATGAGGTGCAGTATTGGGGGGGGGGGGGCGAGATGTGGTCAGCGTTTCGAACCCCCCGGCCAATTAATGCGGTCTTCCGACCTGGAGCCGCTACTTCTCCATCAAGTAACTCATCAATTGGCGCCCCAGGGACCTCAAGAGGGTGAGTACACCCTGGTCCAGGTCTCCCAGCGGGGGAAAAATCCCCACGTGGTACTGGGAATCGAACCCAAGTCTCCCGTTTGGCATGCAGCTGCGCTACCACAGCGTTGAGGAGACGACCTTGATCAAAACTACGCTATCGGTTTCATTATTTTATTTACACACATTGTATTATCGTGATTAAAAAATACTTAGAACGCACTGTTCATGAACAAATATTAGAAAGAATACTCTTTAATACGTTAAACGACTTTGTTAAATGTTGTACATTTTAAAGAGGCACTCTTTCCTTAATTGATGAGGTACAATAATATTTTGGTAAATAATAGTAGATAAATAGTATTTTGGGACAATAATCGAATTGGTCCTTCCATGTTATTTGTTTTAATGCTTATAATTTCTAGTGAGCACACACACACATGTTCTCCGCTTACACCATAAGATAAGGATATATCAAATTTTCTCAACAACTTAATCATATTACGGTACAAGCTGAAGAAAAAGTTTTTAAAAATTAGCATAAACAGTTTTCGTATAATAGCAAAAAAAGCTGTATATACAAAAGACTTAAATTTTACCTCTCTTGCACATCAGGCCCCTCTTGATAATCGGTTAAATTCATTGACCTTTTGGTCCCTTGCGGTTGAATTTGCCAATAATGAAACAATAGCCATAAGCGAGGCTTAAAACAGAAGTGAAACCCCCTCAAGTGCCATGTCCATTACAGTGATTAGCTTTAGAGCTCTAGAGCGGATACCTGATGCATGTGATGCACTTCAGTGTATGCATTAAATGCAAAACCGCAGTTTTGCCAGATTGGTTTGCAAATTTATATTAAAAATGATAGGTTGATATTAACGAAGTTCATAGATTTGCGCCTGCAGCCTTCCTTTTAGTTATTTTCTTATGTTTCAATTTCGAGAAGTAAAATACGCAATTGCAGACTTCTGTTTTAACGAAGAGTTTATATTATATGTATATCCAAGTGTATCACTTAGGTCCGCGCGGTGGACGAGTGGTTAGACCGTTCGCCTCCAAACTAGATGAATTGATTTCGATCAAAAAAAAAAAAAAGTAAAATTAAGCTGAGTTACGGTCTTTAACTTTTGCTGTTCTCAGCGTCCCATTCTACAGCATTCGAAAACCCGGTCCCGAGTATACACTACTCGCCCGCCAATTACGTACGAATTGATCAGTCTCATTCCGGCGAGCGGACGAGCAGGTGCTGAGACAAGGTTGCCCTTTGGCCTGTGAGACAGCACATGGTCTGTCACGGGGCAAAAATATTCAGAAGGGAAATATAAATCATAGCTCTTAATATAAATCATATCAAGAAGAGAAAATATAAATGTACAGTGGAAATGGGAAGGGAAGAAAGACTTCCAACACATATAAGTCACGAGCTGATACCGTTTATTAGTGAGGGAAATAGTTGTTTTAATACTGACGAGAATACACAAACATATAATTGCATCATACTAATAAACAATAATAGTCGTGGAAGAGTCAAGTGTAATTTCATAATAGAAAACTAGGAGGAATACGAGTGTGTTCTACAGCGGAGAAGGCCGAACTAAATTAATGAAGCACGTGTGTCTTACCGCACCCTTCCATGCTACTAAAAATCCTGAGCTAGCGCACCCACATACTCACACCGTTCCCAATATCCATCACCTGAGCCCGGGCCGAACCAGCAACCAATATCGCCGCACCTACGAGTTGTTCACACTGCGCTATGTGTGTAAGGTGTTTGTTCATTTTGTTTGAAACTTAAGTAGAAACACACTTACTGAAAAAGTGATAAAAGATTTTTTAACGATGAAAAATACAATAGTTATTTCTTTAGAGGTATTTCTTTAGTGGATCGAGATGCACGAATGGATTTATGAGGCGTTTCGTTATGAGGAAGATGAATTACACATGATACACATCAACAGTTTGAGGCGGCAGGTGTTCATTAAGTGCAAATCAGAGGAAAGAGACTATCACGGAAACTAATGACGAGTCCATTTTTCCTCGTAGTAATGATCAAAAAAGTAGGTTAACTATATCACGGCAGCTGGAAAGGATTTTCGAATTGTCAAGTTATATCATGCACCTCTGGAATTGGGCACGGGTATCAAAGAGACACTTGCACAGTGCCGGACAGTATTGTCACTAACGATTGATTCCAGGGGCTCGAATCTGCGTTGTAGAATTCGCAATGCAGTGCAAACGGTTAAAATAGATTTGAAAAAAACATATTACTTTTTGTATTCATATTGTGAATATTAAGAGCTTTGTCAGCTATGAGGGGTAAATTAGTGCATTTTGCATTGGTACGCGTCACTTACGTAATGAATGTCCACGACCTAGAGTAATGACTCAGTTGCCCCGCGCTGAGGACCCGTCAACGTCAGCAAGGTTAGCATAAGGTTCCTTCCCCATTAGACGTGTGCCGGTGGTATTAGCGGCAGACAGTGGCGAGCAACAAACAGAGGTTTTGCTACGCGAGGCGGCCCCATTAGAGTCTGTTTCGGCTCGAGAGCATCAAGAAGATATTGAAGGTAGGCCGGTCACCGAGGGGGGAAATCAAAAGGTGCATTAGTGACCGGACGAGATTACTGCTGTGAAACTGGACCCGCCTACCACTAGGGACAGGGCTACAGAGCAGGCTCAGCAAAGTCGATAGTCTCAATTACAGGAGATCAAGAAGGAAAACATAGAAGTGTTGGATATGGAAACACAGCCGGGGCCTATGATCGGTGCAGAAAAAGCGTAAAGAGGGGAGATGGAGTATAGAAATCGGTTAGTAAGAAAAAGGAGAAAATGGTACCTGCGCCATGGGGGTACAATTGAGATAGCCATACCTCCTTGATTTTTCCTTTAGTTGTTATGCTGTTATGTCAATAGAGTATGTCTTTAAATGTGAATTGTTTGAGGAATCCAATAGAGCATTTGTTAAGAGATTTTATTTCTGATTATGATCCGGATATTGTGTTTTTGCAGGAAGTAGATATTAATAATCTAATTTTAATAGGGTCTCACTATAATTGTGCAACCAACTTCGGAAAGAATGTAAGAGGTATTGTTATAAGCTATAAGACAGGATAGCAAATAGAAACGCACGAAAGTGGCAGAATCACTGCTTTATTCACTGCAGATAACAAATTTATTATTAAATCTTTACCTGCCATTTTGGCACACATAAATGAAAGGAGGAAGAACAATTTCTTATTACGCAAAAAAGTTTTTATTTACGACATCAATACCTCCAACTAATTGTAGGAGAAGATTTTTAACCGAGTTCTTAACGCCAAAGTTCAGCGTGGGGAGTTTCTTCCATTGTTACAGGACTTAAAGCTACAGGATGCTTGGGACTCTAGATATGGAACCCAGACACCTTTTGTAGGGGACAGGCTGACTCTAGGATTGATTGCTTTTAAGTAAATATTCCAGAGCAAGTGCAAGATGTCCAAGTTGTGCCTGCTGCGATCAGCAACCACCGTGCGATCGCACTAAAGATAGACTTAGATTGCCCATTCCCTATTTATGGTAGGGGATATTGAAACTCAATAATAGGCTATTAGAGGCTGATAATACACAAAATGTCTTCCGGAACAGTTGGCAAGCATTGAAGCAGAGGTTACGACACAGCAAACTGTCAGTTATTCAGCAATGGCTTTTAGTTATGAAACCACACGTCCATTCCCTTTTCAAGAAACTGGCATAGCCAAAGCGAAAGAAAATCATAAACGCATGAGCTACTATAATGCACTTTTGCATAACCTGCATAGATAGCAAAGAGAGGGAAGAGAGGCTCATGTTGAACTGTTTCAAGTTAAACAAAAACTGTTTTCCCTGAAAGAAGACACCCTAGAAGGTTCAGAGTTACGACCTTGTGCTAAATCGATTATAGGGGAGGAGAAAACCTCTATATTTCATATACCCTCAGAAAAGCAGCGTAGACCGCACCGTGGCCGAGTGATTAGACCATTTGCCTCTCACCTAGACGGTCTGTGTTCGATCCCAAGCAACCGCATGGGAGATTTGTGGTGGACAATGCGGAGAAGGGGCGGGTTTTCTCTGCATTCTGCGGTTTCCGCCGCCATCACATTCCACCGGTGCTCAATCTTCATTCTATGTTTAACGAGTGTTAAACACTATCATCAAAACACAGGGTGTCAAGTCCAGATATATTGCTGGTTTGACGTCAAATGGAACAGTAGCGTCCACGATTACGGAATGTAATCAGACTTTCCAGGCACGTTTTACGGCCTTGTTCTCTGAAAATCCACGTTCAACGGCAGCGACAATTGAGCTACTGAACAGTCTAAATGAACACATGTGGCCGGACCAACAAGAATTAATGACACAACCAATAACGGCTGTGAAAATTCTGTGTTCCTTACAGCATGCTAGTTTACAATCAGCACTCGTACCCGAAGGGTTGACCTATGACTTCTACAAAGTTTTCTTACCGATCATACAGCAGGAGTTACTCCAACTCATGAATCGTATACTGATTACTGCTGGAAATTTGATAAGTTTGAGTGACGGAAGAATAGTATTACTGCCGAAGGTGTGTTCTCCAGCTACCGTACAGGACTACCGTCCAACAACTCTCTTGAACACAGACTATAAATTATTTATGAAAGTAATGGCACATAGATTCCGTCAGATTCTACCAACAGTGATTAAGAGTGCCAACCTTGTAGTATACCTGACAGAAAAATAACACATAACCGTGCTGCCATTAGAGACATTATTTCATCATTTGAAACCACTTTGAAGAGACTGGCAGTCTTGTGTCTATTGCCTTTGAAGCAACTTTTGATTATATCCATCACGATTGTTTGTTTGCGACTTTGGAACATTTTGGAAGCTAAAATAATTAATTATTAGTATCCAATCCTCGTGTGAAGTGGCTCACTCCAAAGGGCAAATTAATGGTTTCTTCACGTCACCAATACCGATAAGAACATCCGACGTATATGATTTCTTTGCTTTTTGCATGCAACCGCTGTTGCAGAAGCTGCACTACGAGTTCTGTAGTCCCCATCCAGCGAACAGAATCTTTACCGTAAAGCATATGCGGGCGACATCACAATATTGTTCCAAACAGCAGAGCACTGCTGATGCTGCGAGATGCACTACAATTATATGAACAAACCTCAACAGGCAAAGTTAACTTTCAAAAGTCAACGTTGATGCCTCTTGGGTCGTGGAAAGGTCATGCCATGTATGGCATTCAGCATAAAGATAAATTGAAGGTGTTAGACCTGCAAGTTTGTCAGACATTCTCTAGGATGATAGAGGTAAACTGGAGTAATTCGGTGACGCACTTAAATACGTGCTTGTGCGGCAACTTAGGAGGAGACTGAATTTAATCCAGAAGGCATGATGATACGCTAATACTTATGCCTTATCGAACATCTGGTATATGGCACAAGTTCTACCAATGCCCGAGAAATATGCATAATTAATTGAACGAGCTATAAACTGTATTACTCGGGTTACCTTTATAAGGGGACCCAAGATCAACTTTGACAACCGTTGGGGAAAGGAGGGTTAGGTTTGGTTTGAAAAGTAAGGCACCTCTAGTGAAAGGGATACTCAAGCTGGGATTGAAGATGAACATGATATTACGTTTTGGGCTGCTTTGCAACAGTCACCGCGGGGATTTGAAGCTGTTCTAGTAACTTTTCGTCCCTTGTGAGATTTGTTGCGAGTTTCCTGCTTACCTGAAAGATGTGGAAGCTGGAATACAGACGAGGTTACTGTGTAAGTATCTTTTCACAAAATAGCTGAAGTTATCTGGAATTCAAGCAAAGTATCTGAATAACAGTTGGAATACAATTTGGAGGGCGTTCAGTACCCCGTAAATTCCAACAGAATGGAATATGAAAACACACGAACTGGCCCATCGAAGAAAAGAAGTACTGACATAATAAGGTCTGGTGCAGAGCACATTGTGCCAGATTTGTGGAAGGCTTGACATACCGCGGCATCGACTCACCCAATGTGTGGAAGTCCAACAGCTTTGGAACTGGACAACAAGAGAATTTGATAACTATTCCCCTCGCATATACGTTCAGAACTATATGGCTTATTTCTCCAGTTGCAACCTAATGGTACAAATCATGAATTTATGCAACCATGGTTTGCAATGGGGTACCATTATTGTGTGTTCACAGAGACAACCAGGAACGTCGTTTCTCTCTAAAGGCGAAAAGAACATTAGTTAGCTAAATTAACGTCTCCCATGGTGAAACGGTGCGCTCTACAGATTGCCTTCCTAGACGTGTGGCAAGGAGTGGAAATCTATGACTTATTTATGTGTTTAATGTTTTGCTCTTGTGTTCTGTGCAGAAAAGGATAATCCATATTGGTGTTCTAACGGCAGAGATAATCATCAGGTTCTCAGTGCCGTTGTTTTGTCGCTCGGGATGGATCATCAAAACAAGGAAAAGGCGGATTACACGAGACCAATTGGCTCCAGTGCAGTAGAGGATTAAAATTCAGTGAAATTACCATGGTTTTCTAAGTAAATTATTGCTCACATTTATATCCTTGTTTTTATTCTAATAATGTTGATATTTTATCTATAAATATAAATAAAGAAATATATATATATATATAAAACATAATTATTGCCCGCCAAGAGCAGATACGACAAGTGGAGTAATTAGATTGTAAAGAAATAGCAAATAAGGTAATGCAAAGATCCATATATTCTTAATTGATCTTGTCTTTTACATTGTATTACATTACGGGCTGAAAATTACCTTGTGCTGTTTAAAGGAAGCAAAATACGTTCATGGGAAGGGGGTAACTTGTGTGTAAAATTCCTCAAAGATTTGTACAGACACATCAATATTTGCCGTTGTTTCAAAAACATTTTGAACTCACAATACGACTTGCTGACACCGAATACCACACTCGGATTCTTTCACCGAAAAGAGGTTCCTCATTAATAGTACAGGGATTGTTTATTGACCAATAACTAGTGCTCTTGAAGTTCAACTGTCTTGTCAGATGGAACCAGGCTTCATCACTCCTGAAATGCAGCAGCTGATCCAACATTACATTCTTAATCTTTGATATAGCCACGAACAATAAGTCACCCGTTTAGCCTTATCTTTGTCCTACAATTCTTGGAACATTTTGTTTGGCCTCATCCCTTGGTGTAAAATACGTTTACAAGACTTACGTAAAACGTTCAATATTCCGACAATTTCCTTGTCGCTTCTTTGGACCCTGGATCATTCATCCTCGAATATCCGAGATTACAGCAGGCATATGAAAGGACGTGGACCAATGATTTATTATTATTATTATTATTATTATTATTATTATTATTATTATTATTATCATCATCATCATTAATTTTTTTGGCGACTGCAACTGACACCACTATCTCTAAAAATTCTGTATACTGTTCTTTGTTGGTATGGAAACGCCGGGAAATTACTCTGCAAAACTGATTCCTTAAAGGGACGGCAGACACATACGTTTCTACTATTGCGGCTCTTTCTTGAAGGGAATACATCTTGCTGAGATATTTACTTCATACGCATTAGTCAAGTCACAATGGCTTTACTACTGACAATACAAAACGTAGTTGAAATAGATTTGTAACAACAGATGATACTTGACGGCCGACAAGAGCGGTCTAGTACCCGCGGTCGATTTTTTGTGCGCCATTGGTATATTGGGCGTGAAGGACCACTTAATCTTGACAGAGACCTTTTTATCTAGCTTGAGGTTCAATTAGGTACCAGACCAACGGGTGTATTTCTCTTAGAATGAAGCAATGTTAAGGATTTTTACGCCCGAAAAAATCCATTGCCCTCCACCGGGATTAAACCAGCTACCTTGGGAACCTGAGTTTAGCATGGTACTCATAGACCACGGCGGACGCGTGTTTGATCCCAGGAACCCGCAAATGGGATTTGGTGTGGACAAAGCGGAGTCTGGACGGGTTTCCTCCGGGTAATCTGGTTTCTCTTCCATCACCTCCAAAATCATCTTTCCTTTTATGCAGTTCACCGTCATTTTATATAACCTTCTTTCCCGCTCTCGTACCAGGCATCAGGCTGACCACCCTACCTAAGTAATCTCCTTGATTCAAGTGCATCTACCCCTCAACAGGCATCTGACCCCAGGCGCTGATTTGTAAGTCTGATTTGAAAGGTGCTGATTTATAAGGCTGTAAGTCCATACGATGAGAGTAAACGGGAGGAAGAAGAAGAAGCAGGAGTACAACTTACTGCGTTGCGAGTGTTAAACAACATAATATTTTCTGAACCCTTTTCTTTCATTCCTTATGTCTTTGCTTTTTACAACCCTTCGTTATATTTTGAATGCAAATAACGTTTAGCATTATGTTAGTGGTAAGGTCCCTAAAGACGTTCGCGTTGACCCTCCTTCCCTAATCTTAAATTGACCGTATTAACAAGTTTATCCCGTTATGTCAAAGTGAGCTCTGGATAGGAAGGACCCAAGGATGAGGAGGTGCGAGGGAAGGTAGGGTGCTTCCTTAAGGGGTCGCTTTACTGTTGTTTGAACAGGGTTAATATTCCAACATTCGCATCGCTTGACCGTCTGGCACTCAAGTGCCACTTGTAACCACCAGACTGCGGTGCGTAAATAATCCAGCTCTCCCTTGTATCTATAGACTGCAAGCAAACATTGTCTGCACAATGGGACATAGAATTATACATTAAGGTTATCTAATTACAGCGTTGCTTAATTTTGACAGTGATATTTATTTTTACTTTCTCTACACGTATTATCTATATAGTGTATAGTAATGTAGAGAAAAATTCGATACCGAGATTTCACAGAAAATATATATTTTGAGACCCTCTGAATAAAAAAAAAAAAAAAAAAAAAAAAAAAAAAAAAAAAAAAAAAAAAAAAAAAAAAGCATTTTTGGAGAAATGTCGATGTGTGTGTCTGTGGCCACATAGCTCAAAAACGAAAAAACCCTTAAAACCAAACTTGGTATATTTAAGTTTGGTATCTTCCAAGGATGCGACACGAAGATTTTTAAGAAAATCCCCCACCCCAAATTATCCTTTACATGGAACTTTTTTTGAAATTTTTGATTTTCTAAAAAAATAAGGAAAATGTTTGCAATGCGCTATTAGTGCACTGTTTTGTTCTTCAACTTAATCTAGTATAGCATTCATTGCAATTCATAAAGGAATGTAAAAGTATTTTTAAACATATTTAATGGTCCTGCATAATTTTTTCTCATTCAAAAAAGTATGTAAATGCACAATGTATTTTATTTTGAAAATTACCATCGCAGTGCATGCTGACAATTACAACCCTGAATGATAAGGTTGGAACGTAATGGAGATGTAATAAAGGGAAGGAATTTCGGGGGATGAAGAATTAGCCTAGTGCCTCGGAAAACACTCGAAAACTCATGATTCAGAGAGATCAGCCGTGGAAATGAACCCACGACCTCCCGAATGTCAGTACCAGAGGAAACACACGGCTTGCCTTGATTAGAAGTAATTTTGAGGGTTTACTAAATTTGTTGAAATAATTATGAGGAATAAATATTGTTTGGCCAAATATCAAAATGTAGCAGCTATTATATTTGTAATGATTAATTTGGATAGACAATTAATATTAGATACATCAAAAATAAAACAACCACATTATAAATCACATACCAAAAATCTCATTAGTAGAAAATTCAATGCGCTGATGATACCATTATATTAATTCACAAATACTAATGCAATCATATTTGCTGAATCACCTCTGAACAGACGTAAATATAGAATGATGAGGTAATTAAGTTTTCATGACATTTGTACACAGCATATGTGCAAATATATTTAGCAAAATTATTGCCATATTCCCCTATTTACTAATAATTTACTGCGAGTGGGTTTAAATCATCTAACCAAACATTGGTGGCTCATGCCCATACAGCCTCTTATTCCACACAGCATAATTTTCAAGTTTTTTCTTTTGTAAAGTAAGCCCCTTTCTTTCTTTATTGTAGATATATTCACGTTTTATTAATTGTTGATTGCTAACCGTTGATTGTTAAACATAAATCATGAACAGAGTGGAACAACCTTAACACATACAGCATGCGCAATATTTGATAAATATAAATAGAAGAAATAAAATGTTTCGTAACGTTATAAACCAAAAGAAATTCAGGTTTTAGACTGTCTTCAGTTTTTACTTTCTCTATACGTACTATGTACATTCTGTAAAGGGAAGGTATTGTATTGCACCCAAAAATTCGATACCGAGTTTTCACCGGAAATATGTTTTTGAGACCCCATGAATCCAAAACAATCATTTTAAGAAAAATGTCCATGTGTGTGTCTGTGAGTGGTGGAGGGGGGGCAGCATACCTAAAAAACGAAAAAACCGTTAAATACCAAACCTGGTAGTATCTTCCAGGGATATGACCCAAAGATTTTGAGAAAAATCCCCCCCACACCAAACTACCCTTTACAAGGATTTTTTTGGAAAATTTTAATAAAATAAAATGTATATCTTGAATTTTCTGGAAATAGCCTCTGATGACTGCTTTATTCTGGATGAATTTTACGGAATTTTGCATAACTGCTAAACCGTAAGAGATAGAAAGAGAACTTACCCTAGAAAAAATGAAGAGCATGTTAAAACACACAATGTATCTTATATGCATTTTTTTCGTGGAGTTGATCCTTTTGGACTTATTCCTTGTTTTTGGTTTCAGCTTTGAAAAACTTATAATTTTCTCATACAGGAATTTGTCAACTCGTGTCCATACAAACAAAGGAACTTCAGTCGCCCAGCAACCAGCTTTTGAGTATCACTTTAACCGATGGTGATCCCTTATTTCGCTTCTACTTACAAGGAAGCAAATAATAAGAGTATTTCTGCTAATTTTTCTCGATTAGCATGCAGTAAATTGAAGCATCATCTTTTTAACAATAATTTGTTGCAGAACATATCAGATTCACACAAGCCGTGGGTAGGGCAGGAGTTGAATGAGTAGCTGACTGCCTACCAATTCCTGTCCTACTCGAAGCTTGTGTGAAAAAGACAATTAAATTAACGCTAATTGGTCTACTAGGCTATGAAAACTGGCAACTAAAGTACTTACGGCATTGTACATCTCCATCAGAGTATGTCTTCTCAAACCACCTTGTGGTTCCTTCCTTATTTGTATTCCTTAAAATATATGTTCACTAGACCTTTTATAGCTAATGTTTAAAATTATAATATCTTATTAATTGATAGTGTTTTGGCCTATTGCATAAACTTCTATAATTCTGACACTTTAGCTTAATTTTTTTCTGTTTCTGAGAAAGGTACACAAATAATAGCTACCAAAATATTAACTACTATGAAAAGTTCCATCAAGATGATGCTAATCCAAAAAAAAGTAACAGGAATAGTGCTATTACTTATTTGCTTGCAAGTGAAAGCAAAATAAGGGAGCACCATAGGCTAAAATGATAGTCAAAAGCTGGTTGCTATGTGGCCACGTAGAGGAAGGACAGGAGTTGACAAATTCCTGCATCACAAAAGCGTAAATTTTTGAAGATGAAACCAAAATAAAGAATATCTAAAAAATGATCGCCTCGACAAAAAACATGTATAAAATATAAAGTGTGTGTTTTAACGTGCTCTGCATTTTTTTTTTTGTGTGGTAAGTTTTTGTCCAACTTTTATGGTTTACTAGTTATACAATTCCGTAAAATTGATCCAGAATAAAGTAGTCTTCAGAGGTTATTCCCAGAAAACTTAAGATATACATTTTATTTGTCAGGTAAAAATATCTTCAATATACGAAATTTTAATCAAAATCGTTAGAGCAATTTTTCAGAAAATCAAAATTTTCGGAAATAGTTCCATGTAAAGGGTAGTTTGGGGTGGGAGGATTTTCTTGAAAACCTTCGTGTCCCATCCTTGGAAGATCCTGAACATAAATACCAAGTTTGGTATTTAACGGTCTTTTCATTTTTGAGCTATGCTGCTCAGACACACACACGCGCGGACATTTTTCTAAAAATGATTTTTTTTTGTATTCAGGGTGTCTCAAAACATGTATTTCTGGTGAAATTTCGGTATAAAAATGTTGGGTGCATTACAGTACCTTCTCTATAAATATGTACATAGTATGTATAGAGAAAGTGAAAAAGCGCTGTTGAATTCGCAGTATGCTCTAAAATACATCTATGAAAACAAGAGTATAGCACATTTTAACATTTACTTCTATGTTGGATCACTACCGTTTTAAAAATGTTAAATACCTTTCCAGAGGATTTTAAAATGCATGCTACATTAAAGGAGAGAGATAATTTGAGCTTAATTTTCCATTTAGGCAATTAACGCAGATTTTCAAGAGAAACTTTTAAAGGGATGAAAATGACTCGCTATTGATTCAAATAAATCTTCATTTCATAAAGTGGAAAGGTACTCCGCCAGGAGCATTCAAGAGTGCACAAACCCGTTTACCAGGAAGCAAATCAAGATTCTAAATTCGCTTCGCCGAGCGTGGGAGAAGGAAAGTAATTAGATTGCAAAGGCAGTTGAAAATAAGCGAACGTCACATTCGTGCGGCTTTTATCGTTCTTTTATAAAGCTGTCAAGCGCGTGTTTGCAAAAGAGCGCTAGAAAAATCTATAGAGCTTCTGAATAGCGCCACAGTCTGTTCAGTCAGTAAAATTTTTATAGACTGGCAAATATGTGGCGTAAAAGCGGCGCATCTAACCATCAAAACGACCTGTATTGAACAGAAACTGTTGAAAGTGAAACAGGGCTCATTACAAAGTTAAAATTTAAAAATGTAAATGGCGTGTTCTTTATGGACGCTCTTTAGGTACTCTGGTTTTTAGTGTCCCATTCTTAATTGGATGTGAAAGACCGCTTAATTTTGCTCAGGCCTCTCTATCAGGCTTAAGGTTCTTTTACGTGCCGTAAATCAACGACACCGGACCCACCTTTACTTCTTTTGCGAAGGAAGCCATGCTAAGGATTTTTACACCCGAAAAAATCCATCATCCGCCGCCAGGTTCGAACATTACACCATGGAGGGCGACTAAAAAAAGTTAACGAAAGCGATTAAAGCAATTACTTTACATGAAGTGTTAAATTTGGAATACAAGTTTTTTTCTTTGTAAATGCCTGATTTTCACCAAACTCAGGAAGTAGCCTCTGATGTTCCTATTTGGAGGTTTGAAACTCAGTTCCCGTTAGACAGGCCAAAAATTTGATATAGGTTTTTGTCAAGATTTTCTACGTTGGTAGACTCGTTTCCTCTCATTTCATTTCTATCTCTCGGATCTTTACACGATGGTTAGTTACTTGTATGTATGTATGTGTGTGTATGTGTGTGTTTGTGTGGCTCATGAGATGGATGTGCTTTAAGGCGAGAACAGAACTTGCTGTCAGAACCTATCTGTAGGGCATCGAAGAAACGTCAAGAAATTTTAAACCTGAAAACGTTACATACCTCCTGCGCCTGTTCTATGCTGCGATTTTCATGCTATTTATCCTCATATCTTCTTCCTGGATATTTAATAGGCGGATAATCAGCACCGAAATCTTTCTCTACTTCTAAACACTTTCTTCCTTCTTTAGATATGAGAAATATACAGGATAGAATGAGAGCGTGAGAGGTTGCAATATACTTCATTAAAATATCTCTATGGTACAAACTTTATCCCTGCAAACTGCAATAATGCTGATTCAGAAGTTATAGCATCTTGCACTTATAAAATTCAGCAAATATGACTTTTAAAACGACTGATTTGACTGTTAAAACTGAATAACGTCTAAGTTAGATTCCTACAAAGAGCTCTGTCAATTAAATCCACAAGAAATACTTATGCCTACATAATGAATGTTTTTCATAGAAGCTAATAAAGATTGTCTGAAGCTACCAGAGATGTAAACCGTCATCAAGGAGAATATACAAGTTTGGCACTCGTAGTTTCCATAGGAAGCTATCGCTATGGCTCATATCGTAACTCAAAGGAGATCAGCATTTTTGAATTGTGCAACAAATGTTGCCCAATTATCATTTAGAGAGTTGAGAAAACAGAACTCAATTACTAACACGCTAAAAACTCTGGCCAAAACCAAAATTCAGATGTAACCAGGGTCGGCTGATAAGTCCCGGGCCTCTCAACGAAAACAGCATTTAATTTTCTTTTCTTTTTACTTTATTTCTCAACATAATCTCCAAAAAGGCTAATACAATTGTCATATCGTGTTCTAATTCAATTAGACCATCCCCGTAGTGCGATTTATCAAGGTCCTCAAAATAACTGTTTACCGCATTAATGACCTCCTCGTTGCTGTGAAATCTTGGTCCTCCGAGAAATTTGTTGAGGTTTGGGAACAGTGGTAGTCACTGGTTGCTATATCTGACGAATAGGGTGGATGTTCATGCAATTCGAAGTTTAAATCACACATTTTCCCCATTGTAGTGACCAAACGATGGGCCGGAGCATTGTCGTGATGAAAAAATATCTTTTTTTTTTTTTTTTTTGACAAATGAGATCTTTTTCTTTTCAGCTCATTACTCAGACGTTGCAGTAAGCTTGCGTAGTAACCACCAGGAATACTTATACCCTTTTCCAAGGAATAAATAACAATAATTTCCTGTGTATCCCAGAAAATACTCGCCAAAACTTTGTTAGCTGACAAAATTGACTTTGGCCTTTTTGGAGTTCGTTCACCTGCGCAATCCACTATTTTGACTGTGATTTAATTTCTGGAGTGTAGTGATGTATCCAAGTTTCGTCCATGGTAATAAGACGTCTCAAAAATTCACTCGGATTTTTACGGTAGAGCTCCACGTTCTTAACAGAAACAGTTTTTCTTTGCAACTTTTGATCAGGTGTCAAACGCGGCACCTATCTTATACAGACCTTGTGAAAGCCCAAAACTTAAAATATTACCTGCAGGTACTTTTGATATGTTTACAGCCTCTGCTGTCTCAAAACAACTAATCTGCGGTCTTCCGGTACTAAACCATGCATTTTTTCAACGATCACTGGAGTTGTCATTTCTACCTCGCGTCCAGAGAGAGCCTCACCACTAGTGCTCGTACGTCCATAGTGCTCATTGTACCATAATTTGTTTTCTATCTCTTATGATCTAGTAGCTATGGTAAAGTCCTCAGAGCGAAAAATTCTTCAGAGGCCATTCCCAGAAAATTCAACATATGCGTTTCGTTTATCATTAAAATAGATTAAACATATGGTACTTTAATAGAAGTCCTTAGAGGCTTTTTGACAAATGTTTTATGTAAAGAGTAGTTTTCATTGGGGAGTTTTCTTGAAAATTTCAGTGTCGCATTCTTGGAGGATGCTAAACTTAAATATAAAGTTTGGTATTTTAAATATCGTTTTTGAGTCATGATGTTCACAGACATATGTACACACATACACACTCACACACAAATAGATACAGAGATTTTTATAATGGAGAAGCTAAAACGTGTATTTCCAGTGAAACGTTAGCATTAGATTTTTGGATAGAATGCGATACCGTCTCATTCTACCTACTTATGTGCGAATTAGAGAAAGTATAAGGCTAAAAACAAAAAGGTGTAGGTGTTTCTCAAAATACGTATCAGTTCTTTGCGAAGTTCATATCACCCTGTGTTGTCACTGCAACGCAACCTTGACAGTGGCATCCTCGGCATGTAGAACACACTTGCCCTTATTTGCTCACTGGTACCATGTCTGTATGTGAACACACTTGCCCTTATTTGCCCACTGGTAGCATGTCTGTATGTAAACACACTTGCCCTCATTTGCCCACTGGTACCATGTCTGTATGTAAACACACTTGCCCTTATTTGCCCACTGGTACCATGTCTGTATGTAAACACACTTGCCCTCATTTGCCCACTGGTACCATGTCTGTATGTAAACACACTTGCCCTTATTTGCCCACTGGTACCATGTCTGTATGTAAACACACTTGCCCTTATTTTCCCACTGGTAGCATGTCTGTATGTAAACACACTTGCCCTTATTTGCCCACTGGTAGCATGTCTGTATGTAAACACACTTGCCCTTATTTGCCCACTGGTAGCATGTCTGTATGTAAACACACTTGCGCTTATTTGCTCACTGGTACCATGTCTGTATGTAAAAACACTTGCCCTTATTTGACCACTGGTAGCATGTCTGTATGTGAACACACTTGCCCTTATTTGACCACTGGTAGCATGTCTGTATGTGAACACACTTGCCCTTATTTGCCCACTGGTACCATGTCTGTATGTGAACACACTTGCCCTTATTTGCTCACTGGTAGCATGTCTGTATGTGAACACACTTGCCCTTATTTGACCACTGGTAGCATGTCTGTATGTGAACACACTTGCCCTTATTTGACCACTGGTAGCATGTCTGTATGTGAACACACTTGCCCTTATTTGCCCACTGGTACCATGTCTGTATGTGAACACACTTGCCCTTATTTGCCCACTGGTAGCATGTCTGTATGTGAACACACTTGCCCTTATTTGCTCACTGGTAGCATGTCTGTATGTGAACACACTTGCCCTTATTTGCCCACTGGTAGCATGTCTGTATGTGAACACACTTGCCCTTATTTGCTCACTGGTAGCATGTCTGTATGTGAACACACTTGCCCTTATTTGCCCACTGGTAGCATGTCTGTATGTAAACACACTTGCCCTTATTTGCTCACTGGTAGCATGTCTGTATGTGAACACACTTGCCCTTATTTGCCCACTGGTACCATGTCTGTATGTAAACACACTTGCCCTTATTTGCTCACTGGTAGCATGTCTGTATGTGAACACACTTGCCCTTATTTGCCCAGTGGTACCATGTCTGTATGTAAACACACTTGCCCTTATTTGCTCACTGGTACCATGTCTGTATGTGAACACACTTGCCCTTATTTGCCCACTGGTACCATGTCTGTATGTAAACACACTTGCCCTTATTTGCCCACTGGTACCATGTCTGTATGTAAACACACTTGCCCTTATTTGCCCAGTGGTACCATGTCTGTATGTGAACACACTTGCCCTTATTTGCCCACTGGTACCATGTCTGTACGTAAATCTGCAAAACATTAGCTGTAACGTGACTGCGCCGAGAAGCCTGCTGAAATTACAGTTATGCATAGTCAGTATTGTTAGTCTCTAGGTCACTGTAAATTCAGATACAAGAATTGGATTCTTTTCTATGAAGTTCTCAATACAAATCAAATTCCAGCCTGTGTAGTGTGGGGGTATCGTTTCTGCCTCAAATTCAAGAGGTCCCGAGTTCGAATTTCGGTTAGGGTGAATTACCCGGATAAGGTTTTCTTGTTATGTTTTCTCTTATCCTGAGAATATCTCCAAGATCTATATGCCCGACTCACCTGGGCATCATTTCACCCATTTAATCTATTATCCGATATGGCTTAAGCACGTTGAACTATAGCAAATAAACAAATAAAATAATAAATAAAAATAACTGAATTAAATAGTATGGACAGTTTCTATGTTCTCAACCTTTAGCTATAATAGATGGAGGAATTATAGTGTTTTATTAACTTATCCGTGTAAAGGTTACGTTGAAAACACTATCTTTGAGGTTTTATGGTGCGAAGAACAGCAGTTTAGAAAATTGTGTGTGTGTGTGTGTCCCCTGTGCCACGAAACGCCAAAGTAAAACGCTCAAAAGAGCAGTTTGGGGACTGGGTACTTCAGTTACAGATGACCACCAGACCTCATTTCTCACGACATTGTGCATCTCTTAGACTTGGGTAATTGTTTGAATATAAGATACGTTACCAGACAGTTTTGTTGGTCAAAATAACAATACTTAAATGCTTAAAGTTGGACAACAATACTAACTTCACCCTCCTCCTTATCGTCATATGACGTCATAATCATATCGTCATCAGCGTCGGGGATTAGACTTTCGACCTGTTTCATCCTCTCAAAGAAACTGGCCTACCCATCTCTTTTTGGCTCTCTCTCTTTCCTTTTCGTTTTATTCAAGGCATTCTGATATACGTCGGACACCTGCTTGATATTTTATTTTTATTTAGACTAAATACTTTCAATTCTTTCAATACTGAATCACTGTATTTTTAACTTCCTTCCTATAATAATTAATTGCTCTCCATAACCTTATTTCTGTCGTTTATAGTTTTGGTTTTGCTTTTTTTGTAATAATCGAGTATTCTGGTAATATAAAAGAAACGGTACTCTAAACCTTTGTAGAATTTCAAAACAGTGATTTTTTTTTTAGTTTTATTTCTAAGAGTTTTTGTATTTCTTCCAGATACCCAATTAAAATGTAATTTTCTTTGTTGGTCTAATTATCTTATATTACCAAATTCAAAAGCTGAATATCTACTGTTATACCATATTGTTGTTGATTATTTTACACCGCAATTCATTTTTTCCTTGGAAGCTAACATTTTTCTTTTTTGTTTTTATGTTTAGTTTTTAATGCCCTCTTTTACTATTTTGGCACGACAGACGATGACACTGATCATGGAATGAAGATGGAGCACCGGTAGGATGAACCCAGACCAGGTTGGTGAGAGGTAAATGATCTAACCACACGACCACGGCGCGGGTCTTTTGTTTTGCTGCAAATAGCGTTGGATTATACTTGCTGCTGTATTTTGTAATTCAAGAAAATATTTAAATAAGAGAGTAATACTTGTATGCTCATTAATGCCTTTTGAGTAGAAAAAACACTTAAAAGTAATTAATTTTATGGAATTAGCTCATATGTGTACACGTCTCAGTACCTCATTTGTTCTACTCTAAGAAATGTGTCGATAAAGATAGATATAGTTGTCCATATTGAAACAACATGCTGCTGAGCAAAGTGAGCCGAACTTTTCAAGCTGACAATGTCGGATAGAGCTGCTCCGAACTGCTGTGTTTAGGCAGCCGCTGCTTGTAGCTAGCAGTAATATGAGTAGAAGTCAAAGCAGGAATTTAATCGCGAATATCTGTCTATGTTATAAGCTGGCGACGCCAACCTTAGTAGTTGCAAGTCAGAGCTTGTAATTCTATAAGAGCGGATTGGTGTCTTGCTTTGGAAAGCACCTGCTTATATGTAATTTGGGAGCATCGGTAAGAAGCTCTAATTGGCAAGTTTAATATAAATGGTAAAGAGAAACTCCAATTCACACCCCTCGCCCGTATCAAGGCTAGAATCTTGCTATGTACGTATGTATATATTACCCAAACAAATATAAAACCAGAGAGTTGTGTCAGAGATTTAGGAGAAACCATTTTACATTTGAATGTATAAATGACACCATAAACATCTCTCTCTCTCTCTCTCTCTCTCTCTCTCTCTCTCTCTCTCTCTTTGATATTCAGCAATTTTGGAATCTATTGTGACAACGTGCCCCAAAACACTGCGAGTCGTGTTTCTACAATGACTTCAAAATAGTTACAGTGTGTATATTTGCAGAAGATTGACGCAAGTGTCTGCTCTTTAGCAAATGAACACGTGCAAGAACTAAAGAAAGAGGAAGACCAACAAAATGTGTGTATGCCTTCTCTGCAGCTCTGAAAATTTCCTGCTGTCTATGTGGGAGCTAAATACCCCCTGGGCGAAGAAAGTCCCATCCAGACACACCTCCGCCTCCTCCAAGAGTGATTCGAGCGTTGGCAGATGTCAATCAACCCGGAGAAAAGCCACGCTATCCTCTTCGCCAAGCGCCGCTTTCCCGCAAACTTCCCTTCATTCACGTACCTCAGACGAAGGATAGAATGGACGAACACCATTACCTACTTGGGGATGAAGCTTGACAAGGGCGTCACTTTTGGGGAGCACATTAGGGAACTGAGGTGTCGGGGCTATGGGGTTGCGGCCTCCTTGTACCCGATGCTGAACTCCAAGATATTCCAGTCTGCTGTTGCTTCAGAATAGATGCCTTCGGGCTCTTGGATTTTTACGAGACAAAATTCAACGAAGGGTTACCATTCCATCGGAGCGCCCTCGTTAGGTCTCTTGGGGATTATAATCCCAGAAACCGCCGCTTCAGAGATACCGGCTTCACTGCATGGCTTGCGGGCCTCCCCGGTAACGAAGGACCACCTCCAACAGCTGCTGTGGCTAAGCTCCTTACAATCCAACAGTTGCTTAGACATCAAACCCCAAAATAGCAATTTTTGCAAAATCATTACACAAGCGGTGCACAAGGGCCGTTGCACCAAGACTTGCCTCCTCCTGTCACTCCCCAACCTCTTTCTCGCCCGCCATCCTGCAAACACCACATTCCCGTCAGAACGTGGTTAAGTTCTCTTAAAAAATAGGAACATGTCTAACACCCCTCAGCCTGTCATCTGCTCGTTGCGTTGTGGAGAAAGTCAATTGTGACAGAGTCTTCGGAGAGTGCAGCTGGATTAGAAAACAGCTGAAGCAGTCTAGCTGGGTGGAGCAGCGTTGAAAAGACGAGAAATAAAAATGTTCTTCAGTATTAGTAACAGACATTTTGTTACAGTGATCAACAGGGTTAGCCAGATAACAAAACCAGCAGCATACTATAATATACACCGGAAAATTTAAAAATAAAAAAGGAAGAGGTCCATTTATCAATAAGGGTTTAAGCTGCAGAAAATTATATAGTAGAACACTTTTGGTTATAGCATAAATTAGACCAACCCATATTGACAGTTGGTGGGACAGATGTGATCATTTCCCGCTGTCAGGTGTATACGTTGTGCATTCCACATCATAAAATATTTTCTAACGGTTATAATCTTCAAGAATTAATAGACAAAATAATAATTTTGTGATGTTGACTTATTTTAATGGCAGCATATTTACCCAAACTACTGATTTATGGTTATAAACTGCTTTATTTTTGTACTTTTTTGTTTTGTTTTTGATAAGGTATTAAGTAGTCCTTGCCTGTTTCATTTAAGGTTGATTCATTATCACTTTGGGTTTGTTTATATGGAATTCTGCTAACAATTTCTTCATGACTTGTATCATCTTATAAAGCATCCATTCATTCAGGATACGATTAGACTGCGGGCTTTAGAGTATCACCAAGAGATTACTTCAGTTTAAGCTCTGAACAGCTGGTGTTTCCACACTCCACCATCGAGCATAAAAACATTCTTAAATATTTACTTTACAGCTATTATCTAGTCACCCGTAAGTTGATCCGTGCAGAAACAAAGCCTAGGAGACCAATCCATGTTATAATATAGCCTGCTACCAATTCTGCCAGAAGGGCTGTCATACTTTCACAACAACGTGGCAAGTACCCACGACATATTTGCAAAAGAACATAACTTTTATTCCAGAAACTTAAACAGTGACTAGCACATTCCGATATTGGTTCAAAGTTGATAGCTACAATGTCCTAGATGATCGTCGATATAATCATTTTAATGGCAACGAGCAAAAACAGTAATTTCCCTACACTTGTAGTATGCTTTTATCATATTTTGACAAATGCTAACCTGATTTCACACAACATTTTATAAAATGTAATTCGTCTGAAGTTAGGAAAATCTGTAGCAACACTGACGTCAGTACCACTTTATCAACCAATTGTTCAACTGTTACGCGAATTGATTTCTTCACAAAATCACACATTATTGTATCGCGTATTCCACAGGCTTTCTTTCCAACTACTTTTCCCGTTTTAGTTTTTGTTTACGAGTGCTGTAGTCTTTAGTACCTGTAATCGAAACTCAAAAGTTAGTTTTACCACTTTTACATGTTGAATAGCTCTTACAAAACGTATAATAAACATTCACACTGTTGTTGTGTCACCACTAGTAAATTATTTACCAGCCTTGTGGTTTTCCTCAGTCGATGAAGACGCAAAGTAATTTCACGGCGACCGTACTCTATGGTACTAAAGCTGTTGTTAACAATCTTCCGAATATCATGTTGGTACTTGCAGCTCTGTTTAGTGGAATAACTCAGCGTTTGTTATACTCTTAAGTATTTACATAAAATAATTACACAATTTAGGAATAAATTCATTCCGAAATATAGATATTGGCATTGGATTACGTTCTTACACTCATTGCTTCTGTGTTATACCACGGTACACTAGCCATTTGGGGTCGTTGAGGCACGAATCAGCCTAAGAGAGAACAGCGTTAAATGTTGAGAGCAATTAGACTTAATAAAATATAATAAATAATTAATATACCTCCGGTGGGAATGGAATGAAGAACGAAGGGCGACCTGTCTGATGACGACAAACGCGAATCTAACAGGCTCTAAGAGTAATTGCAAGGAAGTGCCTGGTTTGTTGCTACCTGGGCAAATTTTCTTTTTTTGTTTAAAGGAAAGGCCTTTGTGTGTTTTTACCCAATTCTCCCTTCACAAACCAATGATTCACCCTTCACTTTGGTCGTTGGGCGAGAGCTTGAGAGTCCAAGATGAATCCTATCTTGGTTGTTTCTTGTTGCTCTAACACGTAGCAGTCTGAAGGATTGAGTTATGGATTTCAGCAGCAGTGATTAAGAAGTATGTATGTTAAACAATAGTGCAGCTTGGCGGCCTTTTCTCTAACAATAACACAGTTAAACCTTTATATGTATTACACTGTATATGTTGTATTTCATTATTTTATTGTTAGTGTTTGTTTTATCTGCATGCTCTGTTGTTGTTCTTGGTCAATTAAATTTATATTTAAGTGCATCTACATTAATAATAAAAAAACAATAACACAGTACAATAATCTTGGTTTGTTTATTTGAACTCAACGCAATTAGAATGTCTGTGGAATGCTGAGCCTCAGATTTTATTAAATACACTTTACTATTGCTATCCATTCCTCTATCACTTCTTGTAATTTAGCGATTATATATCTACTTTTGTGATGAAGATGAGCCTGATTGTATAACACGGATCTCATAAATACACGCAAAATATACCTTTCACGGTCCAGTTTCCAAGAATAAAAAGATACGAAGTATTATTATGTGAAATCTGTTGACGCACATGCAAAAATGACATAGCTGGTTACTGGAAGGAATAAGGTAAATCACTTAGCGCCAAAAAGTGAACTAACAGTCTCAGTCTTGCACACCTTCATCTGAAAAGCTTTGCTCATTCCTTCATACCAGGTAAATCCACCAGGCTGCTAACCTATATTGCACGCATCTTAAGACTTCCAGTTAGAGTATCCACTTTGATGTCCTTCCTCCTGATTACATGGATAGGTTCGGGAAGAAAAATTCATGTCAGCGAGGAAGCACATCCAAGTATGCGCCACTCAACGGCCTTTCCGCCAGACCCTGCAACTCTGAAAGACGAAAATAAATGCTATGACAGGAAATAAGCGTTTAAAGAATCCGTGGTTTTGTATAATCCACCCGGACCTTCAGAGTTCACCTTGCACACACAAGGTAAGGGTAGTCGGTTAAGCAGGTAGTAAATACTACTGAAGACATCGAGCAGGATAGCTCCGGTTGCGGGAGATGCCGTGTTCGATCTTCGTGACTAATTACACTGATCAGTGGGTGTTTCGTAGTTTTTCTGTGTCGGCAGGCAAATTCAGGGGTGGTTCATTTTCTATCACAAGTATCTGTCCATCACTTTCTGTACACATCGCTTCCTTGTCATTTGTTTTAGGATTCAAGTATCAGGCGACGGTGTTCGGCAGCGCGGTCTTTGCGCGCTCCCTAACGATTCCTTCTCTGACATTGTTAAGGGAACACTGTGTCAGGACCTCCTTTTGAAGCTTTCAGGCAGATATACTTTCATGGAATTTCCGGAGACTCGGGGCTCGTGGGTAGGGGCGTAGCTTTTATGTTGCTTTTGATGTGTTCTAGAAAACGATCCCGCTCATGCATGTGCCCGTCGTTGTCCGGATCTAGTCGCTCTTCGGGTCCCTCTTCTTAGCCCTCCCTCGGAGAAGTTATGTAGAGCTCTTTGCTCTAGTGAATAATGAAGTACATTAACCATAAATTATTGCTGTTATATTCATATTTTCATTTTGTGTATACTTTTTCAGCAATTGTACATACTAATTTTATAGATTTATTTTCATATCGGTTTACCAGAATAATTTACCAAAGAGTCCCTAACTCTAAATCCCCAAAAGCTTGACAACATTTCTCTCGGTAAAGATTGACCCTTTTACTCCAATAAACCTTCCATAGACTCTTAGAAACATTCTGTACTGTTAAAATACTACTGTTTTGTATTATCACATGACTGTTAAGTGTTTAAACCAACATTTGGAACACGATCTGCTATTTATAAGCAAACTTTCTTCAACAGCTTTTGGTGCTTAAAATGCTTTTACTTATCGAACGTAATGTTAAGTCTAAATCCATAAAATATCCTTTATCTTTTATATTCAAATATTAGAAATATATCACATATGGTTTTTGCTAAAACAGATGAAATTAAATAAACATGATGAAAACATTTTCTTTAGAATGTATTTTAAATACTGTCGTCGACTTTCCGAGATTTTGTAGAATCAAAATTTTGACGCGTAAATGTTTGGAAATAACAAGAATAACTGAACATGTTTTAATCAATGATTTTAAATTACATTCCTTCTTTACGGATTTGAATATCCCGATGCAACTTTGAAACAAGCCTTCTATCAGAGGTTAAAGGAAACTTTGGGGATGCTTCACTGTCTCAAATAAGGGCAATCGAAGTACACTCTCGATATGAGATCCGCTAAAAACTGCTGAGCTACTCCTGCGGCTATGACTTATAAAAGTACATTAATTATTTCGTAAGAATTGTATGCAGTTATAGATCCTTTCGAGCATTTTATATTTTAATTTTGTAATGGATTCAGCAAAATAATTTTTAAACGCTAATTAAACGTTTTTATTGCTCCTCAATCAATCTTAAGTGATTGAACAGATGATGGTTATTTTAGCCACCTCCAATACTGTTGCAGCATTTATATTGAAACAACTTTTGGGGAGTATTTACCACAAACTTAGTGAAATGTGCTTTTTACTTTCTCTAGCACGTATAAAAAGTTACATAATAGATAGAGAATACATTGTATTGCACCCAAAATTTGATTTCAACGCCAATATATGTTTTGAGACAACACAACCCAAATAAAGCATTTTTAGACAAAATTCCATGTGTGTGTGTGTGTGTGTGTGGGCACCGTAGCTCAAAAATGAAAACTCCGTTAAATCCCAAACTTGGGCTTCCAAAGATGCGAAGATTTTCAAGAAAATCCCTTTCCATGGATAACTTTTCGAAATTTTTTATTTTTTGAAAAATAGCTCTAACGATTTTGATTAATACATCGTATCTTAAACATATATACATGACATAAAATGCCTATCTTGAAACTTCTGGGAATAACCTCTGAAGACGTCTCTATTCTGGATCAATTTTGCGGAATTTTACATAACTGGTAAACCGTAAGAGAAAGGCAAAACTGTAGTTAACAAAAAGTGTAGATCTGGTTAAAACACACAATTTATGTTGTATGCATTTCACTCGTGAAGTTGAACTTTTTCTGAGATATTCCTTTTTATTGGTTTCTGTTTTAAAATACTTTAATCTTCTCATACGGGAATTTGTCAATTCTTGGCCATACAAACAAAGGAACTTGGTCACATAAAACCAGCTTTGAAAACATTTGGCTTAACTTTAGCCTATGATATTCCCTTATTTCCTTTCTACTCACGAGGAAACAATTAATAAGACCATTTATGCTAAATTTTTCTCGATTAGCATGAAAGAAATAAATGAATAAGCTAACAATAATTTGTTGTTGAAAAAGTCATGTGACTGGAGCACATCAGATTTGTTTCTACAGAGTTAATTGTGTTCGCGTTATTCCGAGTTAGTGGCTTCAGTTTTAGTTCACTCTTAGCAAGCAGAGAGAACTGAATATCAATGTTTCACTACCGCTTTTGCCTGTGCATTCTCTAACTTCCCTTCTTCTTACAAAGAAGCAAGTAATAAGACAATTCTGTTAATTTTGTCTTGATGTAGATAAAAAATATTATGTTATAGGAAATGTAAGTTTGTTTCAGAGCAGCTAGAGAAAGTGATGTGAATTGAACGCCCAAGCAAACTATTATAAAGACTCATAACTACTAGATTGCTAAAAATGTTGTTTCTTCTTTTTAACATCGCTTAAAATGCCAGAGCATGTGATTTTGTTGATATAATTAAGCGAAAGGGTGTGTGCGTTGATCTTGCAGTTGATTTATGTAAGTACTGTTTTAAGTTGGGGTTTCTTGGAATGATCTAAAGTTCTAACCCGCCCACTGAAACATTTTGAGGTAATTTTCTGATGTCTTAAATATAAGGTTCCTTTAATGATAAAAAGAATAAGAATACAAAAGAATAATACAACCTGATAGACGAGCGATGCAGTCTACCTCCTCTTCATTTGGCAACTTTGGATCGTGCAAGTATAAGCTGTTCTATGGGGATATATTGTCACGATTGTTGTTGAGAAGCGCAAGGATCCACAGAAGGTTTGAACATTCATATTTCTGGACACATTGGGCTAAATTGTACATTTATCTAATGTTTTATATCTTCTTACATTTCACAATCTTTCTTGGGAACGGATGGGCACAGCTAGTATGTAACGGGATTTTAGCGGCTAACCCCTTCCGCTGGGAGAATTCTATGGGGACTGACAGTCATAAACTTCCTGAGTCCTACGTGCCGTTTTGCACATTTGGGGATGTGCATCAGATGGATTTTTTTTTTTTTTTTTTTTTTTGTAGTTTAACGTCCTTTAACCTGGTTGGTCATATCGGACGATGAATGAAATTGATGAAATGATGATCAAATGATGATCAAATGATCTCGGGGTCCATGGAGCTTAAAGTTAGTTCGTCTTCTTAGGATAAGGGTAACTGGCCCTAAGCGAGATTCGAACTCACGAATTTTGAATGTGAGGCAGGCACGCTATCACCACACTACCCAGGTGGGCAGATGGAATGTTCTAGAACATCCTGATATGCTGAACTCCATAGGAAATTACTAGCTTCTTATAGGAAATGATTGACTATATAAGGAGCGCCAGAACCGGTATTTCGGGCTTGGGCTTTTCGATGGTCTCTTGGTCCGACTCAATTACTCTGATTCTCGAACTTTCGCTAGCCTTTGAGTGGGGATTGAATAGCTTTTAATTGTGAAAATACTCTCTTATAATATACCTATTTAGTTGAATTGTTTGCAGTTGACTTTAATTACGTAGTCACTTGCTGTATAGTTTGTTTATTTATTGCTTTATTCAATTATATCGCGGTGTTGAAATAGCTCAATCATTATTTACTGTATACCGAAGGAAACAACAAAATAAGGCATGGAATGGAAATCATAAAGGCTACTTAACAATGCTTCTCACTCAACAAATGCTTTGCTTTCTTAAATTTCAAGGTTTTCCTCAAAACCTAGATTCAGAACCTCAAAACTTTATTATCTTCAACTTTGAGCATTTGTCACCAACGCTTACGAAGTCATAATTTTAATGTTTTTGAATTTGAATGAAGTTTCCCAGAAATACGCTTCAGTTTTTAGGAAGGCTGGCAGTTTCCAAATGCCCTGGCAGTAATATCCATGGTCGCCCACCGGAAAACATTTAATGACTTTGCTTTCCTGTCCCGTTTCGAAACGACTTTGCTGCGTGAAACTACAATTGAGTATTTTCTTTCTGTGCCAAAAAGACGAATAGCAGAAGTGGAGCTATATTGATCCTGTGTACTAGATGTGTATTTTGTTCGTTTTAGCAGAACATGTCTACTTCAGCAATTTCTTCTAGGTTCGTATTTTAGGAGCATCTGGTGTGTGAATGTCACTTCGAACATCAAACCACTATAAACAATAGAATATTTGAGATAGGTAAAATAAAAAGAAACATTTTATATTGTGCCAAAAACGGGTTTGGCTTTAATTTGCGTCTATGGCTGGTATGGCATACGGTGGTAGCAGTTTGTCGAGTGCACAGTCACCCCACGTGGAGTTAAAATTGAGCTGTCTTGCATAGCAGGTACGCTACTATTGATTACAAGATGAACGTCTTTGAACAAACACTAAAAGAGGTCAATGCTACTTTACTCTACTTTCGGCAATTTCTGAAACGCGAGTTGTCTAAGTCTCTCATAAGAGGTGCATTTCAATTTGGTTACAAGAGGAACGTCTTGGTTGAACAATAAAGCTGATGTCCCACGGTCAAACATTTTGGTCCAATACTTTTCAAAATACAAATTGCATCGTGGGACATCGCATAATTTCATTGTGTACAATTTCCGTCGTATTTTTTGGTCCAATTCCAGTTTGCTACAACAGGATACAGCGGTTTCTATTTTTTGGTCCAAAAGTATGAAATCAATGACCTGGTGGTAATGCCGTAATAAGATGGCAGCTAGCGCTTGGTCTTCCTTCCCGTCCATATGATTGTTTGTGAAACTTTGCTGTACCTTGTAGACTTTGTCCTAAATAATGGGGTTATAGTAGCTGGGCTATTGTTGAAATACACATTTTTTTTTGTGCGGCAGATATTTATGAAATAATGCCCCGGGTATTTATAAATCCCTGCAAATGTATTTTATCGGGTCCATTTGTACCTAACCTTCTTTTCTCAACAGAAATATAAAAACGTGGTCTTACTTTTGATTTGCTGGTATGGACTGTCTCATATTTATGTGTTGGTGAGTGATTTTTGCCACAAGAACAGTAACTTTCCAAACAAATATTCGTCCATTCTAAGGAAGTTAAAGTAATTTACAGAGTCAGAAACGAGTTAATTTTGTAGCATATGTAGTGCACCTTTTCCTTGACCTGCATTCCTACGTTCCAGCCATGGTCTAGTCCACCAACGCCTTTTTCTTGATTTTTTTCTTTCTATTATAACATGCTCTTGCAATGGTTACACAAACTAAGCTTGCTACAGCGAACGTAAATAATTGTGGATCAGCAACCTCTGCCATTTTCTATAAGCTGTTCATGTGCATGTGAGAAATATTTGGACCAATACACACTCCCATGGTAATGGAATGGAGAAATTGTACACAACGTTCACTTTGTATACAAATTTTGGACCAAATTTTGACGGTGGGGCAAGGACGTTGATGCCTTCCTCCGACTCCCCTTAGGACAGTAGCAACTTCTGAAACGATGACTGAAACTTATCCTTAGACGTTAACGAGGATTGTGACAGTTATTCTTTTATTGCACAGAACGTTAATGGCTTTATTTCTATTGCTATAGGAATATGAATACATGGTTATGTCTCTTAATAACAGGTGCAGGGCTTTTATGAAAACTGCAGTAGTTTTTTCTCAAGGATTGAGAAAATGTACAATTCTTTAGCTACTTAAGAGCAGCCCCATATTAAATTCGTAATTATGGAATTTAATCAGGCAATTTGAAGAATTCTCAAATACTGAAGTTATTCAAAAATATCGCTACTTCTAAGACAATTTTTGCAAATGATGAAAAATCTGATATGTTCCATTCACATCTATCTCTACCTGTTCTGCAAAGTATTCTTAAAAATATCTTATTCTCTCCAGTTAATGCTAATTCATTCTATTTTCCTATAAGTAGGGGGCAAATAAGGAATACAGTAATGTAACTCGATAGTCAACTGTAAAGAACTGTCGCTATTCGATTGACTTTCAAATTCATTTTCTTTGCACGGGCAGCTACAAACAACTGAACAACGGATAACCACTTCTTGTTTGAGAAAAGTATAAATATTTTAAAATTGGAGCAAATAGTAAGCAACATGTCGGAAATTGTTACTCTACAAACATGTATACGACATAATTTGCATGTCTTAATTATACTTTACATTTTTTGTGGAGTAAGATTCTGTCTATCTTCTGTCATTAAGAATGAAGAGAAATTCTGAGGGTATTCCTAGAAAATTCTAGATATTCACTTTATTTGCCATTTAAATATATTCAATATACCGTAGTTTGATCAACATTGCGGGAGGCATCATTGAGAAAATCAAAATTCAAAATTTCATTTTGATTTTCTCTACACGTACTATGTACATAGTGTATAGAGGAGGTAAATGCACTCCACCAAAAATTCGATACCGAGATTTCACCGGAAATATATGTTTTAGGATCCCCTGTATCCATAAAAAGCATTTTCAGAAAAAGCCCGTGTGTGTATGTGTGAACACGATAACTCAAAAACCTCCAACTACCCTTTACATACACATTTTTTCGAAAATTTTGATTTTCTAAAAAATGGCTAACGATTTTGATTAAAATATCGTATATTAAAGATATTTACCTGTCAAATAAAATGTATATTTTGAATTTTCTGGGAGCAGCCTATGAACACTTCTTTATTCTGGATCAATTTTACGCAATTTTGCGTAACTGCTAAACCGTAAGAGATGGACAAAAACTTACCCCAGAAAAAATGTAGAACACTTTAAAACACGCAATTTATGTTAAATACATTTTTTTCCTGGAGGTGATTGTTTTTTTAGATATTTCTTATTTTTGGTTTCAGCTATAAAAACTTATACATTTCTCAAACAATACTTTGTGAACTTGTGTCCATACAAACAAAGGAACTTCAGTCACATAGCAATCAGCTTTTGACTATCACTTTAACTTATGGTACTTCCTATTTCGCTTCTACTTACAAGCAAGCAAATAAGTAAGTCTATTTCTGCTAATTTTTTTCTCGATTAGCAGGAAGGAAATAGAAGCTAAAGCGTTTTAAAAATAATTTATTGCAGAGATAGAGAAAGTCATGTGAATGTAACACATACGATTTTTTGGTGTACTTTTGGCAGGATTATGACTGATTTAGAAGAATTTAAACTTTTAAATGTGAAGAAAAGGATTAATAAAGGATCTAAATTTATTTTCATTTGTATTTTCTATATTATTTTATATAATAATTGTATAGGTTTATTCCCGTAATTTTTAATAGAACTGCAGTTTTAAACTCGAATTAAAGGAAAAATAGCATATACACTGCACTAATGCAGGCAACTAAAGGTCAAAGCACTTTGTCAGCATTACTGATCTGAGCACTCCAGCGTATTCAACCACAGCTCTGGTTGAGAAGCACAATACTGGCGATTGTATTAAAACCTCTGATTCAGCCTAACGATAGGTTGCCCTCAATGAAAAGGTGTATTGCACACTGCAGAAATAAGTCACTAATTCGTTGCTTTCTGGTGCGCAAAGTTGGCTTAAAGAATAGATATTTCCTGACAAACTAACGAGTAAAACGTTAATCCGATACACCTCTCCTCATTCTGCATTTCTTTCATTTATTGACAAGCTTCTAAACCAAGATATGGTTGACTACATGCGAGTATGTCAAAGAGTATAACTCCTGTAAAATTAAAATATCAGTAGTACAGGTTAACGTGCTCAACGATTGAAGGAGAGTAGGCAAATACAAAGATCTAAAAATGCTGCGTTGTTTATATTTTCCTTCTGAATACACTTCACGGTGCTCTCTGTCACAGAATTTCAACAAAATCGTTGGCGAGGTCGATTACAAGTGGGAACGCTGTTAATTACGAAACCTCGTTAGGCAGGATGGTCCGTAATCCTACAACTGACACCTGTCATTCCGATAGAGTATTGACGCGGTGGTTAAATAAATAAACAATATTGATTTTAACAAGTGGCTGGCACAGTTGAAACGCAAATATATGCACAGCCTTTATCGCTTAACGAGTCCCAGATAAAAAAAAATAAATAAATAAAAAAAAAAACAATAAAGGGAAAAAAAGAAGCGTAATTCATTAAGCCTATTTTCTTTTAATAGAGCCTTTCTAGTACCGCCAACTTTATGCTTGTTAATGATGGGGAAAATCATATAATTAGTTCACGAGCCCGCCTGGGTAGTGTGGTGGTAGCGTGTCTGCCTCACATTCAAAAGTTTGTGAATTCGAATCTCGCTTAGGGTGAGTTACCCGGATAAGGTTTTATTCGGGGTTTTCTCTTAGACGAATGTCGAGTAACTTAAGCTCCATAGACCCCGAGATCATTTCACCAATTTCATTCATCGTCCGATATGACCAACTATGTTAAAGGACGTTGAACTACAAAAATAGTTCACCACAAGTAGGGTTTATACGGTGCTTTTGCATTCTACTTATAATTTGAGATTATTATACACACACACACACACACACACACACAAACACACACACAACTCTGTGTAACAAATAATTCTTAAAAGTGTTACTTTTCTACCTACTTCCTTTTTATTCAAGATAAACATTAAAAAAAATAGTATATAACTTAATTCCTTATAGGTACTAGGTAAATGAGGTTGAAGCCATAGTAAAATCTTTTAAAAGATGGCTGCTATAAACGGAGGTTTTGTTTTTGTACGGCCAGGAGCTGAATGAGGGAAGCTTGCTGTTTTTAGAATTGAAGCCAATAAAGAGATATCTCAACAAAAAAGTATGTGACCTAATGAGATTCTAGATTTTTTGTGTAACAAGCTTTTGTTTATCCCTTAACGGGTTACTAGTTATGTAAAAATCACTCAGAATGAAGAGGGCTATGCCCAGAAAATTCAAAATATACATTTTATGTTTCATTATACTATTTTTAATAAACATTTGTACATTTTTTCCATATAAAGGGTAGTTTGGGGATGGGAGTATTTTCTTTATACATTTTTTTTTGTCGCATTCATAACAGGTGCTGAACTTAAATATTAAATTTGTTATTGGTATTCATAGACACCACAACAATGATCTTTATCTAAAAATGCTTTTTGTGGACACAGAGGATCCTAAAACGTATATTTACAATGAAATCTCGGTACAGAAATCTCTATAAATGTACCTATTATGTATTAAATAGAGAAAGAAAAAGTAATGGCCTACCTATTGTCAAAACTCAAAACTATTTGTACTTTCTGAAAAATACGCTTTTTAATTATTTCTATATTCTAATAATTTCTAAACAACATAATTTAATAACTAAAAGTTATGTATCAACATTTTTGGATGAAAAGCTTTTCTGTCTGCCTTGCAAATGTTTGCTTTAGCGCATTTATGTACTTAAACATGCAAGTATAATATGTTGGAGGTTAATCAGAAGGGACATTTAAATGTAGACCTCACTGACTATACCATAAGAGGTATAGTCAATGATACTTAAAGGTATTGATAATTTAGCACGCATTTTATGACACACATGTACGTAGATTGAGATTACCTTGTTAATTGATTTCTACATGCATGGAACTGACATAACGCATTATAAAAATGGTGCTTCGTTACTATATAAAACTAGGAAATAATACCACAAAACGATGGATAATGAACTAGGAATATCTGATGTAGGTATTCCATTTTACTTTCTCTATACGTACTATGTATATAGTGTATAGAGAAGGTATTGCACTCCACCCAAGAATTCGATGCCGAGATTTCACCGGAAATACATGTTTGAGGGTCCCAGGGATCCAAACAAAGCATTTTCGCAAAAAGATCCATGTGCGTCCGTGTGTCAGTGTGTTTGTGTCTGAGAACACGATAATTCTAAAACGAAAAGACGGTAAAATACCAAACTTTGTATTTCAGTTTAATATCCTCCACGGATGCGACACGAAGATTTTGAGAAAAATGCCCCACCCCAAACTACCCTTTACATGGAACTTTTTTCGAAAATTTTATTTTTCTCAAAAATGGCTCTAATTATTTTGATTAAAATATCGTATATTAAAGATATTTACCTGACAAATAAAATGTATATTTGACTTTTCTGGAAATAGCCTCTGAAGACTACTTTATTCTGAACGAATTTTACGGAATTTTGCTTAACTGCTAAACCTTAAGAGATGGAAAAAAAAAACTTACCATAAAAAATGTGGAGCACTTTAAAACACACAATTTATGTTATATGCATTTTTTTCATGGAGTTGGTCGATTTTGAGATATTCATTGTTTTTTATTTCAGCTTTAAAAAATTACACTTTTTGCACTTTGTCAACTGCTGTCCCTGCAAACAAAGGAATTCGCTGTCATAGTAACCAGCTTTTGACTGTCACTTTAACCTATGGTACTCCCTTATTTCGCTTCTACTTACAAGGAAGCAAGTAATAAGACTATTTCTGCTATTTTTTTCGATTAGCAATAAGCTTTTTAACAATAATTTGCTACGGAGATGTAGAGAAAGTCCTGTGAATGGAACACATCAGGTTTTTATATGCATGTAATTGACATAACGTATTATAAAATTGGTGCGTCGTTACTATATAAAACTAGGAAACAATGGCCACAAAAGGATGGATAATGAACTAGGAATATCTGATGTAGGTGTTCCATTTAGATGACTTTTTATAGCTGTTCCGTAAACAAACCCTTCTTATAAAAGATTATGTACACTATGCTATAAAGATTAGCAGCAATGGTCTTATTGCTTCCTACTTTCTAGAATAGAATAGGATGTCTGTATTAATCGTAATACT